>OY856413.1:845387755-845782755 GCA_963693085.1 Alisma plantago-aquatica
GTCTTATGATGTGTGCCCCATTAACTATGGAATACCTTGTGCGATGTAAATGCATATATTGATTGTTAGACTCTAATCTTGCAAGAATTGTGCTTAATTCTATTCATGCTATATTCATGACTTCAAATCAGTGAACTTATCATATTGTTTAGCACTAAATGTGAACTTGATCTAACCTATGATTTTTTATCATCTTATGACTTTGAAGTGCAAACTTGTTGCATTAAATTGATCTATATGACTAACCATGATCTTGCATGATGAAACATGATATTACTCCAAATATCACTCCTCCCTTATTTAAAACTTAGAGATTATTTCCATCTAGTATCAATCATGATGTGGATGTATCAGCTAGACCTAAGGTGTTCATGTGACTTTTGAACTATGTGGAATAATTGGATGCATGTTTGGTACTTTGGAACTAAGATTGAATTAATTTGAAACCTAAGTCTAGGGGAAACATACACATGACATATGTGATGTTATATCATCAAAACATTACTGATCTAAGACCCGCGATTATGTATTTTTGTATCATGCGTACCCTTTGGGTTGAACCTTCTCTAGAATCTACTCATGGATCATAACTTTTACTCGACTCACAAGGTATGCTTAATCTCTTTACCCTACTATGATATTGGCTTGTTTGTATGTATGCTCCTATGAATCTTTGTCTACACAACTACTTTATTTAGCTATTTTTGTTATGAGTACTACATTCATGTTTGATAATTATATGTTGATAAACCTTGAACATAATACACAAAAATCCATTACATAAACCTTGTGTACATGCCTAATTTTTTTGGGTAAAGGCACAAGACATGATTCAAACATGGATAGCTCATTGACTTTGGTCTTGAGGACCATAATTTAGAAATAGGGTGCATAAAGGCTTTGAGCCGCAAATGCCCCTCATGGACCCTTCCTTTGGAAGTGGTCAAAGTCCTAATGTTGATATAACGGAAAATGTAACCTAAAATGTGCCATATATAAACCAATGTCATTAAGATTTCTTGCCTTGTTCCTTCTTCTTATTTATTATAATGTTTCTGGACAAGCAACTTATATTACTCTTGATTTGTGTTTACATGCCTTATAATAGCATAATTAATGCTTTATCATTAATATATTTCATTTATCAAAATTTCAGTTTCCAAATGAAAGATACACTATACTCAGGACTCTAATCTCCAAGTCAAAACACCTATCGGTATTATTGACAAAAAATGGGTACATGTCTCTTTTCTCCATATTTAGTATCTTGATATCTCTTAACTTTGTTATTGACTTCTCATATATATTGCTAGTATGTAACTATGTGCCATTCTATGGACTAACACCCGAACTCTACTACCACTGACTTATCAGTGGAGGTAGGATGAGGGTTACAAACTGTTCCATGACAAATGGTACCAGAGCCATACATACAAGTCTCTATATATGTTTAAGGCATAACACATCATATGAACCTAGGTAGAACCAAAATCCTTAATGGTGAAGCCAAATAATAGGTATGGTTCTAAACATGAAGGTTCTAGGTAGTTCACCTATAAACTGACTAGTTTGATGGTTGAGGTTCCTCTAGGCACCTACCTATCCAAAGTGGATCCAAGATTGGATTAGGTTTCTTCTTATAAATCTTATAGAGTATTCTAGTATCTCACCTCTTATTAAAGTACTTGATAAGACACACAAGTAGATGATGATTAGTTTGTCTTCTCATCTCCTCATGTGATTATTTTCTCATGACCATTAATCACATGATCCCTTGATTTTTGGTATCTTCTATATGGGAAGCTAAAATTCTTTCAAAGACGATAATGCCACAATATGACCTTAAATTGGAAGCCCTATTTTTCTTAATGAAAATACTCTTGAAAGTGATGTACTCATGTGTAAAGGTATGCAAACACAATATTACCAAATCAAATATATGTGCTTTCTATGTTTGAGGTAAATCATAAAATCCTTTATATGGTGAAATAAGGTGGTACTCATATTTCACACATCATGGTTGATGAGGTCCCTATTAATTAAACCTATGCCGGCCCTATTTAAATCAAACATCAAACATAGATAAGCAACTATCTCCCTATTGATACATATAATGCTCATACGTTAGTATGATTGTCTTTGGTCCCCTAGATCATTATGGAAAGACTTTTACAAGAGGAAAATCCCCTACTTTTTCCTCTGTGTAAGGGTCAAATTTTAATGATATGGATCATGTGAAGTCTTCAGTACATCCTATGATGATCTAACTCTAGAGTGCCATATTTTAACTCTACTATTTCCAACTAGATACCCTTCCCTTAATCTATTGAAAGAAGGGAACAATATTGTGACCATAAGTTTACAAAACCTTGAAACATGATCGCCCTATGATAATGGTGATCCTTGATCGCACTACGTCATGAAATATAATTTTAGAATTGGAACTGCCTACTTGGTAAAATCAATGTTTCATGGATATGTGGACTATGTTCTATATTAGAGTGGTAGTTGACTTTTGACTCCATTAACCTACTTCACATCCCTACTAAGCCTCAAAATTTTCATCTCATTGCGTATTTAAAGTTTGGAAATGTAACCCCTTCCATCCGATTTTGATTTGTTGACCTATGTTCCTAATCGGTTAGGTCTATGATGATATTGACACTCAATCTTGAATCTTGATTTGATGATGACCTTGAAATATGATGATGTTGACTATAAATTGTGGTTAAGTTCCAAGAAAGGCCTAGGTCTAGATCATTCATAGACTTTGAATACCATGATAATGAATGTGATATTAATGTCTTGTAATGTTTCTCAAATATTGCTTGAGTATTTCTCAATTGTTGTATATAGATGAATGATCACCCTAAGGTATAAAGTAGGAACCTAAACCCAAGCTTAAAAATTTGAAACCCATGAAGTTTGAGGTGCAATATCTTGAATCTAGATATTTATTGATGAAATCTTGTTTTGTGATTTTGATCTTGATTTGACTTGACTCCTATGACCAACCTATTTGGATCTTGAGATCATTCTCGATATATGATCAATGACTTTCATATTCCCAAATTTCAAAAACGAATTGAAATAATGATTATGTCGATTCAATCTATTATGACTCATGGAAGATCTCTCATGGGGACTAGGGTGGGACCCTCCATTGATTGTAAGCATGAAATCACAATATTGAAATATGATGTTTGTCTCAAGTTTTTAAATGAAGAAATCTCAATCATGGATGCATAACCAATCTAGGCCATGGTAGAAGCTAGAACACTAAATATTGCAAATGAAAATCATGCCTTACTCTTGATTCAAATAGCTCTACTCATTTGGCCTAAAATGTGATATCTCCAAACTAGTGACTTATTGGATAGTCTCTCCAAATTGTGACGTACATAATGATCTCCCTAATTTCATGGTCAAGGTAACTATACTTTGACATGACGCTCAATTGTTTGATTTTGAAATGATGTTGAAATTAAAGGGATACCAAGATGAGTGTAAATATGAGCTTCTAAACTAATAATGAAGGTATATGTAAATTTTGAAGACAAAATTTATTTTATGATGTGGAGGATGTGATAACATGGATTTTTCTCTCTCTTGATGTATGTATTATACATTTCACCTTCTCACTAATTTCTCACTCTAGCCATATTGCATGATTTGATATGTTTTGATGCTTTTCTGGTTTGTCTTAAGTTCACATAAAGAGTAATGACACTCAATTGGATATGAAACCAAGTTTACACCTATATTAACCACTCATAATCTCTCATCCCCTTTCTATCTCATGTTCATGTCTCACTCTACCATGATCTTATGCTCATTTTGAAGAGGACACTCTCATGTTGGTAATGAATCAAAATTTTATTAATGAGGAGATAGGATGAGAGAGATATTCTCATTGGAAATTTAATGATTTTAATCATTTTTTGTGCCTTGATTTTGTTGGTTTTTTAGCCTTAATGGGCCAAAACATAGTGTGCGTCCCAAATGGGGTAGCACCCCTTTAACTTGGGATCTATTTGACTCATTTACTCTCATCCAATCAGGGAATCTAGATCATGATCCTTGGATTGTGATTTGATCCAAGGGCTAGGACATCACCTTCTATAGACGTATGTGCCACCGGTGCAATGGTCACTAGCCACCACCTACCACAACCTAGCACCACCAATACCACCATTTGAGCCCCCCTTATCAACATCTAACCCTAATGTTTCCTATAAAGCTTCTCCCTCAACTTTTTTCTCCCCTTTCCTTCACATTTCATGATCCCTAGATCCATCCCCTTCATCTTCAACATTTGGAACCCTAGCTGCCACTCATAGCTGCCTCCTTGCAAAATCCCCCTCTCATTTCGAAACCCCTCTTTTTGTGCCTTGAGCTCTGCCTGGCCTTGGTGAGGCCAGCCTTCATCATTTCTAATCTCAATGCAACTGCCCCAAATTAGCGCCTAGCTTCTCTAGAGAGCAGATGCAATAACAACACCATACAGAGGGTCAACCCCAACACTCATTCGCGGGAGGGACGGATGGGCTGGTATCAAACAGGTCAGACTGGGCCCAGGTTGCAAGCAGCTAGGTGAACTAGGCCAAGAATGGCCAGAAGAGGAGGCGCACCTCCAAGACACATGACAACCATATGTGGGCCCTCCATTTGCGATATAATAATATAAATCAAGGGTAAACTCCCATTCTTATATAGTTTTTGATTGAAATGTAAACAATTGATATCTTCCACATCCTTTGGAAAAAATGGCATATGATATATGATTTTTAAACCTCTCGACGAGATATATCATTTGGAGCTAGTTTTTAAACCTAAATATGGTCATGGTTCTATTGTTTTCCCAAAATTGCTTACTTTGAAACTTTTGAAGATGATTCATGCTACTAAGTGCTCAACTTTGAGTCGTCATTTTTCAAAATATGATTGTATCCCTAAATGAGTTGACATTACTCCACTTTTGACATTGTTGATGCCTTGGATCCTTTGTATGTACCCCAAATGATTTTTGTGACCTAAAAGTCATCCCTTTATGTGTGTGGATGATGTAACTTAATCAAGTTTGAAACTTTATCCTTTGTTACAATCATATAATCACCTAAATTGGACATTGGTGATCTTCCTACTGATATGTGATGTTTAACTAAG
Source organism: Alisma plantago-aquatica (assembly GCA_963693085.1). Classification (NCBI taxonomy): domain Eukaryota; kingdom Viridiplantae; phylum Streptophyta; class Magnoliopsida; order Alismatales; family Alismataceae; genus Alisma; species Alisma plantago-aquatica. The sequence continues at coordinate 845,392,922 of OY856413.1, forward strand.
GTCTTATGCTATGTCTGTCATTAGTAACTCATATGACTTAAAGACCTACTTTCGAACCTTGGTATGCCCTAAAATGTGATGTCAAGTACTTATATGATTGGTTCCTTAAACCCTTAATAAAAAATTAATGTATAATTGTTCAAACCTATGTTTTCATCTTCAAATAAGACCCTAAAATGGATTGTGACACGAAATGCCATTTGATACACTCATGTGCCCTATTGACTACATGTAATACCTAATGTGATCTAAATGCATATATTGATTGTTAGACTCTAATCTTATAAGAATTATGCTTAAATGGTATTCATGCTATGTTCTGACTTCAAATTGGTAAACTTATCATACTTGTATCACTAAATGCCAACTTGGTATATCCTATGATCTTTTATGATTTTATGACATGGAAATTTAACCTTGTTGCTTGAAATTGATCTAGTATGACTAACCATGATCTTTCATGATGAAATATGACATTATTCCAAATCTCATGCATCCCTTATTTGCAAATCAGAGATTATTTTCATCAAGTATCAATCATGATGTGGATGTATCACCTAGACCTAATGTAACAACCCCCTCCCCCAATTATCCCCTATTCAGGCAAACTGAGAGGGCAAGGGCCATTACCATAATTACATGATCGAGGTTTTTAGAAATTAACCAATAATAATTATAAAATTTCATTGAATTGTGAAGGAGTTTGAATAATATAAAAAGTAATACTCTCCACTAAGGAGTTACATTGGAAAGCAAAACTATTTTTTATAACTAGAAATAAAAGTAAACTATCTATACCTCCAAGATTACATTAGATCTTTGTTTTTGGTTGCTTCTTCTCTAGATGTCCATTTTTTGTCATACTTGCATAAATGATAGTAGATTATCCTAAAATGCTGAGAAACAAAAACTCGGTCAGTATAACAAGTTATACTGGTATGTGGGGTAAACAAAATATTGTCATGTAGGTGTAACAATATAGTCATCCATAGAAACAAATATGGTTACAATATTGAACATGTGTTCTATCTCTAACTTCTCAACTTATCCTCTATGGGACACTCCCTTTCTAGAGTATTCATGTGGGGAACCCTCTCTCTAGGGTTAGTCCTTGGAATGGACACATCATACATAGGCCTTGTCCCAATCACCAATCACCATAGTGACATTTCATACATAGGACTTTGCCCGAGGTGATTATCTTTTCTGGTCCAGATCATCGGTCGCCATAGTGGCAATTCATACATAGGCCCTCTTGGCCTGAGGTGATCATCTCATCTAGGCATGATCATACAACCCACACGCATCACTTACATCCACCAGAGTTAGTTGAGAAAGTTATACTACATAATGTGATAATCATAGTCACTTTAAAGATTGCAAGAATTAAATAAACAACCAAAATTTTATTTTCAATCAATGCAAAAACTTCAAAAAAAACCTCGAGAATCAGGTAAGTCTAGTAGTCATAGGCGTGACCACATAACTTTCTCAAAAGTAACTTGATGTCCAATCAACGAGGTAACAAGAGCAACCAATCATGCAACTACCCTAAAATTAAAGCATAATACCCATGTATTATTATTTCATCCAAAATCTACCATTACGATTGACTTGGATTCTGAGTTAGAGTTTCATTAGGGTTTTGGCTTCCTAAACTCTAATTATCAATTTTCATGCTCTTTTAGTTTATAAACCCTAATCTTATCCTCAGAATAAAGTTTTTAACTCAAGGAAACCCTAATTCAACAATATATGGATTGTTAATCTCAAACTAGATCTAAGTTGTCCTTTTATCCAAAAAGATCAATCTTTGATTATTAATATCAATTGAACATATTAAGATCATCAAAACCTATAAATTAAGGTTTTTACACATCAAACACATTAAAGATAGCAACTTTGGATACTTTTTGAACTAGAGATAGATTTAGGCCTTGATTATACTTTTATTGCATTTCTTGTATTTTTCTAAGAAAGATTCATTTATTACGTGTTATCATTAGACCTTCCTACAATTTATTACAATTTTTGCAAATTAAATTCATATGGACCAATCACAGGTAGCCACTAGGTTGGGCCACCCAATGGGCTTGCGCCACCTGGGCTGCCTCACTTAGCGGGCGAAGAAAAAAGAGAAGTGAAAGGGCAATAATACCCTCACCTATGCGAAGAGATGTCAGAGGCAAACCAATCTTTCCTCTTATTGTCTTCTTCTTCCTCTGGTCTATTCATGAGAAACTCTAGCAAGTCAGTAGAGGAGTTGACCCTAAGGATCCCACCTTTCGAGCAATAGGAAAAGGTACTCTCTCCTTCGTCTTGCCCCAACAAAGTTGATGAGACCTTCAATTTCCTTGGAGATGGTTTGGCAAGGGGAATGGTGAGAAAGTCCTCCAGCTATACAAGGAGGTATCATGATGAAGGGTGGCAGGGCTATTGGTGGAATTTAGGGTAGAGAAATAAGTCCTAAATCTTGTAGAACCTCACGATCATGATGGTGCTCTTACATTAGATGCATAGGCCATTTATACAGTCTTGGGATCGAGGGTTGGTCCCTATCATTTGACGGATTTGGGAAAAACTTCTAGGGTCCTCTAAATTAGGGAAAACTTGGGGTAGGAGGTTTGTATTGACTTCACGAACTCAAAGGACTTGTTTTCCGATCTGTTCATGCATTAAAGTGTAAGAGATTTGATCAAGAAAGTTTCCATAGTCGAGTTCCTAATTCCTATTCTAATCCTAGGTTGATGATAGCCTCGTGCCCTTGGATTTGATATTCATAAATCAGATCACATGAACCAACTCAAGAGGCGAGGTTATTACTATTTCCAAAACAAGGATTAAATTGTGACATTTATGATATATCTTTGATAATTGAGTCACTTTACGATTTATAGAAAAATCAATATCTCCTATTCTCTTAATCCTTTTAATCCCAAATTTTAAGGGAAAGTCTTTAATGAATTTATCTAGTTGTGGGAAAGGTTTGGGAGCAAAACTCAAAAAGAAAATATACATTTATTAATATCCAAGTCTATTCTTTATAAGGCACATTTTAGTCATTAATTTAATTGTTCTCTTTCTATCTTTTCTATATTCATTATTTTGGTTACCTTTCTTATTAGGAACCATGTGAAACTAAAATCAAACAATTAGTGGTCATTTGTTTTTGACCAAGCAAAATCCATAGAATAAAAGAGATATCCACTAGAGTGCCTTATTACATACCATGAACAAAAGACTCTTTGTCCAACATAAAAGAGTTCAAAGAATGAAACTCCAACATAACATAACTAAAAGGAAAGACAACTATCTAGAATGGCACCCCACCAAGTAGGATTCACGAACTATCCTTGAGCTTGTGATGACGTCCCTGAGGTCTACTTCCTTTCCTTCTCCTCGTAAGATGTTCAATTTGACTGCAAGTCCTTGGAACTCTCACTTGAGCTCTTCATCTTTGCTAGAGAAAATCGGGTGTGTGGCACCTCCACCGGTGGCCTCACTTGAAATTGAAACTGAGAACAAGTCCTACGACATCTTTCAATGCTTTAGGTATCAACTGGAGTCGTTCCTATGCCAATAGGTAGGGTGGCGTGGCCGCCATGTGAACTGGAGAAAGCGGAAACAATTAGTGGTCATTCATACCACTTGCTAGTGAATTCCACATATTTCTCACAAGTATATTATTTATTATTTATTCTTAATATTGGATTTCCTTCTCTTCCTTTTCCATGATATCCATTATTGGAATATAAAAATTAGTATAAATAACGAAATCCATAGAAAATGGGAAATTACAAAGAAAAGCATTCTTTCAAAGTAAAGCACAAAAATTTCCAATATGTCTTTTTTATTGAAATAATTGCATTTCAACTAGGTAAAATACAAGTGAAAACAAAGTTATAACATCCTTACCTTCTCATAGGAATTTTGTCCTCAAAATTTTACTAATCATACAAACAATTTAAGATGGGACTTTTTCATGTCTGTCTTTAGCTCCCATGTGGCTTCATACTTTCTATGGCGCTTCCAAAGAAACTTTACCATCTCTATCTATTTATTCCTAATCTCTTTCACCTTGGTATCCAATATCTTCATAGGTGACTCAGGGTATGTTAGCCTCCCTTAGAGTTCAATAGGATCAATGCTCAACACATGGCTAGGATCCTTCACATAACGCTTCAGATTAGACACATGGAACACATAATCATAGTATATTGTAGGGGAAGGATAAAAGATATGCAACTTCACCAATTCCTTCTAAGATCTCAAATAGACCCACATATTGGGGAGTTAGTTTTCCTCTGTTCTAAGCTACAGCTCGGAGGGGTCGGATTTTCAGGAACACATGGTCACCCATAGTGAAGTGCAAATCAGTCTGCATTGCATCAACATATGACTTCTGTTGATCATGGGCTCTCTTCATCCTTTGCTTGATCAAAGTGACTTTATAAAAATATAGCTATAGTTCCTCTGACCTCAATAAGGTCCTCTCATTGACTTCTTCCCAGGGAAGCAAGGACCGACATAACTTCCCAAAAAGAGCTTCATACAGAGGCACCTCGATGTTTGACCAGTAACTATTATTATAGACAAACTCAACTAAGGGCAAATAATGCTCCCATGATCCACTCCAAATGAGCACACATACTCTCAATAGATCTTTTTAACTTTGGATGGTTCTCTTAGACTATCCATCAGTCTGGGGGTGATAGGTTGTGTTAAATTTCACCCTCATACCAAGTTCTTCATGCACTTGCTTCCATAACTTTGAAGTGAACTTAGGGTCAGGGTCAGAGATAAATGAACTCAGAATACCATGCAAATGAACTATTTCTCTAACATATAGTTCAGCTAAGTCTGATACCTTGGTAGTGATCTTTAGGGCAAGGAAGTGTGCTAACTTGGTTAGGAGGTCCACCGCAACCCATATTCGATCATGACCTTTCTTTGTCTTGGGAAGACACACCACAAAAATCCATAGTGATATGCTCCTATTTCCACTCAGAAATTTCAATTGATTGCATTAATCCACGGGGTCGCTAGCGTTAAACTTTCACAATTTGGCATGTGATACAACTAGCTACCTATGGAGCTATATCTTTTTCCATTCCTGACCATCAAAAGTATTATTGCAAGTCCTTAAACATCATTTTGGTACCAAAGTTCAGGGTAAACTTTGACTATTTAACTTTTAAGTCCTTATGGGTGAATCCTCAGGAACCCAAATATGATTTTTATTTTAGATTCAACCATCCACACCCATCAAGAGACGTGTTTGTGGATTTTCCATCAAACATTTCATTACATCTTACTTGGGTTGTCTAATTGGGCTGCTACAAGTTTGGTCAAAAGATTAGATGATGATTTTTCCTTACTTGGTACCTCAACACATAGTTAGATAATTACTCTTGCGTTGTTCCTCAGATTAATTCTTACATCTATAGAATTCACATTTCATTTTTGAATTATATTTCATTTGAAATTTTAATTTGGAGGTTACCTTGTATACCTAGGTTTCCAAACCATATATTCAATATTCTCTCATAGGGGTGAGGTTACACCTCAAACCCTTGGTTATGCTACAAGGATATCAACTTAAGTATTCATTTCTCATAGCGTTTCCATTTTTTTATATGACATGTGTTTGTCCCGTCTCTCACACTCATAACAAGATGAAATAAGCTTTTGGTTGCAGTCCAAATACAAAGATCATCCCATTCCAAGAGTAGTGGTGGTGCATTCGAACATTATCTTTTAGTTTCAGATTTAGGTTGAATCATTCTCCACATCACTCCATACCACGAATACCACCATTCCCTTAATTATACACATACATATAGGAAAAATTGTTCTCATAACCTTTGGGTCTTAAGCATAACTCCTTGTACAATTCTAGTTCAAACATTATCATATGTCTTCCTTTACACATCTAATGTCTCAACAGCCTTAATCATTGCCTCAAGATCTCTAGGGAATAGGTATCTTTGGAATGATCTCCTCTTGACCCCCAAGGGCCTTATGAACTTAGCACATCTCCATCCTCATAAGTCTTATGTAACTTTAATATTCCTACAAGATCTTAAGTTTGACTTGTGGCCCTACCCCTCCCAAGGGTTTTATTGAGATGTCATAACTTTATTTTATTTTATCACACATTTTTCTTGAGGTTTCTATGATAATATCCAATCACATTATATCCTTCGTAATTCTTTCACCCGACTTTTCTTCATCTCTCAGGACACCCATAGTTTTCTTTATGTCTATTCATTGGGCTCATGGCGACCTTCCCAATCTGGTCCTGGTCCCATTCTATCGATCACTTTCGTAATGACTTTTCATCATGTCCCTTAGAGATGGTCATACATGGGTCCAAAGAATCATACTCAATATATGTGCTTTTGTGCTTCATGCACTTAATTTCTCAAGTTTTAAGTGACACTCAGTGTTACTTGAATTATAGGGGAGATCCTATCCCAGGACAAGACAAAACAAGAATTCATTAGAAACCAACAGAAATAGTCTTGTACTAAGATTTATATTATTACAAAGGAACATGTCCTTTAGGGGTATTTCTCATTATACCATCCATGTGCTTTCTACCTGGGAGTTATATTATTATACCATGTGAGTTACTATTATCAAATGCTTCATTTCTAGTTTGATTACTCAAGAACGGTTACATTATGTTCCACATGCTTAGAGCTATAGTATTTCACTAAGCCATATGTTTTCTATTACAAGATGTACTACAACATTCTAGGGACGACCACCTTCCATAAGTTGGTCTGCATCGGCCTGAGCTTACTTATCATCAGTGGCAAAGTCTCAAACCTGTCAGTGGTTCAACAACTGGGACTACCGCTTGTGGTTCTATAGCCACCTGTTGAGCTACGATTGAATTGAAACCTCGAGGGTCAAGAGAGGGCAGTCATCCATATATATCCTTCTTGCCGACAATGACAAAATACTTTATTCTCATAGCGACATCTTCCAAGGTGCTTCTTACTGCAAGTACAACAGGTGGGTTTGGGATTCTTGCGATGTGGTTTTCCCTTTCTAGCAGTCTTATACTGGAGCATAATATGCTTTCCTCTGTCCTTATGGGAGAATATCCCAGAGAAGATGGCACAAAAGTCTGTCCAATCCATCGGTTTTGTGATTAGGTCTCGGTAAGTGATGTAATTCTCCTACCAAAGATTTGATGTTCCCTCAAGCAGACAAGCAGTAAAGCAAACCTTCATGTGGGTTTCACCTCTAGAATGTGGAAACCATTTTCCACAGCTAGAAGCTAGGTGTCCTCCTTATCAACTACCTTCGAGTTGTCTTCACCCCAGAACTTCTCTATATCCAACTTGATGAAGTCGAGGACAGTGGCTCCAAGACGAGGGCAGATAGTTGGGATTCACCATTCTCCTCTCTGGCAACATCTTGGACTGCAAGGGCACTGACAGCCTCGGTGAGCTCCTTTTGTTGTCCTAGGTAGAGCGCATCAGGGGTATGAATAACTACTTCTCCCACTGAAGGTCTAGAACTGGAAGCATGGCTGGGGTCCTCCTTCAACTCATCTTCCATCGTAGGCTTGCACCAAAGGTCATGACTATCTTTAGGGTTCAGGATGTCAAAGGGGGCAACTCTGGGTTTAGAATCTTCCTCAAAGGTTGCCTCCTCTAGCCTCCTCCACTTCTTGAAAGTCTAGTCACCCATCATTCCCCTTGAGGACATTCTTTTCTGGTAGGAGGGCCTTCCCTCATGGCAGTCAAGGCTGACAGTTGTCTTGGTGCAGACCATTCTATAACACATAAATTAAGTTTATTAACTGAATTTCATACTTAGGGTATTAAAGTATCATAATAATTATGTCCATGACATCTTGTTTGAAAGATCTAGAGAGGATGAATAAAGCTTTTGCTAATTTTAAAATCAATTGAAAACTTAAATTGCAAGAAAGAGAGTGACACAAGGAGGAGACTCGCAATTTAGAGTGGTTGCACTCTTCGAATTGAAAGATGTATGTCCACTACTCAATTGTCTCCAATTGGGATTTGTAAGTGATTAATTTTATTAACTCGCAAGGAATTACAATAAAATACAATCACTTCATCTACACATCTTCTTTAACGGGATGTGAAAGAGAACCCAGGGGAGAGAATAACGACCCACTTCCACCTCCCTACGTAACCTTCACCTACTTGCATGAAGTAGCGTCAATCACCTTGGAGCATCTTTCACACCTTGAAGTAGCTCTGAGCAAGCTCCCTCATACAGCCTCCCACACTTGGAGTAGTCAAGGAGCGCCCTTAATATCAACTAGAGAAGTAGATTGGAAGAAGTAAGATTACACCAATGCAGTACAACACTTTAATCTTATATCAAGTGTTAGACCTCTTAACCATTTAGGATGGACGTTGCTAGGTGGTGGCTAGGAGATTGTAGTGTAATTCAGCTCTTTTGCTCTCTAGTAGGATTGCTCAAGGGTGTCCTACGGTCACTTCTATTTATAGGATTGAGTTACAAGTGACACTACAGAAAATTGGGATATTAATGTCCAAAGTTACGACAGTCTAAATTATCCGTCATAATAGATAAATAAATAGTGACAAAAAAATATGTTGTCACCATGAGGCAGTAAACTACAACAAACTTTTTTTCCTATGATAAATGATACCAGCATTCCGTCGTTAAAAGTTCTTTTTCATTTATATCCTAAAAATACAATATAATAAAGTATAAATCTACCGACTCAGGAGAGTTTCTTATGGTGTGCCAATTTTTAATCTCAAGGATAGAAAGGAGAAAAGGAACATCGCTCCAATCCAAAAAGTAAAAACGCGCGTTGCGAAATGTTTATGGCGGCAATCGAAGAAGCTAACCTAGTATTGAAAACCTCGTTCCCTATTTTCCAACATTTGAGGTAATGGTCCCTGCCTCTCCCATTTGACTCATCGCAGAAACCAAAGTGCTTCGGAAATCGGAACCTCTAATCCACGGAAAAGTTCGAAGAACGCCTGATGGACCTAAGATTTGGCCTACGGGTGATACTATGAAGAAAGCTGAAGATGTTGCTCAACTGCAAGTTTTTACTAAAGGTAGTACTTTCAAAATAGATTGTAGCTAAATAAGAAAATAACTATGGCCACGAATTCATCTGGTGATCAGAAGGGAGTCCTACACCATACCATCACCTTAAAACGTTGTGCAGTTGCTTGCGTCTACAGTGAGGTTATGCGCCCCCACCCACAACTACCACCGAATATATTAGCCTGATATCGCTGTTCGATTAGCGTACTGCCGGCTTGTAAGATTATTCAAATAGAAATCTCTGAGTAGATGGATTTTCGTGGAGTCCGAGGCCTAGCCTAAGAATTATGGCACTATTCTATCCCAAGAATGTAAGGGTCTAGTTGGGATGGGTTATCAACCGCTCAACCTCGTTTCAGTGAGGACTAATTCAACAAACATTCTAATACCTTTGTGTATCAACCGATAGACATCTGAAACAATTCTCAATAAGCATAATGGCTGGCTCCCAGCGGTGACTGTGAGACACACTTGCTTGATCAGGTAAATTCAAAATGACCCTGCCTAAAATGATAGATACAATCCCTATGTTCAATCCATCATTGAATACGAAGTGCACGTTTCTGGAGACTGGGTATTTTTTATCCTCTATAATGATTAAAAAATCACCACAGGTTGAATATTTTTCTTGTTGTCTATTAGCTTAGTCGAATCTCTATTAAATAGGTACATGCCTGATTGTTATAACACAATGCTGACGTGACAATGGCATGAAGTGCATGATTGTATACTACCTTAAGAGGTTGAGGTAGCTAAAACTAGATGTTATGTTCTAAATATAAAATCTAGACTTCAATGAGTGGTAATCCTTCTTTCAGCATTTTTCTTTATTCAATTTAATTTTAGTTGCTTTGTTTCGCTAAAACTTGATATATGGAAGCTAAACGTGTGTGGCTGATGTGTTTCTGTTGGTGATTTTTCCACTTTAGATTTGACATTTGCAATGGTCGGCTTCTGCAAAACAGAGCACCCAACTCCAGAAAATAAAAAATTATAGCTATTATTTATGCTTACCTTTTCGTTTGTTTTCCTGTGTACTACTCGTTATTAGAAACTAGATAAGCCCTACTATGCACAGCTGACTATGCTGATTGAATCACTATGTGTTTTTCTGTATGTTTAACAATTATTTGTTTATGGTAGTGTAACTTCAATCCATAGTTAATGTTGAATTTTCATTGGTAATTTCTTGAACCTGTACCTGATTCTAAATGTATTCGGATATCTACCTCTGTTCACTTCTAATGGGTTTAATCCCTTCCAAGTTTATTCCATTATTGTTTTAAGTAACAAATGATTCGTTTTGATTGCTAATATAAATGTCGAATCTATTAGTTTTATTTAGTTCTGGTCAACACGTTTATCTTTTGGTAGCATGACGCTTCCATGTGCCTTTTCCGTTAGCCTCTCATCCCTTGATGGGTCTGCCCACTTCATGTGATGGAATATAAAAATTGTTAGAGTTGCAAACTTAGTGCATTAACTTGTGACTCTTAACCGTAAAACCAACCACAAAAGTTTTGATGATAACACCAACCTTGTCTGTTCAATTTTCTGTTGGGGGTTCCGTGGGATGAGACAGATTCTCTAATTTCTCGACTTCAAGTAGTTGTAATTGACAATTTGATGCTCTTTTTTGGCACAAAATATTTGTCTTTTTGCCTTATTATACAAATTATGTACATCTTATAAGCATTCCATCTTTCATTAAAAATCAGAATATATTTAGTTGTAGTCGAATTACATAGAGGTCAGGAGTTAAGTGGTAGATGATAGAAACATAATTATTATATATGTAAGGGTTTTGTATTTGAGTTTGTCAATCATATGTGATTGTGTCTTGTTATATATGTTGGAAATTTGTTTCTATCATTCATATCCAGAATTGGTTGCTTCTTTTGAGTTTGTTTCATTAGATATTAATGATTAGATGGAATTCATATATGCAAGTTTCTTGTCAACAAAATTTTTACCTACTTAACTCAGGTTCTACTACAAGCTAAACTAACTCCAACTCACTTGAGTCTCTCATGAAACTCTTATCAATTAAAATTTGTTCTCAAGGCGTGACATTGCCTCCTTACTAGAGTGACATGAAAGAAGAGTTTGCTTTATGATTTGAATAATTATTTTTTTCAATATAGGTCAATTGTACCGGTGAGTAAGCACCATTTTCTCTTCTTCCCATCCTATTATATACAAATACAAGTACAATGCCTTAATTTCATTCTTTTCTTTTCTAAATTTTTATATGCTATGCCTTTTTCACCAACTGTAAATTGCACTATATTTTCTAAGACACTTTTCTCAATTATAAGTGATATTCATGATTACCAAACTCTACATTTGAAGAATTGATTCACTTCAAAAGTGATCACTCCAAGTCCACTTGTTGGCATTTTATATAGAATATGCCTTTGTTCATGCCAACAAAATCATAGAAGCTAGAGACATCCTTTTGAACATACTCTAAAGGCAATATCAGTATGAAGTATTTTAATATGAGTATCAAGGGGCGCTCTGCTAGGGTTTGGCTGGAGCCTAACCGTCGGGAGATCAGTCCTCCACCGACGGGACAACTACCTTCCCACCCCTTCACCACTCCGACACGACACCCCGTCGTCCGGGGGCCATCGCTCAGCATGCCCGTGGATAGAAACCTTAGTTAGGCATCGACAGTGACTCACATAGTTGATAATCTCAGACAGCCATACAAGGTAGTCTTTGTGATATGAACTACCATCGTCGACAAGGGACTATACCCCTCAAACTCTAATACGCTGGTGAGATGGACAAGGTAGGAGTTTGGTAGGGATAAACCCTTCCGAGTGATCCATCAATGGTGCCCTTTTCTGTCCCGACTTGCCGCCAAATGACACCAGCCCATTTTCTTACTCAAGCACCCCCCTTCGGTGCTTTATGATGGGATGCACGTTTTGGGGACTACGGCGGGAGGATGAACCCAAATCTTCAGCAGTTCGCTCACGCCATTGGTATAGCGAGACAACATCCACTTTTAGTCTAGAAAGTGAGGTGAGTCATGGTAGCAAGGAGAACTAAATCTGCTGCATCATCTACATTGATAGAGGAGATTACTCAAGATATCCATCACATCTTCCTAGACTAAATTCCCATTAACCATCCAGTTGATTCCCCAAAAGATGAAGGGATGTCCGGATCACAACTGCCACCTTCTCCACCCGAAGGGACTATGCTTATCCTCCACCACACAAGAAGCCTCTTTACGACAGCCCTCACAATGCATGCTTTCAATGCATGGGAAGAGGACACTAGCAAGCTCAATGCTCCAATCAGAAACTTTACTACAAATGCAGATGACCAAGTCACCTAGTGAGAGCATGTCAACATCGGAAAAACAACATCCTACCTCCTATAGTTTTGAAATCTTTTTAGATACTCCCGCCATTGCCACAAGGCATTCCAGTGAGGGGTTCCCTACAACATGTTCCAAAATGGGTGGTGGTCACGCTTAACCCTCGAGAAATGGAGAGACGCTAGAAGTTAGAAACCATGGAATTTGTGGTGGGGGTATCTTGGCCTCCAGAAGTTGAATGGAAAGACATGTCCCCATTCCTACATGTGGCCTGACGCAGTAGACATCTATCGATTTTCTCATCGGAGAGCGATCACCTTCCTCCCATTAGTGTGTGATGCTTGTTTAATGTGAGAAGAAATGACTCTAACCTTCAAAAAATTTCCCTTCCCCTCTACTCCATTAACGATGGATGCATGAGCACCAGGAAGCAAGTAGTATGGTTCTGGTTAACTGATGTTTCGATCATTTGCAGGGACAAGGATTCCATCAATGAGATTATCCAATATTTTGGAGATCTCATTTGGATTTTGAATTGTGAAGGTTCAATGACGATGATTTGATAATCCTTATTCTAGTTGAGGCCTTCAATGATGACATATCCCAATTCATCTCGATCACACATCACCTAATGCAAAATAATATGAAACTCCACATCGTTGCCAAAGGATACATAGGCTACAATCAATCCAGACTATCCATACCGACAATGAATTGGGATACCTCCTGAGGCGATCAAGATGGCTATACATGTAGAAGTTAAAATGCCAATCCCTGAAGCAGCTCCACTTTCTTCGAGCAGGCACCCCCTGACCCTATACCCACCTGGAGGCCTGAGCCCAGAAGGTCACCCTCTCATAGTAGATTTCTGCAAAGGATAGTAGTGAACGATGATCGAGATCGATCGGTACTCCCTCACAAAAAAACTTGCTAACTTCATCAACCTGGACAGAAGAACTCCCCCACCCTACTGATGCCACAATAGACGTAACTCAGCCAGGAGGAGCCCACACCCTAGAGATGACAGCAAAGAGCCCCAAAGACCTCACTCCCGACAGATCAGATCCTGTAAGGATCCCCATTCTCATTTCTCAAACACAGACGTTCCATGAGGTTATGGCACAGATGACGAGACAGGACAAAATAGTTGGTAGTGTGCGGATGCACAACCTAAAGCAATGTCTAACATTTTGATGTGAATTCTCTCAACCATTTATTCCAAAACATCAAGGGAAAATCAAACAACCCTACCCTCAAAGTCCTTAGGAGGCTTTGTAATAAACACCGACTAGTGATCGTCTGTCTATTTGAACCGTTTCTTCATGCAACCTGTGTGGTTGAACTCCTTGACATCGTGAAACTGAATTGGGTAGAAGATAATCAACAAGAACATAGAAAGATTTGGCTTTATGCAGATTCTGCTTTGAACCCAGTGGTTTTCTGAAAGAATAAACAACATATCACGATCTAGATCTCTGATAATGCTGGGACGACATCCTTCATCACAACCATCTATGCCAGTTGCTCGTCGAAGTCTCAAAGAGATTTTTGGGCATCACTTCTTGACCTTGCGAACATCATAGTCATAGAGGGAAGGAAGTGGAAGACAATTTTAATGCCATCAAATGAGTTGACGAGAAAAGAGGAGGCACCCAACCCGAATTCCAACCAATTCTAGAATTCAACAATTTCATCATAGATGAGAATTTGTCTAAACTGTCATTTGACGACAGTAGATATACATGGGTCGATAAATAGTACCATATGCCTACTACCTGGGAGAGACTCAATCTGATTTTGATCAATCACACATGTCAGACTTGCGCTTTATCAAGAAAATCCATACACCTCACCCATTTTAGGGTTTCCAACCACTATCATGTTCTCACCTCCACAGGACCCTCCATGCCTCAACGAGATCGTGCATTGTTCACCTTCCTCAAGATTTGGCTTGAACACTGGATGAAAAGATGTTGTATGTGACGGATGGCATTCGGATGCCCAAGGTGAACCTCTTTCAAGTTCTTCTAAAAAACAAATTCTCTCAGGGCACACCTCAAGACATGGAATAGAGAGGTATTTGGGAATATCATCCAGAAGAAGAAAGATTTAGAGGATATCATCCACACCACATAGTTCGAATTTGATGAGAATCCTACAGTAGAAAATGAACTCAATTTGATCACGTCAGAGATGGAACTAGAAGGGATCTTAGCTCAAGAGGAAGCGTTATGGAAAGAAAAAATCAAGGATTAACTGACTAGATGTAGGCAAATTGAATACATCCTTCTACCACGCCATTGTCAAAGCAAAGAGTAAAAGGAGGATAGTCCAAGATATCACCCTTACTTATGAGATAATGTTGACAACACTATCAACATGGCCATGGATGTAATGGATCACTATGAAACCTTTTTCTTCAAAGACTCCCCCCTTTTCATTGAGCGATGTTTCCCTTTCATCTCTGATACTGTAAGGACCCTGACCTGGGTTTTGGGCTAACCCTATTTTTTTGCTTAAGTAAGTTTCTTAGAACTCTAATCTAAACCTCTGAGTGTTACAAATGTGGCATGCTTATGTTTTGAGTTTGGCACTGTTTGAATGTTGTTTGAGCAGTGTTTTCTTGTTATGAACCAATGTGCAATTTTACCCAAGATGAGGGGTTATCCTACAATATGTCACATGATGAATGTGCCCTTAGTTCTTTAGCATCATAAGAGAGAGAATGGTGCTACGGAGCGCCTTGTGGAAAGTCTAAGTCCCAATTTGAGCATGTGTGGTTGATGTTTGTGCTATATGTGCTAGTTTTGGTGTAAATTGCAATTTACCCAAAGTGAAGGGCTAATATGAAATTTATCACCTCTAGAGTATTCGTTCCCTCTCTTGGCATCATCTAGAGGAGAAAGGAAGGAGTGGGCACCTTGTTTGAATCTCGGTTGTCTGATGACATCTTTGGTAATATATGGAGCACATGTGTGAGATGTGCCTTGCTCTTAGATGGGCTATCTCCGGTTGAGAACCTTGGAGAGGTTGCCTATTAGTTTGTGAAGAGTGTGGGGTTGTTCCTATCAGTTTGTAAGTATGTGGAGTATGCTATATTAGTTTGTAAGGATGTTGGGCCTCACCATATCGGTTTGTGAAAGGTGTAGAGCTTTGGCATATTGTCCATGACCTTGGTAGGAAATCAAAAGGATGAAATCTAGCCTAGATCTTATCACCATGCCTTGCATGTTGTTATATGTGGCCTTTCTTCTTGTACAAGTGTCTTCTAGGGTTTTAAGGTGGTGACACCTTCCCCTTTCTCTCTCCCTCATCGGCCATGTATATATATCCCTTTCTCCTCATGTAAGAGAACCCTTTTAGTGTTCCTTGCTTTCTCTCCATGGTGGCTGACCTTGAGCTTGAAGAGCACTCTCCCTTGGAGCATGGTGGCTGACCCAAATCTTGTGATGCTCTCTTTCATCTTCTTCCTTAGTAAACCATCATTTTCTAGCTTTCTTTCTCTCCTTCTTTCTTCTTCTCAGCCATGGACCTTGGTATCTTCTTTCCTCTCTTTTTCTCTCTCTTAACCTTAGTTCTATCTTCATTTTTGGAGGTGTTGTGCTCAGAGGATCTTCTCCCTCTACCTTGAGTTTGTGAGCTTGGAGCTTAACCTTGGAGCTGAGGGCATGGTGGTTTCTCTTAAGACGGGTTATATAACTCTTAACATCCTTTGTTATTATTACTCTTTATATGTTTAAAGTTGTTCTTCATCTGTAGATCGTGAGCCTCCTATATGCTAGTACATAGTGCTTAATTTTGATCACTGTATTGATGAAGGAACTCTGTTTAAGTTGTTTCCATATCTTGCTCTTTCTTGTTTTGATAGTAGATGGACTAGTGACCAAGTTTCCCAAGGTTGAAGACGACTAAGTCAACACATAGGTGGTGAATTTTCATCATGACTTGTAGTGCAACAAACCAACACACATGTTGCAAGTTGTCATGACTTGGGAGTGCTTAGCCTGATAGGTTGGATGTGTGCTAAACTATCACGCCCTAGAAAGTGCCCAAACCGATATGAATGGTTAGGCCGACATGCCTTGGGGAGGTGTTAACCCATCATGCTCAAGAGGTACTTAAATCTGTGTGTTGCCAAACCAATAGACTTTGATGATTGTAAATCATCATGCTGTAGGTGGGGCAAGACTGATACACCTTGCTAACCTATCATGAACAAGAGGACCCTTTGTATGAGCTAGCTTTCTAGTGTGCTAGTCGTGACGCCCATGAGTGAGCTAATTAATGACTGACATGACCTTAACCTTAACCCTAACCTTATTGTTGCCCGTCACACTATGTGATTCCCGACACACCCTATGTTGCTCGTCACACCCTCAAGATCATGATGCCCGTCACACCCTCAAGATGATGATGCCTAATATCCCCTCAAGATGATGATGCCTGATATCCCCTCAAGTTGGTGATGCCTGATATCCCTTCAAGAGTTGATGCCCGATACACTTTCAAGAAGGATTGCTCGTCATACTCCCAAGGAGCTAAACTGATACACCACAAGAGGGTCTAATCTGATACCTTTGGTTGATAGGGTAAAATCGATACCACATGATGAGGATTGAAAGGTATGCTTGGATACTCAATGATGCACACACATGAGTAATGCATAATAGAGAAGAATGTTTTTTGGATAATGTATGAGTAATCTTAGTTACTTCTCCTTAAGATAGTGCACCATAGGATGATGATACTATGAGTGGTTCACCCTTAATTGTAGAACCTAGTGTTAACTCTCCAACTATGTGAGGAGTAATGGTTGTAGGGTTTAAGGGTTGCATATATATAATAACCTTAATCATGGAATAAAATGACTCATGTACTCATCTTAAGGAAATGTTATAATCCATGGCAAGTTTCTTCTACATTCCCTTTTCATATAATCTTAACTTGTGGAGTAAGGTTAATGATACTACAATGTGTATACACATGAGGGTGGTGAAAAGTCTTGTTGAAATACATGGTGGCAACCCTGGTGTAGAATTTGTATAAGAAGTCTAATACCATTATAGGTGCCTTGTGGATAGATTTAAGTGATACCCTATGGTTATGCGGCTTATGGTTTGGCTCACCCTAGTATGATATGTGATTAATGACTTGTAAGAAGTGATAATACGTGGGTCACCTAATGTTGAAACGTCTCATTAGTTCAATGGTCAATATGTTATTATAATGCATTATTGTAAACCACACATGACACAATGAAGATGATATGCACATGCATTATATAATGAGTGATAACTCATACAGATGGTACGGTAAGTGTTTCATATCTAACTAATGTGTTCAAACCTAATCGGATCAGAAAGATGGATTTTGGTGTGATTAGGGTTTGGTGGTGTAACCATGAAGGATAACCCTAATCGGCTCTATGTGAAGAGCTTTGACCCTAATTCTAAGGACAAGTCATAATATTGAATAAGTATGAATGGAAAACATGATGTAGTTTCCCTCTTAACTACATGGCTTTAACTTGGTTGGTTGATCGGGTGAAATAACTTGCGGATTCCATGAAGGTGGATACATAATGATAAGCTTTGGTTGTAAACCTTGATAAAGGAACATGGGAAGTATGAATATGTGAATGTGCATACTTGGTTACACTAATTAATTCTTAGCCTTATACACTCCAGTTCATGGGAGGATGTGCATGTCAGAGATGTGAGGTAGAATGATGCTTGGGAACCTTATGTGAAATCAACATGAAGCCTAATCCTAGATTAGAGCTATTATGATGCTTTGCTTGCTTTAGTTAAAGGTGTTTAATATGTTTTAACTTATTCTCTCACTGAACATTATAGATAATGGTTGCTATGGCAAATACATGTGATGTGGCATGCGTAATGCTTATATGCTCATGAGGCATGATGAGACAACCATCAATCACAAGTTTGATGTGATGGGTCTTAGGACTTGGAAAAGGCTTAGTTCCTGGTTGAGGTGATATCCTCTAATTCTAGAATGAGGGATTGATATCCTAGGATAATATGTTGATGATTATAGCCTTATGGCTGACAGTGACACAGTGTTATGAGATGATGTGAATCAATTTGTAGTTTAAACAATAATATTTGTTGTTATAATATTATGTCCTTTCCTATGAAGGATTTGTTTGTGGTTGGTACATTGTAACTTGATTGATGATTAAAGATGCTTAAATTGATCTAATTAATCAAGTGAAATCTAATAGTGTAGCTTGCCTTGTGTCATTTATCCATTCCAGTGTTAGTTTTATTACTGGATGGTGAAACGAGTTTAACTCGAAGTGCATATTTTTGAATATGTTGGGTGCAAGTTGAGTATTCCCTTCCATCCTTAATATCAGGCTGTGTGAGACGGCCACACGTGAGCCGATCTCGGTGTGATAAGGATGGCCATGCATGAGTCGGTCCTTCTTTTAAGAATGGTCATGAGGCAGCCTATTCTCCTAGCATCGTTACCAGTACCAAGGTGGGTTAGATGTTATATGGGTGGCCATGTGTGAGCCAACCCCATTGATTTGACTATATGCCATTATTGTAGTTTTCTCTTATGCTGACCAAGAGGTGCGGTGAGGTCGTGGACTCCAGCTCTTCCATTAGACCTTGTATGGCACCGATTTTGACTTAGTAGTGTTCAGTTGGATTTGGGTGGTACGACTCAAATCCTCAGGGCATAATAAATACTTAATCATCCATGTAGTATGCATGTTTAAGATCAAACATGGAAACATTGGATGAATCCTTGCCTTGCCCATGTATTGTTTAGTTTTGTAACAGTCATACATGTTCTACGTATTCCTTTTCAAACATAAAGATAATCTACTGCATAGTGTATATGCCTAAATTGTTTAATCAAGTGATAGTTTCTTTACTTAAGATAATTGTTGAATTTGCTCTTTCAATAATAATATCCATTCCTGCTTAATTATTTGTAATAATAATGAACTTGGAAGAGAGTTATATCTCTCGTTGGGACTGTGTGTCTCACCCTATTTGCTAAATAACTTTTTAGGTGGATGTGCATGCCGAGTTAAATATCATGCGGTTGAAGATGATACGAGAAGAAAACAACACCTGGTGATACACGGTATATGGAAAGTGTCTAGTAATAGAGTCTTATGTGTCATCCCTGTGCACTAAGTTCCTTGGGGGTGTTCTCAATGTGTTTGTAGACATGATGCTCGATATGTGGTTTCTGGCTAGTGTGCCTCTGATAGTATGTATATACATGTGAAATTGTTATCTTATGTAACAGGATTTTTGAAATGTGATGATGTAGTATCTTGAATATAAGTTATGAAATGCAAGTTTTGGTTCTCGTGTAACTATCACTAGTACTTAATCAGCCTTTAATGTCGGTTTTAATGCGTCACCTATGTGGGCGCCGCTAAAAGGCCAACCGTTAGGCGTCATTTCTCAAACCGACGCCACAACCCTTCGTGCACCACTGAAAATGCGCCAGTAGGGGGGTATAGGTGTCGGTTATTAGCTATGAAACCGATGCCATAAACTTTCACACCACAGAAAGGGCACCATCTTGGGCATTATCAGCGTCAATTTATTAGTGATAACCGATGCCATCTCACCCACTACCACGGCCGTGCTGGCCAGCACGGCCGTGTTTTCTGGACCGCTGCCACGGCTGTGCTGGCCAGCACGGCCGTGGTGTTTGGTCTGCTACCACGACCGAGATGGCCAGCACGGCCGTGGTGTCTGGCCCGCTACCACGACCGTGCTGGCCAGCACGGATGTGGTGTCTGGCCTCATTAGGGAAATCGACGTCGATTACTAGTAGGGAAACTGACGCCAAAACCATAAGTGTCAGTTCATTATTGATAACTGACACCATATCACATGCATTAGGCATCAGTTATAATTATTTATCCGACACTGTAATCATTTGTCGTCAGTTTTAAACAAATAACTGATGCCTATTTCATGTTTTTTTCTTCTTATCAGACTGCAGGCCTGATGTGGGCTGGTCGTGGGATGAGAAACATATAGTTCAGTTATGAACTGCAGGTTTTACGACATTCATTGATATCAGCCAACAACAGGCCACAAACCTACAAATTAACAACATTAATTTTCACACATTTAGCAACCTGCAGTTCCATTTGATTTTCACACATGTAGAAACATTCATGTAGCAATTTGCAGTTCCATTCATTTTCACATTCACACATGTAGAAACATTCATATAGAAACCAACAGTTTCATTCATTTTCACATTCACACATGTATAAACATTCAGACACATGTAGAAACATTCAGACATGTAGAAACATTCCCACATATTATAATTCAGAAATTCATTTACAAAATATCATTCTTTAGTCATTATTCGCTGTCAACATCCCAATTTTATGTTAAAACCCCCACTACTTGTATGATTGTTGCCCATTCTTCTCTTACATCATTTATTTCTTCCGTCATATAGGGATCATGTACATCTGGTAAGGCCTTTCCTGTAGTGTGGTCAGTTTTAAACGCCTGCAAAGAGAATGGTGTATATATATAATTAATAATATATAAATAAGATTGATATATTTCATATTATCTAATGAGACTATATATAATACCTCAGGAATTGTATCGATGTCCACTGTGTCATATTTGATAATCATGTGCATAAATCACATCACATAGTATGCACATGCCCATCCGTTGTCTTGTGTAGCACACTATAAATTGAAACATACAAAATATTAAAAAATACAACTAATTAAGCATTGTTCACATAAATAATATATAAATTGTAGTCGGGAACTTACTTCCATGTTCTTCCAAATTATTGGCTGGTTCTTTTTCCTGGGGACCTTTCTTCCAGCCTTTTTGAACTCATCTAAACCCCTACATGTTAATGTAACACAGTACATTGCATAATTAAATAGTAATGTAATAACATATGTTAACGGATATGAAAATGAAATATTTCTCACCGGAATAATGCCATTTTCATTTTGTGTCCATATTTTGAATTCAATTTAGTCCCCTTAGGATCTAGATAATAGACAATGAACATCTTAGGGACAATAACTAGTAACTCCCAATGCATACCACTAGAGGTAAAAAAAGTTAAAAATTAATAACTCAAAATCCACAATAAAAATGTAATTTTCTTAAGTCCAAATTATAAGCAAAGTAGTAGTTACTCCACATTGAATGGAGCTATTATCAACATATTCTTATTTTGATTAAAATTTGTAAAATCATCACAACAGTATTGTTGAACTGACGGAGGGTCTTTAGCTACTAGACTAATCAAAGATGGAATCAAAAATCCTACATGTTCGAATGAAAAATCTGCACATATCTTGTCTAAGTAGCTACAAAACATGTATTACATATGCATTAATAAATAAGAAACCAAATCACCAGATCCTACATAAGGTATATGGATGTATAAATAAGATCTAACCTTATCCATAGCTCTATCACAGATGTATTCAGCCAATCATATCGAAACAACTCCAAAATATCTTGTATAAATAGTTTGCTTTCATATGATTGACCTGCAGCATCCACATCTATAGAAACAGTTATAGGGCAATTTATATCATGTTCACCTAACAATATTGTCATACCCCTACAATTAGGACCTAACGAGACAGGTAAGTCCTGTAGAACCCAACTTGGTAATGTAGGAGGTGGAGGTGGAGGCCTAGATGCTCTGGGTGTCTTCTTTTTAACCTGTATATATATAATTTCAGATCAATTGACATCATATACACACACTAACAATTTAACGTAATATAAATTTACCATACAGTTTCAGTATAGAGGACATCTGCTTTTGGCCACAATATCACTCCGCCTTCTGCCTCACCAAGCGTTTCACAATATGGGTGGGCATATGGCAATGGAAGATCCATCCAATTGGAGAATATGCGTACCGAGCTCACATGAACCCAACCAGTTGGTAATGGAGACCCATGAAACATTTCCCTTGGTAGGGATGGGTAAGATGACGCCTCTGCAATGACAAATTCTTTAGTTTTTAGACGGCATGGCTTCAACCCCTACAAATTTTTGTGTAAAGAATGTTATATATATATACATATCATCTTGAAAACGTATCATCTTGAAAAGACTAGTTACTATGTCATAAAAATACTTACAGTGGATGTCCTAGGTGGTGGGTCTACAGGATTACTCCCAACCTCTGCAGTAGGAGTAGAGTGGGATGCCATAGGTACTGTCTGTTGAGTGGCAGTCAGAGATGCCTGCCACTTGCTCATTGCTTCTTCGATTTTCCTATCAACTATCTTATCTACCTATACATGGATAAAAGAAACGTTAGCTTCTGATTATTGAATTCTCTTTTATAGTAACATTATAAAGAAAGAATATGTTACCTCTTCTTGTGAAAGTCCTGCTTTTGGGACATGTTTGTGCTGGGATGGCCCAAAGAATGCTTTGATGCCCACACCAGTTCCTGTAGCCCTAACACGTCCAGGATGCTCTGGGTTATCCAGAGCAATTTTCAATTCATCCCTTGTGCCCTCAAGGATGAACTTGCCTTGTTTCCTCAGCTCGTGCAGCTCCCGCTAATCGCCAAAATAAAAATTTGTAATTAAGTAAACACCACAAATAATCAATATTTGAACAATTGCTCTAAGAGTTGTATTTTACCATTTTTGCAGCCGCCTCAGCAGTTGCGGGCTTCCTTATTTCTCCCTTCTTATTTTTCCTCGCAGCTATCCAGACATCATGGCGAGGTAGAGATGTGGTACCTATAGTAGAGGACTCCTGAGTAGTAGCATACTGAGCAGTAGACTTAGCATGTAGTCTTTGGCAAATTCCTGCATACCCCTCTGGACCCATTGTGTGGTCAAGCACATTCAGTGCACACCTTGCTCTTTGCGCCTCACTGAGGGCCTAGTTAGTATGCACATTAATGATTTGGTTAGTAACACTAAATGTTAATCTTGAATAGGTGAATACAACATATATTAAATAAATTGGGAGTGATGCCTAATACCTTAAATTCATCAATTTTTCTTGAAGTAACAAACGCATCCCATTCTTCTTTGTCCAGGAAGTTCCACTATTCAGTGGTTGTCTTCTTCCTCTTGTCGCCTTCTTTTATGTATTCTCGGGTGAGATTTGTCCTATAGTTCCTTAGGACTCTCCCAAAGCGTTGCATCACACATTTACGATGCAACTTTTCATCCAATTCAAATATACTCTGCAAAATAGAATTGTTATTAACTAGTATCCAAAAAATTAGTAATCTACAAAATAGAATTGCAAATTAATAATAACTCACACATAAATCCTTCCATATTACGTCTTTCTTCCCCTTAGGAACTTTATGCCAAGAATCTATCTTAAACCGCAATGGCTACTAGTAACATACCCAAGATATGAAATAAACGAATTGCGATTCACTCCAATTGCATTTCCTACATTATCAAAATCCATAACAAGTTTGGGTCCATTGCCCCTTTGCACTATTAACTTCTTCATCATAGTGATATCCCTTCTCTTGTCAACTTTTTGGTGCTGCTCATCAAGTGCCTCAAGTGCTTCAGAGGGTACATGTGCATCATCAACCTAAAATTTGACAAAATAAACACACTTACATGATATAACTATAAATAGACATGTAGATATAAATATATGATATATTTTTAAAACTTACATTGTGAGGTGGCACATTGAAGTCCTCACCCTCACGATATTCATCAGCACGGTCATCAGGAGAATGCTCATCCATCTGAAAGTTCACATTCACATTGTAAAGTTCACATTGTAAAGTAATTCACATTGTAAAGCTCACATTGTAAAGTTCACATTCACATCGTAAAGTTCACATTGTAAAGTAATTCACATTGTAAAAGTCACATTGTAAAGTCGACATTCACATTGTAAAGTAATTCACATTGTAAAGTTCACATTCAGAAAAATAAAACATATAAAAAAAATATAAACATGCCTCTAATATTACAAATTTTTATCAATTAACAATCCTTCATTGTGATCTCCGCACACATACAAGTCATCATTAGCTTCAATATTTGTTGGTGTTGGCAACCCAAATGAGAATGGACTGGAGTCATCATACTTATCATAGTACTCTTCTTCATCTATAGGATCTTCAATGAACTGTCTTTTACCATGAAGAACAACCGACCATTTATCATTTACAGGATCATCGATATAAAATACTTGTTTCTCCTGTGATGCCAATATGAATGGTTCACCCTTCTCGCCAATCTTTTCAAAGTTCACTAAAGTGAAACCCAATTCATCCACTATAACTCCTTTGGTGTTATCAACCCAATTACATTTGAAGAGCAGAATTTTGAAATCTATGTAGTCAAACTCCCATATGTCTTCAATGACACCGTAATATGACATTTTAGCTTCACGTGGACTCTTATCCTTTGCACTTGCAAAAAACATAGTCGACGCTTGAAGGGTGACCCCACTGTTTTGGATGACACTCTTATCATCTTGGCGCTTTGTGTAACATGTGAATCCATTAATGTCATACCCTTCATAAGACATAACATTCAATTTTGGTTTAAAGGTGAGGCATTTGATAGTTTCAATAATATCATATGGTGTTTGAGATAGTTGATATAAGACTTTATCTTTAAACCACTTAATAAATGTCTTGTTATGCTCTCTAGCAAGCCACATTGTATTGGCTCGAGGATATTGTCTCTTGATGAAATTGGTATGTTCCTCGATATAAACACTCACTTCATCCATGTTGTGTAGAATATACAAGTGACCTTGTTCCAACTGCTCACGGCTGATTATTTTCACCCGTGATCCCAAAATTCGTTTGCCAAATTGCTCCTCAATATTCTTGTCATTACCAGGAGTGTCATTACCACTGAGAAAGTCATTGCAAAAATACATAACCTCTCTTTCCACATAACCCTCAATAATACTCCCTTTAGGCCGATAACGGTTTCGAACATCACTTTTAAAAATGCTCATGTATCGTTCAAAGGGATACATCCAATGCAACAAAACTGGTCCCAACATTTTCACTTCCCTAGTCAAGTGGACAACAAGATGTACCATGATATCAAACAACGACGGAGGAAAATACATCTCAAGCTGACATAGGGTAACAACCACTTCTCTTTGCAAATTATCGAGAGTATCAGGGTCAATAACTTTGCTGCACAGACTGTTGAAAAAGAAACAAAGTCTGGTGGTTGCAAACCTTACATGCTTTGGCAATATAGTTCGAATTGCCACCGGCAATATTTGTTGCATTAGAGTGTGACAATCATGAGATTTAAGACCTGTCAACTTTAGATCTTTCATTGATACCAATCTACGAATGTTGGATGAGTAATCTTGTGGCACCTTAACATTTACCAAACATTCACAAAAAGCTTTCTTTTCCTTTCTAGACAATGTGTAACAAGCGGGAGGTAAGTATGTTCTCCGATTTCCCATTTCACATAATTTTGTTAATTCTGACCTTCTTCCCATTTCACGTAGGTCCAGTCTAGATTTTATCCCATCTTTAGTCTTACCTGGTATATTCAATAAAGTACCAATGACACTATAAAGACATTTTTCTCAACGTGCATGATATTGATACAATGACTGCCTGTCAAAGAACTCCAATAAGGAAGATCCCAAAATATTGACTTCTTCTTGAATAAAGATTTGTCACTCTGTGTGGCCATAGTACATTGTGATCTATTACCAAATTCATTGACAAAGTCTTTTACTCTTTCATAAACAACCTCCCCTGGTATAGGTTTAGGTGCACTCCGTTCCTCATTCAATCCATTGAATGCTTTGCGCTTCCTATGATACAGATGGAATTTTGTAAGAAACCTTCGATGACCGAGATATACAGTCTTACCGCCATGTTTTAGTCTTGTTGAATCAGTGTTCTCTTCACATATAGGACACGCTTTAGCTCCTTTGACACTATATCCAGACAAATTCCCATATGCTGGAAAGTCATTAATAGTGCAAAACAACATAGCATGCAAACGAAATGTCTCTCTTCATGAAGCATCATAGGTCATCACACCTTCACCCCAGAGTTTCTTTAAGTCATCAATCAGAGGTTCAAGATAAACATTGATATCATTTCCAGGTTGTTTAGGGCCCGATATCAACAACGACAAAATTACATACTTATTTTTCATACACAGCCAGGGAGGAAGATTGTATATAACAATCATGACTGGCCAAGTGCTATGTTGGCTGCTCAATGTCCCGCATGGATTCATCCCATATGTACAAAGCCCAAGTCTTAGATTCCTGACTTCTTCACCAAATTTAGGGTACAATAGATCAATCTTCTTCCAATGTGGGGAATCAGACACATGTCGTAGGATCCCATCATTATTTTTCTTGACATCTGCATGCCACCTCAAATTCTTCGCATCTATTAGATTGGAAAACAAGCGTTGAAACCGTGATATTATAGGTAGATAGCACATCACCTTGGCGGGAGAACCAATTTTGGACTCCCCCGAAGACGTCAATTTATACCGTGACGCACCACATTTTGGACAATCTTTCAAATCCACATAGTCCTTTTGAAATAATACATAATCATTCGGGCATACGTGTATCTTCTTGGCATCCATTCCCATTGGGCATAACAATTTCTTTACTTGGTATGTTGAGATTGGCAGCTCATTTCCTTCAGGAAGCATTTCTTTCAACAAAGACAACAATGACGTGAAGCTTTTGTCGCTCCATCTATTGTTAGCTTTCAGCTTATACAATCTCAACACAATGCTAAGCTTCGTAAACTTAGTACAACCTGTGTATAACAATATCTCAGCATCATGCACAATGTTTCTAAAAATGGGAGGTGGATCGGTGTGCTCTACCCCACAACTATCCAGCATCGCATCAATGATGTCTACTGGAACTGGTTCATTCACATCTACGTCATCGGAGGCAATTTCTTCTTCCACACAAGCACTGCTATCGACATCCATTAGTTTCGGGTTTGAAATCTCTCCATGCTAGTGCCATTCTGTATAGCCTTGTATAATCCCGTTGCACATGACATGACTTTTGATTTCGTCACCAGTGTTGACTTTCAAGTTGTTACCGCAATGCCTAGATGGATAGTAGAACCTATCTCCAGGTTGTTTCCTATGTTCCTAGGTAAATCTAATAAACTGGTCAAGACCAGAAATAAACTCTGGGGTGCAGCGATTGTGAATGGACTTCCATGATCTATCCATTCTATGATCAAAGAGAAAACAAGTATATATTACAACAAGATTAGGGTCTAGGGTTAACAGATTAGAGTTTTTGCATGGTTAAAACTTTAGGCCAACAAATACATGAGTTTTCATTCTTATATATAATAAATTTGTACCACCTATCCCATTCTTAAACACCTAATCTGTATAATGTGTATTGGGTTTTTAAGAAAATTTTGGCAGCATTTCCCCGCTATTCTCTAAGTACATATGTACTTAGAGAACAGACGGGGAAATTTTGCTGAAATTTTCTTGAAAACCAAATACACATTATACACTTACATCCTAAGTGAGATTAGGTGTTCAAGAACAGTCCCAAACCGGGGACTATCCAAGATTTACTCCTAATGAGTAAATCTTGGATGAGTTTCTAGGCCAACAAATACATGTGTTGTCATTCTTATATATAATAAATGTGTACCACCTATCTCATTCTTGAACACCTAATCTCACTAGTAAGTGTATAATGTGTATTGGGTTTTCAAGAAAATTTCGGCAGCATTTCCCTGCTGTTCTCCAAGTACATATGTACTTAGAGAACAAACGGGAAAACACTACCGGAATTTTCTTGAAAACCAAATACACATTATACACTTACATCCTAAGTGAGATTAGGTGTTCAAGAACAGTACCAAACTGGGGACTATCCAATATTTACTCCTAATGAGTAAATCTTGGACGGGTTTCTAGGTCAACAAATACATGTGTTTTCATTCTATAACATTGATTTCAACATTTCGAGTGTCCATGCATGTTCATCATCAAGATAAATATTACACATAAATTAGTATGACCTAGGGATGGAGAGATTCATAATTTATTTCAAAATTTCAAACTAGCTCATGCATTATCATCAATCTACATCATACAATAGGGATTCATGTATATGTTAGGGTGACACATCACTACAAAATCAGAGATTTAACATTAGGGTTTTAATATCTTACATAGATTGATCACAAGATTTCAGCAATATATTTAATTCAAGATTATGGTGAAATGTGTATTACGGTTTTAATATCTTAATTCGACATGCATTGAAAATTTACAGAATTAGGACAAGCATTAGTATTCAATTGCAAATGTATCCTGCTCCCTCCTTACCAAATGGATAAAAGTAAGCCCACACGGTCGTGGCCTTGCTTTAATCCATTTGGTAAGGAGAGGGAGCAGGAGGAAGAAGAAGAGGGGCCGGAAGGGGAGGAAGAAGAAGAGGGCTACCTAGCAGCATGGAGAAGAGTGTGGAGAAGAGCGGCGGTGGCAGTGTGAGAGCAACGATGGTGAGAAGAGATGGAGGCAGTGAGCAGAGCAGGTGGCGGCGGTGGAGGTTGACTACGGCGAGAAGAGCAGGCGGCGGCGGTAGAGGTTGACTGCTACGAGCAGAATGGCAACATGAGAAGGAGGATGTGGCGGTGGTGAGAAGAGATGCACCAACAGCAGCGGCGGTGAGCAGCAGGTTGAATGCGGGTGGGCGGGGCATCGTCGGGCGATTTTAGGCGAGCAACAGGAGAGGAGAATTCTCGTGATGAAACAGAAGAAAGGGGAAGACTCGGGTGATCACAGGTCTATTAAGTTTGTAAAAGGCGTCGGTTATCTACAAAACTGACACCTAACATCTTAAGTGTCGGTTGATAGTAACAAATCGACATCCAATTGGACATTCCTTTACCCTAATTTTTTGGCAGGGACGACACGCGCACCCTTATCATGTCGGTTATTCTAAGACAACCGACGCCCATATTGTAACTTTTGGCACAAATTTTATCTTCATTCAGCGTCATTTATTAGGTAAAACACCGACGTTGTATCTGATACTTTGGCGCAATTTTTTTTGCTTGAAAAAATTGGATTTCGGGGGCTACTTTAGGCATCGGTTTCTTTTCTTCAACCGAAATTGAATGAAAAGTGATACATGTGTCTGGCTGGTCTTCAAATATAGACGTCAGATGTCCTTATTAACCAACGTTTAATGTTAACAACGTCGGTTTTACTAAAAAACTGACGCCTCGAAAAGCGACGTTGAACGCTGTTTCTGTAGTAGTGTATTCTCCATTCATGGTGCTTGTTGCAAATTGGTTTTAATTTCCTGTGATTTTCAGTAATTCGTTGTTTATGGTTGATCGTGGTTTAAGTTTTGATTAATCTCACTTTGTGTGACAAAGGGTGTCACATTTGGTGGTATCAGAGCTCTAGGTTTGTTGAGTCTACAGGGACACTAGGACTAGGATTAGGATGGTGTATAGGATAAGAATGTGAAATAAAATATGGTGCATACTACCTAATCTCATTGCTTGAGTTCCCTGGCCAGGCATTCAAATGTTGAAGAAAAGGTAGGTTTGGAATTCTTAGATTGATTTCTCTTTGATTACTCTGATCAAGTAATCCTTCTGGAACAATCTAAAGAGCATAATAATTGGAAATTTATGATGTAATACTATGAAAAGAGACAAGAACTGCACCATAATTCACTAAAACTTGAATTCTTGGTGATTAAAAGAGAAAAATACAGCTCCATGAAACCTAAATCTAAGTGTAACTATAATAAGAAAAGTCCTTGAAGTTGTAATTTCAAGAGATGTATGAGGAAAAAGACAGATGAACTTGTACTAATAAAGTAAGTCAAGGTGTAAAATTCACATAAGGTAGAGGAAATTCCTAAAACTATAATGAATTAAGAAGACAAATGAGAACGAACAACGAATAAATAAGATGGAACCTGATTTAATATCAGACCCGCCTGTGAATATACAAAGATGTAAAGTGTAATCCTTATGATATGTGAAAGGAAACAAGGGAGATTATCCCTTTTCAATAAAGAATATGTAAAGAATTATGATCATTTTCATGATGTAAATATGAAAAATGTGATAACACAAGGAGATTCTCATAAAACATGAAGAACAATAATCAAAGAAAGAATAATATCATGTAATCCTTTCAATAGTTCATATGCCAATGGTAAGGAAATTAAGATGAGGCAATTTAAGATGATACATGAATAGTTGGAAACTCATAAGATAATCAAAGGAAGTGATGATCCCTTCACTTTGATAAGCAAACCCTAATGATAGTGTAGTAATCAGAGGAATATGTTCCCTTGTTTTCTATCCCTTCAAGGATGTGGCAGTCAAGTGGTCCTTGATATGCATAGTTTATAAGTGATCTTAATATGGATACTTTGATAAGTATCAGTTGTTCTTCAGGTTTTCTTCCAAGATGAGGATATCTGTGATAGGAGATGTCTTGAGACGAAGGGCCCCTTCTGGTATGTTTGGGTTTGGTAGTAGCAACAATAAGACAGATGTACTAGGGGTATGATGTGTTTCTGACACAGGTGATGGATACTAAGGTAAGGAATCCTGGCATCCAAGTAGTACCAGTTGTATGGGAAAGTGAGATCATGCTACTTGATAAGATGCATAAGTGTCGGGCTACCTGGAAAGGTTGATTTTGAATGGCTCTGGATGCAAGTACCCAACCTATAATATGGATGTCACATGTTAGGGGTTTATGCTCCGCATAAACGTAACATTGACAAGGATGAATATCTTGAAGAGATAGTTGCAAGATCTACTTGGATGAAATTCATCAAGCAGTGTAATTCCTTGGAGTACTCCTATCTGGTTTGCAAGTAAGAAAGATTCCAAGAATATTGTGCCTTGGCTATAGATGGATAAGCAGGGTCTCTACTCCCTGTATGGGTCAGTTAAGGTGTCATATAACATCTTGAGTTACCTCTAAGATAGTTTTCATGGATAAGTGGCCTCTTATTATGATAAGAGGATGTACAACTAAGAGTGAGTATGTTTCTTGGATAGTTGGTAAGAGTAAGACTAGTGTTGAGTCAGCAGATCAGAGTAGTGCAGCGGAAGCATGATAGGTTCTATAGTTCCAAGTGGATGACAAAATGTATCTCTAGTCTTTCTTTAGAAGTGACATGCCGAGGATTGAGAAGGGTATGGTAAATTCTCAAAATCAAGAACCTTATCATATGATGTTATAAGATGAGAAGGTGATACATGAGCTAGATAAGTATGTATAGTGCTTCTTTAGCTAAGAAAATATCACCTAGTATAGGGTTGACTCTGCAACCAATAATGGAAAAGGATGAGTTGAGTATGTGTCATGTACAACCGACCCTGTGATGACCATGGATGCAAGAACAATATGATTGATTAAGTCTTGTGACATCACCTTGACATCAAGGAACTATGTGGAAGTTTTAAGGTATGATTCACGAGTAGTATCAATCTCCTTTCACCTGGGATTTCG
This sequence comes from Alisma plantago-aquatica, assembly GCA_963693085.1. Classification (NCBI taxonomy): domain Eukaryota; kingdom Viridiplantae; phylum Streptophyta; class Magnoliopsida; order Alismatales; family Alismataceae; genus Alisma; species Alisma plantago-aquatica. The sequence continues at coordinate 845,424,862 of OY856413.1, forward strand.
GGGGTGAAATCCTCATTAGGGTTTTATGACTTGTAAGGACCCTGACCTGGGTTTTAGGCTAACCCTATTTATTTTGCTTAAGTAAGTTTCTTAGAACTCTAATCTAGACCTTTGAGGAGTTTTTGTACCATGTGGCATGCTTATGTTTTGAATTTGGCCCTGTTTGAATGTTATTTGAGCAATGTTTTCTCATTATGGACCAATGTGCAATTTTACCCAAGATGAGGGGTTATCCTACAATATGTCACATGATGAGTGTGCCCTTAGTTCTTCAACATCATAATAGAGATAATGGTGCTATGGGGAACCATGTGGAAAGTCTAAGTCCCAAGTTGAGCATGTGTGGTTGATGCTTGTGCTATATGTGCTAGTTTTGGTGTAAATTACAATTTACCCAAAGTGAAGGGCTAATATGCAATTTACCACCTCTAGAGTGTTCCTTCCCTCTCTTGGAATCATCTAGATGAGAAAGGAAGGAGTGGGCACCTTGTTTCAATCTTGGTTGTCAGATGACATCTTTGGTAATATATGGAGCACATGTGTGAGATGTGCCTTGCTCTTAGATGGGCTATCTCGGGTTCAGAACCTTGGAGAGGTTGCCTATAGGTTTGTGAAGAGTGTGGGGCTGTACCTATTGGTTTTTAAGTGTGTGGAATATTCTCTATCTATTTGTGAGGATGTTGTGTTTCACCATATCGGTTTGTGAAGGTATAGAGCTTTGGCATATCGGCCATGACCTTGGTAGGAAACCAAGAGGATGAGATCTACCCTAGATCTTATCACCATGCCTTACATGTTGTTACACATGGAATTTATTCTTGGACATGTGTATTCTAGGTTTCTAAAGTGGTGACACATTCCCCTTGCTCTCTCTCACATAGGACATGTATATATACCCCTTTCTCCCCATGCAAGAGAACTCTTTTAGTGATCCTTGCTTTCTCTCCTTGGTGGTTGACCTTGAGCTTGAAGAGAACTCTCCCTTAGAGCTTGGTGGGTGAGCCAAATCTTGTGATGCTCTCTTTCATCTTCTTCCTTGGTAAGCCATCATTTTCTAGCTTTCTTTCTCTCCTTCTTTCTTCTTCTCGGCCATGGACCTTGGTATTTTCTTTCCTCTCTTTTGCTCTCTCTTAACCTCAGTTCTATCTTCCTTCTTGGAGGTGTTGTGCTCAAGATATCTTCTCCCTCTACCTTGAGTTCATGATCTTGGATCTTGACCTTGGAGCTTAGGGCTTGGTGGTTGCTCTTGAGGCAGGTTATGTAACTCTTAACCTCCTTTGTTATTATTACTCTTTATATGTTTAAAGTTGTTCTTCATCTCTAGATCGTGAGCCTCTTATAAGCTAGTAGCTAGTGTTTTATTTTGAGGACTGTTTTGACGAAGGAACTCTATTTAAGTTGTTTTCATATCTTGCTCTTTCCTATTTTTATAGTAGATGGATTAGTGTCCAAGATTCCCAAGGTTGAAGACGACTAAGTCGACATATAGGTGGTAAATAGTCATCATGACTTATAGTGCAACAAACCGACATACGTGTTGCAAGTCGTCATGACTTGGGAGTGCTTAGGCCGATAGGTTGGATGGGTGCTAAATCTCCATGCCCTAGAAAGTGCCCAAACCGATATGAATGGTTAGGCCGACATTCCTTGGGGAAGTGTTAACCCATCATGCTCTAGAGGTACTTAAATATATGTGTCGCCAAACCAATAGCCTTTGATGATTGTAACTCATCATGCTCTAGGTGGGGCTAGACCGATACACTTTGCTAACCCGTCATGAATAAGAGGACCCTTTGTGTGAGCTAGCTTTCTAGAGTGCCAGTCGTGACGCCCATGAGTGTGCTGATGAACAACATGACCCTAACCCTAACCCTAACCTTAGTGTTGCCTGTCACACTATGTGATGCCCGACACACCCTATATTTCCCATCACACTTTAGGGTGGTGACGCATGTCACACCCTCAAGATGATGACGCCCACCACATCCTCAAGATGATGATGCCCGATATCCCTCAAGTTGGTGATGCCCGATATCCCTTCAAGAGTTGATGTCCAATACACTTTCAAGAAGGATTGCTCATCATACTTCCAAGGAGCTAAACCGATACACCACAAGAGGGTCTAATCTAAAACCTTTGTTTGATAGGGTGAAATCGATACCACATGATGAGGATTGAAAGGTATGCTTGGATACTCAATGATGCACACACATGAGTAATGAATAATAGAGAAGAATGTTGTTTTGGATAATGTATGAGTAATCTTAGTTGCTTCTCCGTAATCTAGTGCACCATAGGATAATGATGATACTATGAGTGGCTCACCCTTAATTGTAGAACCTAGTCTTAACTCTCTAACTATGTGCGGAGTAATGGATGTAGGGTATAAGGGTTGCATGTCCATATAATAACCTTGATCATGGAATAATATGACTCATGTACTCATCTTAAGGAAAGGTTATAATCCATGGAAAGTGTCTTATATATTCCCTTTTCATATAATCTTAACTTGTGGAGTAAGTTTAATGATACTACAATGTGTATACACATAAGGGTGGTGAAAAGTCTTGTTGAAATACATGGTGGCAACCCTGGTGTAGAAATCATATAAGAAGTCTAATGCCTTTGTAGGTTCCTTGTGGATAGCTTTAAGTGATACCCTCTAGTTATGCGGCTTATGATTTGACTCCCCCAGTATGATATGTGATTAATGACTTGTAAGAAGTGATAATATGCGGGTCACCTAACATTGAAATGTCTCACTGGTGCAATGGTCAATATGCTATTATAATGCATTAATGTAAACCACACATGACTTAATGAAGATGATACACACATGCATTATACAATGAGTGATAATTGGTACTGATGGGACGGTTAGTGTTTCATATCTAACTAATGTGTTCAAACCTAATCAGATCAGGAAGATGGGTTTTAGTGCGATTAGAGTTTGGTAGTGTAACCATGAAGGATAACCCTAATCGGCTCTATGTGAAGAGATTTGACCCTAATTCTAAGGACTAGTCATAATATTGAATAAGTATGAATGGAAAACATGATGTAGTTTCCCTCCAAACTACATGGCTTTAACCTGGTGGGTTGATCAGGTGATATAACTTGCGAATGCCATGAAGGTGGCTAAATAATGATAAGCTTTGGATGTAAACCTTGATAAAGGAACATGGGAAGTATGAATATGTGTATGTGCATACTTGGTTACACTAATTAATTCTTAGCCTTATACACTCCAGTTCATGGGAGGTTGCGCATGTCAGAGATGTGAGGTAGAATGATGCTTGGGAACCTTATGTGAAATCAACATGAAGCCTAATCCTAGATTAGATCTCTTATGATGCTTTGCTTGCTGTAGTTAAAGGTGTTTAATATGTTTTAACTTATTCTTTCACTGAACATTATCTATAATGGTTTCTATTGCAAATATGTGTGATGTGGCATGAGATTCTCATGAGGCATGATGAGACAACCATGAATCACAAGTGTGATGTGACGGGTCTTAAGACCTGGAAAAGGCTTAGTGCTTGGTTGAGTTGACATCCTCTGGTTCTGGAAAGAGGGATTGATATCCCAGGATAATATGTTGATGATGATAGCCTTATGGCTGACAATGACATAGTGTTATGAGATGATGGGAATCAGTTTGTAGTTTAAACAATAATATATGTTGTTATAATATTATGTCCTTTCCTATGAAGGATTTGTAAGTGGTTGGTACATTGTAACTTGATTGATGCTTAAAAATGCTTAAATTGATCTAATTAATCAAGTGAAATTGAATATTGTATCTTGATCTGTGCCATAGATCCATTCGAGTGTTAGTTTTATTAATGGATGATGAAACGAGTTTAACTCGGAGCGCATATTTTTGAATATGTTGGGTGCAAGTTGAGTATTCCCTTACATCCTTGATATCAGGTTGTGTGAGATGGCCATGCGTGAACCGATCTCAGTGTGATGAGGATGGCCATGTGTGAGACAATCCTTCTTTTAAGAACAACCATGCGTGAGCCTATTCTCGTAGAACCATCACCTATACCAAGGTGGGCTAGATGTTATATGGGTGGCCATGTGTGAGACAACCCCTTTGATTTGACTATATGTCATTATTGCAGTTGACTGATATGTCTTTGCAGTGTTTTCTCTTGTGCTGACCAAGAGGTTTGGTGAGGTCATGGACTCTGGCTCTTCCATTAGAACTTGTATGGCACCAATTTTGACTCAGTAGTTGTCGATTAGATTTGGGTGGTACGACTCAAATCCTCAAGGCATAATAGATACATAATCAACCGTGTAGTGTGCATGTATAAGATCAAACATGGAAACATTGGATGAAGCCTTGCCTTGCCCATGTATTGCTTAGTTTTGTAACATTCATACATGCTCTTCGTATTCCTTTTCAAGCATTAAGATAATCTATTGCATAGTGTAGATGCCTAAATTGTTTAATCGAGTGATAGTTTCTTTACTTAAGAGAATTGTTGAATATGCTCTTTTCATAATAATATCCCTTCCTACTTAATTATTTGTATTAATAATAAAGTTGGCAGAGAGTTATATTTCTCGCTGGGACTGTGTGTCTCACCCGTTGCTTATATAAATTTTTAGGTGGATGTGCATGTTAAGTTAAAGATCATGCGGTTGAAGATGATACAAAAAGAAAACTACACCTGGTGATACACGATATATGGAAAGTGTCTAGTAATAGAGTCATATGTGTCATCCCTGTGCACTCATGTCCTTGGGGGTGTTCTCAATGTACTTGTAGACATGATGCTTGATATGTAGTTTCTGGCTGGTGTGCCTCTGATAGTATGTATATACATGTGGAACTGTCATCTTATGTAACAGGATGTTTGGAATGTGATGATGTAGCATCGTGAATATAAGTAAAGAAATGCAAGTTTTGATTCTCGTGTAACAATTATCCATTCATAGTGCTTGTTGCAAATCGATTTTAATTTCCTATAATTTTTAGTAATTCGTTGTTTATGGTTTATCATGGTTTATGTTTTGAGTAATCTCGCTTTGTGTGACAAAGGGTGTCACAGATACAACCAGTCATGCCGACAACTAGTCATCGACATGGATGACAACCTGTTGCTTACAAACATTCCTTCTGAAGAGGAAGTTCTTAACACCATCAATCTGATGGACAAGGACGCAACCTCCAGTCCCGACAGACTCACCCTCACCTTCTACCTCACTGTCTGGGACATAATCAAGGCAGATTTCATGAGCCTTGTGAATTTCTTTTTTAGAGGGGTTGATTGTCACAGAAGCTTGAAAGCATGTCGTATTGTCCTCATCCTAAAGGTCGAGAGGCCTCGTTGCCTAGAGAAGGACTTTAGACTGATTTCGATCAAGAATGTGGCCCTTAGAATCCTTGCTAGGATTGAAAGAAACAAACTCTCCTCCTTCTTACCAAGCATGATCTCAAGTGTTCAAGGGGCCTGTATGAAGGGTAGAGATATTGCCCACTACAGCCGTCTTATAAAGGAGATTGTCCATGACATGCGTCAAGGAGGGAGACACCCCAATGTGGTAGTTAAATATGACATGCCTAGAGCATACAATCACATAAATTGGCAAGCTCTTAGGTAGATGCTCACTGTCTTCAGGATGATATCATCTGTGGTGAGCCTCTATCTCAGCTTCTTTGAATCATCCTGGGAGTGTCACTCTCGATGACTGCACTGCGGGTTTCTTTCAGATGAAATGTGGTCTCAAACCAGACAACCTAATCTCCCCTCTTCTATTTATCATCTTTGAGGATGTCCTCTATCACAAGATTATTCGAGCAGTCAATGAAAATCATATCAGCAGATTCAAGATGTGCGGAAAAGGGGTCACACCTCCTATACTCCTATATGCAGATGACATCATCATCTTCTACAATGCTTCACCCATTTCTTCACAAGATGTGGCTGACATTCTCAAAGAGTACAAGAGTTCTACAGGACAACAAGTTAACAGAACCAAATCCTTCTTCTTGATTGGCATGCAAGATCCTACTCTTCTTTCTTATATTGCTTCGACGCTGGAGGTTTCCATAGAGATTAGCTCGTTCAAGTATTTAGGGATACTGATAGCTTATGGCAGACCTCGCATTGCTATATATAACTTTATTCTTGATAAGATGAAATCTAAAATGACATCATGGAAAGCTAGACACCTCTATTTTACAAGATGTATTATCCTTATTAAGCATGCTCTTGCATCTAAAACTTTATACAGTTTGGCCGCTACCGGACTACCTGAAGGCATCTCCAAGTGCATTGAATCCATATGTCATCTTTTCTTTGGGCTAATAGAGTGAACAACAACAGACGTGCCTAGGTGGCCTTGGATCACCTCACTCGTGCCATTCAGGAGGGAGGTTTGGGATTCACCCCCTCAAGTCTCTAGCAAGCTTTTACATCCACAAAGCATGTTGGGAGATCCTCACTGAGAATTCACTTTGGGTCGAGTACTGCAAGGATAAATACAGATCAGACTTCAAGAACCACTCTGGTTTCTCTCCTCCTTACCTCAAACAATTGGGGGTAGAGAAGCAAATCCCAGGTCCCGCAAAACCTCGTGATCATGATGGTTCTCTTGCACTGAATGCATAGGCCTGTTATATAGCCCTGGGATTGAGGGTTGATCCCTATCTTGTTGGCGAATTTGGGAAAAATAGCTAGGGTCCTCTAAATTAGGGAAAACTTGGGATAGGTAGGTTCGTTTTGACTTCATGAACTCAAAGGACTTGTTCCCTAATTTTTTCATGCATTAAAGTGTGAGAGATTTTATTAGGGAAGTTGTCATGGATGAGATCCTGATTCCTATTCTGATCCTAGGTTGACGATGGTCGCGTGCCCTTGGATCTGAGATCCACGGCTCAAATGGAAAGCGCCAACTCAAGAGGCCAAATCATTATTATTTCTAGAATAATGATTAAATCGTGACATTTATGATATATCCTTGATAATTGAGTCACTTTAGGATTTCTAGAAAAATCCATATATCCTATTATATTAATCCTTTTAATCCCAATTTTTAAGTCAAAGTCTCTAATGACTTCATCTAGTTGTGGGCAAGGTTTGGGGAAAAAACTAAAAAAAATATACTTTTCTTAATATCCAGGTCTACTCCTTATAAGGCACATTTTAGGCATTAATTCAATTATTTTGTATTTCTATCTTTTCTATATTCTTTATTTTGATTACATTTCTTACTAGGATCTATGTGAAACCAAAATCAAACCATTAGTGGTCATCCATACCAATTTCTAGAGAATTCCACACATTTCTCACAAGTATAGTATTTATTATCTATTATCTTTTGCCTTTTTCTTAATATTAGATTTCCTTCTATTCCTTTTCCCCGATATCCATTATTGGATTAGCAAAATCAGTAGAAATCACAAAAATTCATAGCAAAGTAAAAATTTGCAAAGAAAACCATTAGTTTAAAGTAAAGCTCACACATTTTTAATCTGTCCTTTTTATTAAAATAATTGCATTTCAACTAAGTAAAATACAAGTGAAAACCAGGTTATAACACCTAAGGTGTTGTTGTGACTTTTAAACTATTCGGAATAATTGAGTGCATGTTTGGAACTTTGGAACTAAGATTAAGAACTTTGGAACTAAGATTGAATTAATTTGAAACCTAGGTCTAAGCGAAACATCCACATGACATATATGATGCTTATCTTATCAAAACCCTATGATTTAAGACCCACTATTATGTTTATTTATATCTTAGGTCCCCTTTAGGTTGGACCTTCTCTAGAATCTTCCATGGATCATAACTTGTACTCTACTCACAAGGTACACTTAATCTCTTGAGCCTGCTATGATATTGGCTTGTTTGTATGTATGCTTGTATGAATGCCTTTCTACTTAAATACTTGGTTGACCTATTTTTCTTATGAATACTACGTTCATGTTTGATTATTCTATGTTGATAAACCTTGAACATAATACATAGAAATCTATTATGCAACCCATGTGTACCTGCCTAAATTCTCAGAGTAAGGGTAAAAGACATGGTTGAAACATGGATAGTTCATTGATATTATTCTTGAGGGCCCTCGTGTAGAAATGGGGTCCATATAGACATTAAGCCTCAAATGCCCCTAGCGGACCCTTCCTTTGGAAGTGGTCAAAGACTTAATGTTGATATAATAGAAAATATAACCTTGATTGTGCCTTGTATAAAAGAATGTCGTTAAGCTTTCTTTCCTTATTTCTTCTTCTTTCTTATTATAATGTTTCTAGCCAAGCAACTTTATATCACTCTTGAACTATGTTTACATGAGTTTTCATAGCGTACTTAATGCTTTAGGATTAATATATTTCATTTATTAATTTTTTAGTTTCCAAATAAAGATTCACTACACTTAAGGCTCTAAGTTCTTAAATGAAACACCTATGGATATTGATATAAAAATGAGTACATCTCTCGTTTCTCTATGTTTAGTACCTTGATATCTCTTTAGTTTTGTTATCACCTTCTCATATACATTACTAGTGTGGAACTATATGCCATTCTACAGATGGACGCCCGAACCCTACTACCACTGACTCTGTAGTAAGTAGGGGTAGGATAAGAATAACAAACAATTCTATGGCACTTAAATTCATCTTTTGGGAATATTTGTCTTCATAAGAAATTGAAAGATTGTTGATTTTTTGGATATGTCACACACCAAAGGTCAAGCAATATCTCCATCTGATTGTAGTTGTTGCCCCAAATAGTAATAGTTGCCACACATAGTGTCAATGGTGTCAATAGTGCCTTACATATACAATTGATTAAGCCATTGTGCAGTTGCTGCCACACGTAGTGTCAATAGTTCCTTAGATCGACAATCAATTAAGCCTTCTCTTCCTGCAATACTTTGGTGTCCGATTTTGAAAAAAATAGCACGTGGACGATTGATCGACCTAATACATATAGTTTCCATCAGCGTTCTTTGCTGCGATTAAGGCCAACTTTGTAAGTTTTGCATTGGCTATCAAATTTCGTGCGCAGACCGCTTTTAAATCCAATTAGGTTGTTTGAATTTTCTGATGATAAGACCTGGACCCAAACCAAATTCGAATTTCTCTCACTTCGTCCGACACGGACTGACATGCATTTTTAACTTGCAAACCAAAACCAACTAGGACCCAAATTTGAATTTAACTATTCGACTGTAAGTAAACTGAGGCTCGTCGAACCTATAAACTCGGTGTGTTAAAATTCTAATTCCACTTATAACCTAGTTTTCATTCTAGTCTTAGGGCTCGTCTGGTTGAGCGTAAAGCCAACGCACAGAGCGGCTTTGAAAACAAGAAACTCAACTTGATGAGTTGCAACAGCTACCCATTCGTTTGGTTTCACTTAGTTTAATAGATACTTTACGATAATAGTTGATTCAGATTGCATGGTAGAGGACGACGGAAGGAGGGAAAAAGCTGTAAGCAAGACCGTGAAAACGAACGCGTCGCTTTTTGGCGCGGTCAGTTTTCCAGATTTTTTTGTAACTGAACTGCAAGATGTACTTCATTTTCACACCGTGGGTTGAAACCACGTAGAACCAAACTAACGGAAATTAAAATCACGTGCGGTTGCAACTGGATGGGTTGATTTTCAGCCCAACTAGACGGACCCTTAGGGCTAGTTTGGTTCAGTGTGATTGTAACACACATGATGAATTGAAAAACGGGAATCAGAAATCAAGAAATGAAACTATTAGGACTCGTTTGGTTGGGCAGAAAACCAACGAGATACATGTATTTTCACTGTAGTTTTCAATTCTTAATGTTTGGTTGCAAGGAGATTGAACTCAAACTGCGAAAAGGAACCACACAACCCTGCTCATTTCAATAGGATTAGTAAGAAATCGGACTGCGGCCAAATAGGGTGCAGTTCGTTCCCATGCTGGGCGCCTAACGTCTGATCTGTGTACACTGCACAAACAACTTCACACCAAACGGAGACAAATAAAAACAGGACCGTAAATTCCCTCCAACCAAACATCATGCATGGTAGTTGGTTTTCATGTTTTGCATTTCTCGTTTTCGTAATCTGACTGAACAAATCAACCACAAGGAACCAAACTAGCCCTTAAACATCAACTGTTTGGTTGAGAGTGTCTTCGAATTCATTTGTTACATAATCATGTAACGGCTGTGGTATTAAAATTGTTGGGACCGCATTTGTAAAAAATACAAGTAATCTGGCAGGAGGCAACCAGGTGAGGGCTGGAAATGGAACCGCGCCCTTTTCTTGCTCGGTCCGTTTGCTCAATTTTCTGTAGAGATAAAGGACAGCGTGTGGTTCGTTTTCACCCACTGCGTTGGTACAACGCTGAACCAAACAAATGAAAACCAACGAACAGTATTTTGCAACTGCGTGAGCTCATTTGCAGTCCAAGCAAATGTGCCCTTACCCAAATTTGACCCGGACCGGAAATTGACAAGCCTGTAAAACTTTCGGTGTTTTGTCGAACGGACCCGCATTTTCCATACTAGAATCTAAAACCAGTTTTTGTCGGGTGGAAGGATCTGGAATGTGCGGGTTAGACGTAGTATTGACGGTCCTAGTTACACTATCTTTATAACTTTATAAAAGAGTTCTTGTTAGCCACGTTGTAATATTGTCGATTAATAATTATGTGGTTCCCCCTGTTATCCCTGCACGAAGCCTGGACCAGGCTAACAGTGGCGGCATCAGGAGTTCGTGATTGGGGGGCCCAAAAAAATTTAAGTAATTCACATAGGATTGGAACTCATGACCTCAAATACAATAGCAAATATGTTTACCACTATACTAAGTCTAACTATGTATTTTGTAGTGTCAAATAACATATATATATAGCATCTGCGTTCTGTATGTATTGTTAAAAATGAATAATACATACACAAATCGATCCTGAGACCTCTTAGTTATAAATGTAACTTTAAAGTCAAGTCCATTTCTATAATGAATATATAGTAAACATAATATATATTATTAATATACATTTACAAACATATGTATACATACATATATATAGATTATATTTTAATTTTAATTTTTTTTTGGAGGGGGGGGGGGGGGTTTGTGGGTTCGCCCCTGTAGGCTAACCCCCTCCTACACTGACGACTAAAGCAAGGTCGATGCTACTGGACCACCAAGCCCTTCTCAGCCATGAGTGAGTCACCGAGGGGAGTTTTACCCTCTTTCAGAGGTCAGAAAACCTCACAGTCGGTGGTTGAGACCACAATCGAGTTAATTGGTTGGAAGTCTTGGATATTTAAGAGGAAGTGGTGGGATGCTTCGTCTCTTTTTTTTAGGGTCATCTGCTCGCCGATGTTATCCTAGCGACGACGCCATCAACTTGTGTGTTGGAACTGAGTCCCACGTCGCTTCCTGCAGAGGAGATTGCAAGGAAGTAGTCTCGCACAAAGGAGACCAAGCTAGGCAATGGAGGGCTCACAATATACGTCTCCTACGGCTCCTACAGGTTAAAATTTGTTCACGCGCACTCGCACAAAAGTGAGTTTTGACGCACACATCCCCTTCCTAAACCACCCGGTCTGCCGCCAGCACTGCTTGTTGCCCCCTGCCCCCCTTCAGCGCCTGTCCCCTCACCTGCGCCCTACCTTGGGACCACTAACCCAGTGGCAAGTCAAGAAAGTCAGCAAAAAGTGACACCCACTAACCCCACTAACCCGGACCCGCATGTTTTCATACCAAATTGAAGGGATTTCTGTTGGATTCCCTCCCCCCCCAAATGCCTCCACTCCCCAGTCGTCTTCCGCCTGCTCCCGCGTCTGGCCTTTCTCCTCCTCGCACCTGGTCTTTCAGCTCCCCGCCCCTGATCTTTCTTCTTCCCGCGCCTGGTCGTTCTTCTCAAACATGGATTTCCAGCCAAACTCCAATGACGATTTCCAGCCGACCCCCCTCTTACCCTCTCAGGGAATGCAGACAAAGAGATTGTTTGGGAGGAGACGCGAAATAGGGGCGAAAAGAAGGTTGGTCATAACTGGTCAAGCTAGAGCTCATCCACCGACGACATCTCCTCCACCGGTGACATCTCCTCCACCGGTGACATCTCCTCCATCGACGAAAGTAGGTCCACCGCCGACAACTCTTTCGTCGACTGCTCTTCCCCCGGAGACAGCGAATCCACCACCGGCGAGAAAGAGAAAGCTAACCTCCTCCTTCGGCTCTGCAACAAATAAACCTACTTTTGAAAGGGCCACAAGTCCTCCTCCGCGGTTGACAACAACTGCCACATCTCCAACACATGCATAGCAAGAGAGAACCAAGAACAGTCACAGAAGGGAAAAAAGGACGGACAAAATGGTGGAAGAACTCAAAGAGGCAGAAGCATCTGATGCAGACAAGCCAAAGCGGTTGAAGTCTATGTATTCATGGAAAATCTTCAAAGACATATACAACACTTTTAGTGAAGAAGAACAAGCCATCTTCGCAAAAACACCATTCAAGTGCTTGCTTGACATCAGACGAGTACCAATTAATGACATGATGCTGATAGAGGATCTGGCATCTTGTTACAAAAACCAAGATGGGACATTCAACTTCGGTAGTCAGAGATTGGAGTTCGCTGCAGATGAAATAAGACAACTTCTAGGGGGTCTTCTTGAAAGTGGTATTACTTCTGTTTAACACTGCCTATATACCTCCCATTGTGCCCATTTAGGTGTCATTGTACCCATATAGGTGTCATTGCGCCCATATAAGTTCCAATGCGCTTATTTACGTCCCATTGCACCTATATAAGGTCTAATGCACCCATGTAGGTTTCGATGTGTTACTTGCGCCTGTGTACGTCCCATTGCGCCCATTTTAGGTTTCCTTGCGCCCATTTAGGTGTCATTGCGGCCATATAGGTGTCATTGTGCCCATATAAGTTCCAATGCGTTTATTTACATCCCATTGTGCCTATTTAAGTTCCAATGCGCCCATGTGGGTACCAATGCACCCATACGCTAGCTTCCGTAATGCCTTTTTACTTGCGCCCATGTACGTCCCATTACACCCATTTTAGGTTTCATTGTGCCCATTTAGGTGTCATTGCGGACATATAGGTGTCATTGCTCCCATATAAGTTCAAATGCGCTTATTTATGTCCCATTGCACCTATTTAAGTTCCAGTGTGCCCATGTAGGTTCCAATGCGCCCATTGTCGGTATATATGCCCATAGAGTCGTCCCGAGTGATTGCATGGAGTCAGATATTAATTAATCAATTAATATGATTATTTCATTAATTAATTAATTCTAGAATAGTCTAATTCATCCATGAGTATTTTAATTAACACAGTCTTTCTATTTGTTGATGGGTTTAGGAAACACTGCTTCCTTTTGTCTCCTATTTAAAGGGGTTTGACGGCTGATATTTATATAAGATATTGAAAGAGACTTTTTAGTTTATACTCACATACATAAACCCTAGCCGTCACCATCCTCATGAGAGAAAGGAGAGCACTACAACGCTAGCACGTCGCCGCACAGATATTACTCCTTCCCCCCGACTTAGGAAGTGTGACATAGAGTTCCAGTCCATCTGCGTAGACGAAGTAGAAACGTAGACGCTGAGATGCCTACTTTCGGAGGACGTCAACAACCATCCATATGCGTTACGAGCGGCGTACATCACCACACGAAAAGAACACTGTTGGATCTTCCCGTGACGCACTCAGCGAACGGGAGAGAAGTGTCGTCTATGTAGGCCAGCAATGCTGCACACCATCGTGCAGCGGGACATTGCCGGACTTGCTCCGCGATAAGGTATATCCCGTGAACACTCTTTCTAAATATGTTGTTGTCGACGAGATCTTATTTCGGGTTGCGTGGAAATTTATTTTTGTTGCTTTCGCCACACATGTTTTCTCCACAAAACCCAACAGTGGTATTAGAGCATCGTCGATCTACAGTGTATTTGGATTTGTTTCGATATGATAGAACCACTGTATACTATTTTTTATGTTGCATACGATGCGAATTAAAACTTCTAAAGTGCAAATCTAAACTTAATTCCACATACATCGCAGGCTTCTATTTTTGACATTTTGGATGGGGTCGACTATAGAAAATATTGATTTTCCTAAGTGACGGAAGTAAAATTCCGTAGTCTACGTGGGATCCCCGCATAGGGGTGCTACCCCTGTGTACCCCGCATAGTCTGCATGGGAGTCGAAAATTTATTTAATGGGGAATGTCCCACATTAAAAGTACTACAATTTTAATATATATATATATATATATACACGTATATATAGATATACGCATGATATCATACACGTCACCTTTAAAATCTATTTTATGTGGTGAATGCATGCACGATTATAACCTAGTATCCCCTTTTGTGAATGTTGTGAATGAATGTGGATGTCAATCTTGTGGATATGTTTGTTTGTAAATGTTATGGATGTATAATGGTTGTACGTGGATCCTTTGTATAAAGTATTCAGCTTGCATGCCGAGCCTCATCTCTTATTTCAAAGTATAATTAATTCTTTCCCTTTATATTTGTACTCATATGATGTAAAAGAGATAGGATTAGTTTTAGTCTTTGTAAACTTGATGTAAGGAGGCCTTTTGAAGATCTAACTCCAAGGAGCATCCATGGAGAAGCACCATGAAGATCTAATTCCAAGACCATGGAGAAGCAACATGAAGATCCAATTCCAAGAAGCAACTTGAAGTTCCAACCTCGCGAAGCATCCATGAAGTTGTTCATTGTAATGTTGTTCTTTACAGGTTGATTCACAAGTGTTGTTGCATGAGATTCATAAGACCTTAGGTGGATCCTAATCCTTTGTTTCTCTAAAGGATTACAATAATATGGCCATAACCGATGTATTTGTATTTGTGATTGCATGTCTATCATTTGTGGTTGTGGATATAGTAGTATATGAGACGTACTATTAGTATGTGGTGTTTGGATATGTATTAATAGAACCCCTCAATTAATAATATTAAGTTTTAGTTGCCTTCCATAAAACAACATACAAGAAAAGCTTGATCGGCTATGTGTGAGCATGCCTCCGTGTGGTACACTGTCTATCTCGTAGAAGTGTGATGGTGGGTGTGTGGGTCTGCCTCCGCAGGGTGCACACTCATCGTGTTGGCTTATGGATTGGACATAACTAGGGAACCTTGATAGGATCAACTACCTAGAGGCACACAGATGCATCATGGCAAGGAGTTGTGCATGATCATCTATCCAAGAGTTGTAAATGGCGCAATTGGCAAAAGTTGTCTACCTTAGTATTTGGTCTTTGACGCCGGTGTTGGCTAGGCATTGATCCAATTATTTTAGATCTTGACTCACTAGAAGGTTGTACGCTGCAATCTTTCAAGTTGATAGTGAGGGCTATTAATTTGAATGAAATAGTGGGAGTGTAATTTATTAAAGGCCTAATTAATCTCGTTTATCAAATCTTTACAAGTCAAAATGTTTTTGGACTTAATGCAAACTTTTTCTTTTGTAGAAATCAAATGGAAAACAACACTCACACTTTTTCATTGTGATCGGTCCTTGAGAAGGACAAACTTATCAGAACCAACTTTTAAAACTGGTTTAGGATGCTGAGAATTGTTTTCAAGCAGGAACGTAAGCTCGATGTCCTTGAAACACCAGAGCCAGCGAAACCCAACTCTAATGCGCCCAAGGCTGAAAAGGATGCTTAGAAGAAGCACCTTGATGATGTCACGGATGTCAAGTGCCTGATGTTGTACTCAATGAACTATGAGTTGCAAGAGCAACATGAGAACATGAATGTCATGGAGATGGTAACACATCTTAAGAACATGTATCAGCATCAAGAAAGATAGGAGAGATATGATGTCTCCAAGGCTTTGTTCATGAGTAAGATGAAAAAAGGAGACTCAGTTGGCATCCATACACTCACTTTGATTGGGTACATGGAAAACATATCCAATCTAGGATTTCCCCTAGGTCAAGAGTTGGCCACTAATGTGATTCTGCAATTGTTGCCTGAATCATATAGTCATTTTGTCATGAACTACAACATGAACAATCCTGACAAACCGTCGTCAGAATTGTTGGGCAAGTTGAGGACAGATGAAGCACAAATGAAGAAAGACAAACCCAAGTCTGTGATGATGATCAACAAGACAAAGGGAAAGTTAAAAGGCAAAGGCAAGGCTAGAAAAAGTTCTAAAGTCGGGCAGAAGCCAAAGTCATCTACGCTCAAAGCTAAAGTTGGGATCTCCAAAGAAGGAAGTTGTCACCATTGTCACCAGGTTGGACATTGGAAAAGAAATTGTCCTCTCTACCTGGAGGAACTGAGGAAGAAGAAGTAGGGGATAGAGATCTCCATTTCAGGTATATACGTTATTGAGATAAACTCAAATACTTCTTCATAATGGGTACTGGATACCGGATGTGGATCTCACATATGTTCAAATATACAAGATCTGATAAGAAGTAAGACTTTACGAAAGGGCCAAGTCAAGCTGCGGGTCACTAATGGAGCAAGAGTTGTTGCCACTATAGTTGGAGTTATTAGTTTATCTTTTCCTACGAGACTTGTAATAGAATTAGAGAATTGCTATTATATACCTACCATAAATAGAAATATTATTTCTGTATCTTGTATGGACAAGAGTGGATTCTAATTTCACATTAAGAATGGAATGATTTCTATTTCTAAAGATGAGATCTTTTGTGGAAATGCCCCTATGTCTTATGGTATCTACTTGTTAGAACTTGAGACTAGCATATACAAAATAAATACTAAAAGGCTAGAACTTGACAACTCAAACAAAACATACTTATGTCATTGTCATCTTGGGCACATAAATGAGAAGCACATATCTAGACTCCATAAGGATGGTTATCTAGACTCTTTTGATTTTGAATCATTAAAGACATGTGAGGCATGTTTATTGGGGAAGATGACCAAGACTCCTTTCATTGGACATAGTGAGAGAGCTAGTGATCTGCTAGGGCTCATACATACTGATGTATGTGGACCTTTTAGATCAAATGCTAGAGGAGGCTATCAATACTTCATTACCTTCACTGATGACCTCAGTAGGTATGACTATGTATATCTTATGAAACACAAGTCAGAAACTCTTGAAATGTTCAAGACTTTCATGAATGAAGTAGAGAAGCAACTTGGTAAGAGTATTAAAGTACTTCGTTCAGATTGAGGTGGCAAATACTTAAGCTAAGAGTTTGAGGACCTTCTGAGAGACGATGGTATTGTATCACAATGGACTCCACCTGGTACACCTCAGCATAATGGTGTGTCAGAAAGAAGGAATCGTAAATTATTAGACATTGTTCAATCAATAATGAGTTCATCCAAACTTCCAATATCGTTTTGGGGATATGCTCTTGAAACTGCAGCATTTACACTTAACCGTGTACCTTCCAAATCGGTTCAAAAGACACCATATGAGATATAGAATGAGAATTGTCCCAATTTGTCTATGTTAAAGACTTGGGGATGTGAATCTTATGTTAGGAAACAATTTCCTTAAAAGCTTGGACCCAAATCTAAAAAAATGTTATTTTGTTGGATACCCCAAAGAAACTCAGGGATACTACTTCTACACACCAATTGACAACAAAGTGTTTGTTGCTAGGACTGCTATATTTCTTGAAAAGGAATTTATTTCCAAAGGAATCAGTGGGAGGAATGTAGAGCTCGAAGAAGTTTGATATCAACAAGAAAGTAGAGAACATGGGGAGGTACATAAGGAACATGAAGACTCACAAACTGTTGTTGAATTTCAAGTTCCAAATGTAACACAGGAACCTCATAGGTGTAGTAGGACATGACTTGAGCCTGAGAGATTTGGATTTCTCATGACTCAAGATGGTGATGAATTGGGCATAGTAGATGAGCCAAATTCCTATCTAGAAGCTACTAAGGGACCAAAATCTAAGAAATGGCTCGATGCCATGAGATCTGAGATGGAATCCATGTAAACCAACAAGGTATGGACCTTGGTGGATCCACCTGAAGGGGTAAAATCCATAGGGTGCAAGTGGGTCTTCAAGAAGAAGATCGACATGGATGGAAATGTTCAAACCTATAAAGGTAGATTGGTTGTGAAAGGATTCTATCAAATTCAAGGTGTTGATTATGATGAGACCTTCTCACCAGTTGCCATGGTTAAATCTATCAGGATCATGCTTACCATTGCAACTTATCATGACTATGAGATTCGGTAGATGGATGTTAAAACAACATTCCTTAACAAGAATTTACTCGACGATGTGTACATGATACAACCTGAGGGTTTTATCGATCTGAAGGAAGCCAATAAAGTCGTAAGCTATAAAGGTCAATCTATGGATTGAAGCAAGCATCTCGGAGCTGGAATCTACGTTTTGACGAAGTAGTCAAAAAGTTTGGCTTTAGTCAAAATGAAGATGAACCTTGTGTTCACAAAAAGGTTAGTGGGAGTACAATCGTATTTCTCATATTGTATGTTGATGACATACTATTGATGGGAAATGACATCCCTACTCTTCAGACAGTAAAATGTTGGTTGGAGAAGACCTTCTCTATGAAGGATTTAGGTGAGGCTTCCTATATAATAGGAATCAAGAACTATAGAGATAGATCTAGAAGGATTCTAGGCCTAATCCAGAGCACATACATTGACAAGGTGGTAAAGAGGTTTAGCATGGAGGGTTCTAAGAGAGGTAACTTGTCCATGTCCCATGGGGTTACGATCTATAAAGCCCAATGTCCTAGTTCATGTGATGAACGGGCACGCATGAGTAAGATTCCATATGCATTAGCAATTGGATCTATCATGTACGTGATGTTATGTACTCATCCTAATGTTTCGTACGCTTTGAGCATGACGAGCCAATATCAGTCAGATCTAGGTGAATGTCATTGGATAGTTGTAAAGAATATCCTAAAGTACTTGAGAAGGACTAAAGATCAATTCTTGGTATATGGTGGTGAGGAAGAGCTCGTGGTAAAGGGTTACATAGATGCTAGCTTCCAAATTGACAAAGATGACTACATATCACAATTTGGATTTGTGTTTTTCCTGAACAATGGAGATGTATGTTGGAAGAGTTCCAAGAAAGAGATGATTGCATATTCTACAATAGAGGCTGAATATATTTCTGCATCTAATGCTGCAAAGGAAGTTGTGTGGATCAAGAAGTTCATTTCTGAACTTGGAGTGGTTCCAAGCGCTAATGATGCAATTGAGTTGTTTTGTGACAACAATGGATCAATTGCACAGCCTAAAGAACCAAGATCACACCAACATTCCAAACATATTCTATGGTGGTTCCATCTCATACGAGAGATCATACTATGAGGAGATGAGAAGATTTGTAGAGTACCTACAAAAAGTAATGTGGCTTGACCCGCTCACAAAAACACTTTCACAGAAGAAACATGAGGGACATGTTCGATCATTTGGATTGAGATTCATGCATGTGGGAATCTGTTGGTATGTATGCCCATAGAGACTATCATTTGATGATTGTAATGGGATACTATGTAAACAATTTGTAATACCACATTGATCATATCAATAAAGGCAAGTTTCCAATCTATATGTTTGTGTTTTATTTTGCGAGATGGCCATAATACTTATAGATGTCTAGAGAATAATATACTCAATGATATATGTCTTCGGGTTGATGCCCTGAATAGTGTGATCATATGTATGCTAAGAGTATGTATTCTTGTTTTGTCCTTAATCGGTTATTATTGTGGAAATATCCATAGACATCAATAACACATAAGGTTAGAATGTATGCTGGTTGATGAAAGAATCTCATTATCCATGATATGGATATATCAAACCAAATACATAGATACTTGTTAGAGAACAGTGTATCAGACAGACCCACCTGGAGAGTGACACATGGATACCGTGATTGGTAGTTAGAGTCATATCTCATAGTGATGGTGGTGATTGTGGTTCTTATACCTGAAGTCACTACACTTATCACATTTCGTTCAGTGTACTTTGACATCATCCATCATGGTCCTGAATAATGATTGTCATAAAGATGGTTCTTGGGTGCACTATGACACATGGGGATGATTGTGAGTGATGTAGATGGAATTTCTCCTTCCTACGGGAGTTTGATATTCTGGCTACTTGATAAGAGAGACTGAGAAATGCATGGCCATGCTTATGTGAGTCATATGTGATATTGAGCTTACATATATCTCAGACAACATGCTCTAGTTTAAGGAACATGGATTGAACATTGAATAGGATAACAATTCCAAGACTTGAGTTCAATCTGGATATCAGCAACAAAAGAACTATACAATCAGTATAACACCAGTCATGAATGATAGGTTAAGTTGTTCTCCAACTTATCCAATTACTTGGGTGGCAATGAAGTCTTTCTAGATACCAATCATTGCTTGTAAAATCATAATATGATTATGGATATCACTGCCAACGTAATTTGGAGCCTACCAGGTCACACACATAGGATGCGTTGGAATAGGAGTATAATTGTGGATTTGATTGGAATTGTTCTAAATCACATTGATTACTAAAATGTTTAGGTAATCCATTAGAATAATATTGGAATATATTAAAATATTTGAGCCAATTAATTGGAGTGGCTGGCTCTAAGTGCAAGTGGGAGTCTATTGGTATATATGCCTATAGAGCCATCCTGAGCGATTGCATGGAGTTAGATACTAATTAATCAATTAATATGATTATTTGGTTAATTAATTAATTCCAAAATATTCTAATTAATCAACGAGCATTTTAATTAATGCAGTGTTTCTATTTACCGATGGGTTTAGGAAACCCTACTTCCTTTCGTCTCCTATTTATAGGGGCTTAACGACTGATATCTACATAAGATATTGAGAGAGACTTTTTAGTTTACACTCACATACGTAAACCCTAGCCATCACCGTCCTCAGGAGAGAAAGGAGATCACCGTGGCGCTAGCACGTCACTGCACAAAGACTACTCCTTCTCATTGTCTGAGGAAGTATGACGTGGAGTTCCAGTCCATCTTCATGGACAAAGTAGAGACGCAGATGCTGAGACACCTACATTCGGAGGATGTCAACAACCATCCATACACACTACAAACGGCGTACATCACTGCACGAAAAGAGCTCTGCCAAATCTTCTCGTGACAAACTCAGCGAATGGGAGAGAAGTATCGTCTGTGTAGGCCAGCAACATTGCACACCATCGTGCAGCGGGACATCGCCAGACTTGCTATGCGATAAGGTATATCCTGTGAACACTCTTTCTAAATACGTAGTTGTCGAAGAGATCCTATTTCAGGGTGTGTGAAAATTTATTTTTGTTGCTTCTTCCGCGCATGTTTTCTCCACAAAACCCAACACCCATGTAGGTTCCAATGTGCCCATACACTAGCATTCATAATGCCTTTTTACTTGTGGCCATGTAAATCCCAATGCACCCATTTTAGATTTCATTGCACCCATTTAGGTGTCATTGCACCCATATAAGTTCCAATGCACTTATGTACATCCCATTGCGTCCATATAAGTTCCAATGCGTCCATGTAGGTTCCAATGAACCCATGTAGGTTCCAATGCACCCATGTACAATCCAATGCGCCCATATACTAGCTTCCATAATTCCTTTTTACTTGCACCTATATAAATTCCATTGCACCCATGTACGCCCCATTGCGCCCATTTAGGTGTCATTGTGCCCATATAGGTGTCATTTGCACCCATATAAGTTCCAATGTGCTTATGTATGTCCCATTGTGCCTATATAAGTTCCAATGCACCCATGTAGTTTCCAATGCGCCCATGTAGGTTCCAATGCACCCATGTAAGTTCCAATGCACCCATTGCACCTATATAAGTTCCAATGCGCCAATGTAGGTTTCATTACACCCATTTATTTGCAATGCGCCCAAATATGCACCCATACGCTAGCTTTTTTAACGCCATTTTATGTCCCATTGCTCCCTTTTTAACTGCACCCATGTACATCTTATTGCGCCCATCTACGTCCCATTGTGCCCATGTAGGTCCCATTGCGCTAAAATACACCCCATTGAGCTCATATAGGTTCCATTGCACCCATACACTAGCTTCCGTAATAACCTTTTTAATTGCGCCCATGTATGTCCCATTGCGCCCATATGGATGTCATTGCGACCATTTTTTGCACATGAATGCACCAACATACGTCTGCCAACAAATTGCATGTTTTACCAATGCGCCCCTAATGTGCACAAATCATATCATCTTTTGTGTCATGTTTGATTGCATATCCATGTTGTTTTGACTCAATTATCACTCTCATTCATGCTAGATTCTATATTTTTAGCTATTATTACTTGTCTCATTCTTTGGATTGTAGGTACTACATTTTACAATAAAATTATGAGGAATATATCATATTATCTCTTATTGGATGACTCCTCAAGTATCTATATGTTTTGGGGTTCGAAATTGCACAAATACTACTTTTTACAGAATGTAAAATAGACCTACACGCTGAAAGTTATGAGCAGAATACACACCAGCCCAGAACAGCCAGATGCACGTCGTGCACCTGGGAGCGTCAAGAAGACCAAAGTTTCTGGAAAGTTGCACACCGTGCGCAGTGCATTCTGGAGCAAACTAAAAGTTTCTAGAAAGTTGCACGACATGCATTACTTCAGCGCACGCCATGCACAGTGCATTCTGGAGCAAACTAAAAGTTTCTAGAAAGTTGCACGTCATGTACTTTGGGTGCACGATATGCACCTGGCAGTTTCATCATTTTAAAAAATATGAGTTTTTGTTTAAAATGAAGTGATAACTTAATGGGCGGTTAGGTTCGGTCATTTGAGAATTTTTTGTCATCCCAGAGCTAGAGGAGAACAGAGGAGGGTGATTTTGGAGAGATCTAAGGTGCTTTCTTGCATAAGGAGGCCATTTCTTCTTCTCTTCTTCTCCATTGTCTTCTCCAAGGTGCATCCAGGCTTCCCCAACTTTTTGCAGCTTCTTGGAAAAGGAGCTAGTTCGTTTTGGAGTAGCTAAAGAAGGAGAATTTCGTCCTCAAGCCGAAATTCCTCCTTCTTGTAGTTACATCTTTAGATCTCTTTGTTTTTCCTCCTCTAAATCATGTTTAGAACTGAATATTCTGTAACAAATATGCAAGGCATGGTTATGGATGAGTAATTCTCCTTTCTAGGGCATGGTAGAGTAGCTCCCATGTCATATCATGTATGGAATAAGTAATTTTGTACTAAATACTATGCTTCTTGTTTTTCTACCATGAAAAGTACCGGTCGTTCAAATCTTGTATGTATTGCTGGCTACTTTATATACATATTTTCTACTTTCCTGCTTGATCTGAGAAGATAGGTAGGAAAGTATGGAGGTGCTCTTCTTGGCAACTCTTTCTCTACCATGAGAGTGGAGAGAAATGATGTTGAGGAATAGGTTGTGATAAAAAACAAGATTTATGCATGAGAATGTGACTTTGAGTTGAGATCGTTGCACTTATACCAGGAGGTGAAGTGCAACACAACTTTTTCTTTAAAACAAGTGCTTATGTATGTTTAGATTTTCGTGTTCCTATGATGTTCTATGATATGTGAGTGAAATTCTAATGTCCAAGATCCATTAATTTCTGAATCTAAACCCTTTTAGTAATCTTTTCATTGCTTGTTTAAATCTAAATTTCTACAATTAGATAAACATTACCATCC
This sequence comes from Alisma plantago-aquatica, assembly GCA_963693085.1. Taxonomy (NCBI): domain Eukaryota; kingdom Viridiplantae; phylum Streptophyta; class Magnoliopsida; order Alismatales; family Alismataceae; genus Alisma; species Alisma plantago-aquatica. The sequence continues at coordinate 845,448,553 of OY856413.1, forward strand.
TTTTTAAACCGATCTAGATTATTGAAAATTATAACTCTTGTGCCTATCTAACCAACTCTCCTTGTATTTGACCTCAACTACAACTACTCTCGTATACTTGTGGGATATAGCTAGTTGAGTAAAAGATCATTCTTATGATTGAAACTCATTAGTGTAATAAACCAAAAAGTTTTTGGCGTCGTTGCTGGGGAGCATCGGTATTCTTGTTAGAGTAAGAGTCACAACCCACACAACCATCATCCATGTCACCATCATCTAAACGACATTCACCGATGCCACCTTCATCCACATCACCTTCAATGCACCACCCTCATATACACCACCAACATCCATACCACATACACCACCACCATCTACGTCATATCCACCTAATCTTTCAGATCCACATGAAGAACTAGTCGAGGAGGATGAACTTCCTCTTAAGGACTACTTTAGTACATCTGCAATGCACATGAGTGGGCCTATTAATATTTCAGAATTTGAGGCAAAGGAGTTTTCTATTAGCCCAACCATCATACAATTGCTACAGCCGAATGCATTTGAAGGGACACTAATGGAGGATCCAAACGTCCACATTACTGAATTTCTACAGTTGCTAAGAACCATAAAGATATATGGAGTTCCTACTGATGGGATATGCCTAATCCTTTTTCCATTCTCTCTTAGAGATAGAGCCAAGGCATGGCTCTATACTTTGCCAAAGAAGTCAATCAGCACTTAGGATGAGCTTTTAAAGGTCTTTTTGGCAAGATATTTTCCACCTAGCAAAACTTTGCAGCTAAGGAGTCAACTCATCAATTATTCTCAAAGGGATGGAGAGACCTTGTATGATACATAGGAGAGGTTCAAAGATCTTTAACATCTTTGTCCACATCATGGTCTAAGCAATTGTCTTCTATTGCAATCTTTCTATAATGGTTTGTGCTATAATATAAGGATGTCTATTGATGCAGCTGCAAATGGAGCTCTAATGAACAAATCTTATGGAGAAGCTTATGCTATTATTGAAGATATGGCTAAAAATCATTGCCAGTGGAGTCCATCTACAAGCTACCACCCATCCTTTTCACATACTACTTCCAGAATGCAAGTGGAAGATCACACGGTTGGTGCTATAGACATAATTGCAGCAAAGCTAGACACTTTATCACAAAGGTTAGAGAAGCTAAGCACACAACCATTTCAAGCAGCCAATATTATTTGTGATGCATGTGGGTTGTTTAGACACTCATCTTCTACATTTTATGCTTCTTCTATTTATTCTCCAATGAGCTACACTCCACCGGACTTCTACAACAATGTGAACCCGAATTTCATTCAGCCACAACAACCGCAAGTAACTCCTAGATTAGAGTTCATGCTTGCAACATTTGTTTCAACTCAAATGCAGCAAAATGAGGAGTTCCAACAACAAAGACAATCAATTAAGGGTACCATTTGCAAACTCTCTTCTAAGGTGGACGATATTGCCACTCATACACACATCTTGGAGAAACAAATTTCCCATCAAGATCTTTTCAGCAAAGAAGCATTTCCACCTTTCTTGCCTAGTCCACCGAAGATGAATCCAACATTTTTCAGGCCGATGGCATTGAAGAATGGATTCGCTATAGAGGTATATCCTTCAAAGTATGATGATATTGATATCCATGATGATTATGAAGTTGCAACTAAAGGGAAGAAAGCTACAACACATGCTCTACATGTTGATTCTTCAAGCAAGTCACATGTCCTTCCTCCTCACACTCTAGATGAAACATTGCTTTATAATGAGAAAACTCTTCCCAACTTATATTTTGATGATGCTTCAAAGGGGAATGAAAAGACAAATCGTATTGGTATACAAAAGACTATTCTTGATGCATCTCATAGGTGTTTTCGCTTGCCCCAAATCAAGGACATATTTGCAAGGAGGCATCAATCTTTAGCACAACAATTTCCAGCCTCAAATCAAAGCAATGTACCTCCATCTTCATCATTCACCATGACAGGTAACTGGTTGTAATTCTCTTGAGTTTATTATATGCAGTAAGGACCCTGCTAATTTCAAGCTTAGGGGGAGAGCAACCGGCCAGTAGTGTAGTTTTATTTCCCTTTTATCATCTTTTCCTCAGTTGTTGTTTTTAGTTCTGTGCTTCTGGTGGCAAATCTAGTATGATATGAGGTTTATCTTTTATATATGGATAGAACTTCTATGCTTAACTGATTGTCTTATTTTGAAGAGAACTATCATTTGGAGAAATTGTAAAAGACATGCATTAATCATATGAAACATTTTGGCCATCAACATGTGCTTAACTCTGGTTTATGCTTCTAACCTGAACATTCATCTTTCACATCCTTGATTTCTTAAAACATGTAATGGTTTCAATTTTTGTGAGTAAATCAACTTTACAACATCATTTGGAATACGGGATGCCCTTGCCAAGCTCTTAGTGCATTTTCAACCACTCTTTCAATGAAAAAATTTCAAAACAAATGAATGAAATCTAGCTAATGTTGCAATTTAGTTGACTCTCCTATGTTTTGAAAAAAAAATCTTTTGACTTATCTCATCTTTATACCCCATAAAAGATGGCTAAACTGCCCACATATCATGCTAGCCTAGTGTAAGTCTGATCTGGCCATGATGGTTAGATGGTATGTCTTAAAAGAGGGTAAAATACCCCAACCGACACTTCACGTGTGCATAAGCCTACATAGCAGTCGAGTGTCAGAACCCATAATCCATTATCATATCACTTTTGGGAAAGAAGGAGAGTACAACTAAAATTGTTTATTTTAACTAAGACCTTAATAGTTGAGAGTTTGAGTTGCACATCCACTAATTGCTTGGCTTGGTCATCCAAATTCTACGTAGTGTTGTTTAATTGATTGATTCATTTAATTGTGACCACCCCTGCTGAACTAAAAATCTCTTTCTTGGGTGTTTAAGTTGAATTGATGGTGATGAGTATAAACATGTTTATCATGGTTGGTTTGGTCTTATACACATCTTTCTTTTCATTTGATCTATGCATGAACTTGACAATTATTCATTTGTGTTTCAATGCTCTTTTTGCTTGAAGACAAGCAATGGTTTAAGCTTAGGGGGATTTGATGTGCACAAATCATATCATCTTTTGTATCATGTTTGGTTGCATATCCATGTTGTTTTGACTCAATTATCACTCTCATTCATGATAGATTCTATATTTTTAGCTATTCTTACTTGTCTCATTCTTTGGATTGTAGGTACTACATTTTGCAATGAAATTATGAGAAATATATCATATTATCTCTTATTGGATCATTACTCAAGTATTTACATGTTTTGGGGTTCGAAATTGTACAAATACCACTTTTTACGGCATGTAAATCAGACCTACACGCTGAAAGTTATGAGCAGAATACACAATAGCCCAGAACAGCCAGATGCATGTCGTGCACCCAAAGTGCACGTCGTGCACCTGGGAGCGTCAAGAAGACCAAAGTTTCTAGAAAGTTGCACGTTGTGCGCAGTGCATTCTAGAGCAAACTGAAAGTTTCTGGAAAGTTGCACGGCGTGCATTACTTCAGCGCACGCCGTACACACTGCATTCTGGAGCAAACTAAAAGTTTCTAGAAAGTTGCACGGCTTGCACTTTGGGTGTACGACGTGCACCTGGCAGTTTCAGCATTTTGAAAAATATGAGTTTTTGTTTAAAACAGTGGGAACTTAATGGGTGGTTAGGTTCGGTCAATTGAGAAGTTTTTCTCATCCCAGAGCTAGAGGAGAACAGAGGAGGGTGATTTTGGAGAGATCTAAGGTGGTTTCTTGCATAAGGAGGTCATTTCTTCTTCTCTTCTTCTCCATTGTCTTCTCCAAGGTGCAGCCAAGCTTCCCCAACTTCGTGCAGCTTCTTGGGAAAGGAGCTAGTTCATTTTGGAGCAGCTAAAGAAGGAGAATTTCATCCTCAAGCCGAAATTCCTCCTTCTTATGGTTACATCTTTAGATCTCTTTGTTTTTCCTCCTCTAAATCATGTTTAGAACTGAATATTTTGTAACAAATATGCAAGGCATGGTTATGGACGAGTAATTATCCTTTATTGGGCATGGGAGAGTAGCTCCCATGTCATATCATGTATGAAACAAGTAATTTCGTACTAAATACTATGCTTCTTGTTTTTCTACCATGAAAAGTACCAGTCGTTCAAATCTTGTATGTATTGTTGGCCACTTTATATACATGTTTTCTGCTTTCCTACTTGATCTGACAAGATAGGTAGGAATGTATGGAGGTGCTCCTCTTGGAAACTCTTTCTCTACCATGAGAGTGTAGAGAAATGATGTTGAGGAATAGGTTGTGATCAAAAATGAGATTTATGCATGAGAATGTAACTTTGAGTTGAGATCGTTGCACTTATACCGGGAGGTGAAGTGCAACACAACTTTTCCTTTAAAACATGTGCTTATGTATGTTTGGATTTTCGTGTTCCTATGATGTGCTATGATATGTGAGTGAAATTCTAATGTCCAAGATCCATTAATTTTTTAATCTAAACCCTTTTAGTAATCTTTTCATTGCTTGTTTAAATCTAAATTTCTGCAATTAGGTAAACATTACCGTCCTTTTTAAACCGATCTAGATTATTGAAAATTATAACTCTTGCGCCTAACTAACCAATTCTCCTTGTGTTCGACCTCGACTACAACTACTCTCGTATACTTGCGGGATATAGCTAGTTGAGTAAAAGATCATTCTTATGATTGAAACTCATTAGTGTAATAAACCAACAACCCCCTTCAAAACCCCCAAAGTTACATTGCATGTTTTTCATGTAATACAGACAGCAAGGTCAGTTTTAGAAAGTTAATCTCCAACTCATACATCCGTCAAAAATATTTTGATGGAGATGATCCAAGGTTAGCATCAATTGTGGAGAGGATACAAACTATTTCTCTTACAAATATGGATGAGTTGAGGAGGGACCGTGTCAAGATGTTGGTAGTTGTATTATTCGGGCACTTTCTCTTCCCCTCTGGCACCAGCTGGATCATGAAGTGCTTGTACCCCTCACCAAAAATTTAGATCAACTTGAAAAATATGACTGGACTGTCGTAGTACAAGAACTACTTTGTCAAGGATTTGATCTTATGAAGGATAGGAAGGACAACGGAGGATATATGAAAGGATGCATCCTGCTGCTAACAATATTACATTTTTAACTTATTAATTTTCCTGCTAAATAAGCATTGCACCCACTACGCATAACAATATGCCCATTTGATTGTAATTTATATTAATACCTCCTTTCTTGTGAACTGTCGCAGCCTTGGTTAATGAAGATGGGAAACTTCCTATGAATGGAGCACCCCAATGAGCAATTAATCATAAATAGATGGTCTTTTGCGACAAGGTTGTCGGCCATACTCTGGCAAAAAGATCTAAAATTAGCTTCCTTGCCTTCGACAATTTTTCATGATCCTGTGGGTCAACCAGTTGTATCTAAAAGTAAACCTACACAAGATGCAAGAAAACAACATGAAGATGCAAGCAAACAACATGCAATACCAGAAAGGAATAATGAAAAAGGCAACATGGAAGCTTTGATTGCCAAGATTGAAGCATTGAAGACCAAGTTGGCGGTGGAGAAGAGAATTGCAAAGGACAAGGAAGCTCTGATTGCCAAAATTGAAGCACTGAAGACCAAGCTGGTGGTGGAGAAGAGAATTGCAAAGGAGAAGGAAATAAATTAAGTTGGTCATGAGGATGCAAAAAGACTTAGACAGACTTCATGACTACTGTGACGAGTTGCACACCGCTAACATGGCAATGAAGCAAAGACTCTATGAGATTGATGACTACACCCAGGCTTACGTAGAGCATTGGGCAAATCATGACAAGGAAAATAAACGCAAATTATATGTTTGGGAAGAAGCCTCACCGGAGAAGCAACAAGAGCATACATTTGGAAGTGGAGAGTTTTCCCCAAAATCCCCAGCTAAAGAACAATCTTTAAGTGAAAAAGAAGGTATTGACTTATAACACGTGTAAAATTGTTGCCTATATTGTCTAACAAACCTTGATCTAAGATTTTGTCTTGTTTAATAGAAGAATGTAGGTTGTCATCAAGCCCCAAGTCTCCTGCAACAGTTGACCTATCATCAGCTGAGTCCCCCAATTTGTTGATAAATGTACAACCATCCAGAATAGATAAGACAGCAGTGAACCACCTCAATCAAAGTGACCAACAATTTCTGAAGTCGGTGATATCCACTGCAAAAGTTGGTCAAACCTTGTGGCAACATGGAGATACTGGATTGTTGGGGGAGGACTTATTGCCAAGCCTTAAATATTAAGGTTTTGTCTTAGAAATGGTAAGAAATGTACATATATGTTATGAGGCTGCACCTGCATTATGTTCATCTGTGCCTCTATAAGTCTCATTGTGCCCATAAGTGTTGCATTACGCCCATAGGTGTTGCATTGTGCCCATTTAGGTGTCACTGCACCCATAAATGGTTGATTGCGCACGTAAGGCTGATTGTGCCCATATAAGTTTGATTGTGCCTATAAATAGTTGATTGCACACATATAAGTCTCATTGCACCCATATATGCTTCATTGGGCCCATGATTTCTTTCCATTGCACCCATATACATTTCATTGCTCCCATATAAGTCATATTGTGCCCATGTATATTTCATTGTGCCCATATATCTTCCATTGCGCCCATATAAGTCCTATTGTGCCCATTTAGGTTTTAACGACTCCTACATTTTATTTTTTTGTAGTATATATAGTTGATGTGCCAAATTTTCCAAGAACAGTATGCGACAAGCTCTGATCGTGAAATGCCCATAATACTACATGTCAATACTTGTCATTCAATAGAGGGAGGTGATGATAGTAACATAGAAATGTACTTCACTAGGTGATTGGATGAATTAAAAACAAATGACAAATCCATAATGGTGCTTCACTCCAATTACCATTGGCATTTGTTGGATATTACCATGAAACAAAAAATTATGTTCCACTATAATAATGTATGCTTATACTGTGTGAGAAAGAATTTCCCTCAACATCTTCTGTGGGACATCCATGAAAATGTGGCATGTCATATTGTAAGCAAACACACATCCCATCACATACTTAATGTATGCTTTCTTATATACTCCCTTTAAGACATTGCTTGCAATTCATTTAATAGGGCGTGTGACTAAAAAAATTCTTCACACATCATTTGGGCCATGAAGCAAATGAATGGAAAATGCAATACTATAGGGACAGCCCACAACAACCAGCTGATAGCAATGATTGTAGACTATTCACTCTACATTGGATCAAAAGAATACTCGATGGACAACCAATTGTGGGGGATGAAACTACTGCTGAAGATATTCACAGGTTGAGAGGGATGTGAAAGATCTAGAGAGGGGTGAATAGAGATTCTCGGAGTTTATAAAGTTAATTAAACAATTAAGCACTCTGAACAATAAGTAGGAGGAAACAAGGAAGACACAATGATGTAGTGTAGTTCTACCCTTAGAAATCTAAGGGAGTCAGTCAACTACCCGATTATTTCCAACCGAGATTTTGAAAGTGATTTATTTTATTAACTCACAAGGATGTTACATAAAATACAATCACCTTCTACACCCTTGAAGTATCCTTCACCTGAAGTAGCCTCAAACCTCCTAGAAGCAGCCTTCTGAAGTAACTCCAAGCTCACCCTTGAAGTACCCTTCACCCGAAGTAGCTTCAACCTTTGAGACAACCTTCTGAAGTAGCTTCAAGTCACCAGGAGCATCCTTCCCCCTTGAAGTAGCTCCACGAACCTCCTTCCGACAGCCTCCAACCTATGAGTAGTCAAGGAGAACAAAATACAATACAAAGGAACAAGATTGGAAGAAAGAAAAATACTTAACCAATTGAGTACAATGCTTTGATCCTATATCAAGCATATAGATCTCCTATCCACTTTAGATGAATGTGGTTATGTGGTGGCTAGGAAATAATAGCTATAGGACACTCAGTTGGAGCTCAAGGGAATAATATTGCAGGTGTAGCTTTGATTTTTGCTCACTAAGATTGATTCTCAAGTGTAATTGTATGCACAAATGATAGCAAGTGATTGCAAGTGAGTGAGTTGGGTGTCCTAAGTCATGTCCTATTTATAGGAATGGTTCACTAGTGCTTAGGGACATTCTAGACACTTTCTAGGGTGTTCTTAGTGCTCAACTAGCCATTATGTGTCCATAAATTACATTGCAATGACTAGTTGTTTATTGTCAAAAAGTGCAGTCCAGAACTTCTCTCGGTCGAGCAGTTTGTCGACCGAGCTTGTCTTAGTTGAGCTTTTTGTCAACCGAATGGGAGGTTGAGGTCATTGTGTTGTAACATTCGATTCCAACTCCCAACTACTTTGTTAACTCAGTATAACGGCTAGGATGGTCTATTCTCGGTCGAGAACTTTGTCGACCGAGAGTGTCTCGGTCAAGGATTTTGTCGACCGAGAAAATCCCTGTTGCAATGTGTTGAAACATCTACTAAGTGCGTGTATCAATGTTTTTGTGCTTCTATCTTAGGGGAGGATCTATCTAAGTGTTGTGAGTGGATAGGGAAGATCTAACACTTGATTTAAATGATGTCTAAGTACTTGTACATTATATACTTGTACAAGTTTTTACATTGATTACAATCATTAAAATAAAAGCAATCTAAGCATATTGATCTTCCAATTTGTCTAGATCTTCAACTATCCACTTCCTTATTTGTTCATCCATGAAACACTCAAATAACAAGTTAGATCCACAAGAATGAAATGTTTGTCATCATCAAAACAAAGGGTTTGAAAATGTCAAATGTAGCCAACAATCTCCCCCTTTTTGAAGATTACAAACATTTCCAAAATATAAATCAAGGAAATTTAAATAGCATGAGTTTCATACTTGAGATTTACCTTATGTAGAAACTCTCTTGTTTATTCCTAAAGAAGTATGAATGTAGTATCCAACTCTTTAATAATTTAAGAGATTATGAAACTCATTTATTTTTATTTATATTATTTCTCCCCCTTTGTCATTTCATAAAGTTAGCCATATAATTTATTTTGCTCCCCCTGAATGAGATACTCCCCCTTAATTGTTAACTTAAATTTAAATGTCAAATTTAGACACAATTTAAAAGCCACTATTTATTTCTCATCATTTGTAAGGGATGTTAAGCCCTGAAATGACATGAGATCCATTTAGACTCATGGTGAAATCCATAAGTGTGTTCCTATATTGATTTCTTAATCATTTGCAAGGGATGTTAAGCCCTAAAATTACATGAGATTCTTTTAGGCTCATAGTGAGATCAATATATATCTCTAATCAATAATGAGGGATATTAAGCCCTTATTGATATAGAGAATCCAATTAAGAGCAAGATTAATTCCATGTATCCAAGAAATTTTTGTGAGCTCCCCCTTAATCTCATAATCAAGATTATTAAAGAATTCTAAGGTCATAATAAGCTTTGAAACAATATTATAAGTAATGAATCAATTTGTTTTTAACATGCTGAGCAAATATACTAAGGTTAAGTGTAGGTGAATGATTTAAAAATAAGCATTTTGTTAGGCTTATTTTAGGTCGACCTTGACTTCGACCAGGGTGCCCCTCGGTCGAACTATTTTTTGACCGAGAGACACCTCTATAGATATCCAATATATGCATTTTCATAATTTTATTTAATGAACCACTTCTTCTAGAATATGACTTGATCTCGTTGTGTATCATCATTATTAGTTCTTCATTTTGCTCATATATGAACTTGTGAATAAACCTTTTTGTGACTTTAGATTAAGTTTGCCTTAATTCATGTGAGCAAGACTTTGAAAAGATATCTTATCATAATTTCTTAGAATGCTCAAACTTTAAATTATCTCAAAAAATGATGATGATTCTATTATAATTAAGTTCCTTGTATGATCAATTCTTTTATTTTCAACAAGACATCTTATGTCAATAGATTTGCCTTTAGAACTTCCTAAGATTAAACTATTCCTTATGTATGTGAAAAGTTCTTTAATTTTATGCTAGTTAGAACAGTTTTAATCTAGCAAAGTATAAAGTTTTGAAGCCCATTAATTCTTTCTTTGATTAAGATCATTCAAGTATTTTAAAGGAATGCAATATGTAAAGTTTATTACATATTCGAGTCACTTAAGTTAATTGCAAATGAAGTTTTTTTATTCTTATCAAATAATTATGTTAGAGTTTTCCTCGATCAAAAAAGTTCTCGACCGAGTGGGATTCGGTCGAAGTATTTTTCAACCAGATTTTTTCAAGTGTTTTACAAGCTTAAGACAGTTCTGTCTCGGTCGACTATTTTCTCAACCGAAATGTTTTCGATCAACATTTTTCTCGACTGATAGGGTTACTGTTTGTCCAGAAAATGTGAGTTATAAGACAGAAACTTCTTTGGTCGACAATTTTCTCGACCGAAGAGTGTCTCAGTCGAAATTATTATCGATCGAGATGGTTTCTATTTTTGCTTTCAACAATTTATTCAATTTGGGTTTAGATTACTTCATTATCCAAAACAACAATGAGTTTAGTTTAGATAAGACATTATGAATATCAAAATAACATTTTAGGTAAAATCTCAACTAATCATATTCAAGTCTCCTAAGTTTGGGGTCTTGGAATCCAAACTAAATCAACATCCTTCTTCTTGTATGGGCATGAGAAAGAATAGTGTCCAAGACGCAAGTAGTAATGGCAACAGATAGAATCAATTTCATTTCTCTTCTTAGCTAGATTGTCTTTAGGCACATACATAACTTTAGTATTGGGTACTTGTGCCCTTTTCGTTCTAGGTTTTTGATAGGATTTATCTTTGGACACATAACCTAGTCCTCTCCTTCCAATCTGACCAGAAGAATCTTTTAGGATTTTATCAAGAATATCATTGTTTTTCAAGCTACTAATTTCCTTTTGTAACTTAGCAATTTCATCCATTCTCCATTTAACATCTAACTTTGCTTGCTCTAGATTAGATAACAAACTATCTCTTTCTTTGATAACAGCATCATAATCTAAGTGAGTACACAAGATAGGTTAAGTTTGAAAATCATTCAATTTTGCAAGTAGTTCAACCTTTTCTTGAGAAAGAAAATTATAGTTTGTTTCTAGAGTAAGAAACTTTGTATTGCAATCATTAAAAGATGATTTCAAGGTAGAATTTTCAGAAATAATACTTTCCTTTTCAGAAGTAAGATCATTTAATTGAGTGTATAATTCTTCATTAGTTTTTAAACTCTTTTTTATTTCTTTTTACAATCAATATATTTATCATGTAATTCTTCAATGTTGGCAATTAACTCTTCTTTAGATAAATCAAATAGACTTACCTCATATTCTTCTTCATTTGTTGTAGCAATAAGGCACTCCACTTCTTCTTCTCCATCCTTACTATCATCACTTGAGTCATCCCATGCAGATTTGTAGGCTTTTTCCTTTTACTTGTGAGATGATTTCTTTCCTTTCTTGAGTTTGGGACAATCACTTTTTAAATGTCCCCTTTTGCCGCATTCAAAGCACCTAGAGGAAGAAGAAACACTAGAAGTTTTTTTTTAAATCTTCTATACTGCTTACCATTTACAATGAGAGTTTCTTCTTGACTGTCTTCTTCACTTGTGTCATGACTAATTTTGGTTGATGCCTTGAATACAATTTCCTTTCTTTTCTCCTTTTTGTGTTCAACCGCCAATCTTTCTTCTTCTTCAAGGGTGATCTCATGAGTCTCTAAGTTGCCAATGAGTTGTTCCATCCTCAATCTTGTGAGATCATTGGCTTCTTCAATAGTTGTCACCTTTGGTTTGTACTTTGGTGACAAACACCTAAGAATCTTGGATACTTGATGTTCTTCACTAATGAATTTTCCTAATGCACGCAAACCATTACTGATAGTAGAAAATCTTGCATACATTTCACTAATAGACTCATTTGGTTCCATACAAAATTGTTCAAACTTTTTTTAAGCATGCATACTAATCTTAGGATTTTTAACTTGTACGTTTCCTTCATGTGTAATAGAAAGTCTATGCCATATGTCATATGCAGTTTCACATGAAGAAATTCTATTGAATTCACTTATCGATATAGAACAATATAAGATACTTACATCCTTGGCATTAAGTTGAGCTTGTTTTACCATATTAGCATCCCATGTAAAATACTCGGTTTCCGAAAGCATGTATGGAGTAGACACCATCCTCCAAAGTTCCCAATTGATGCCTTGAAAATAAAAATGCATCCTTCTCTTCCAATAGTGGTAATAGCTTCCATCGAAGGGTGGTGGACGAGCCACGTAGGTTCCCTCCAAGTTCAGGTTGTTGAGCACACCATTCCCCATGCTTCAAGACTTGTTAAAGCTCCTTGAAAACATGCTCTGATACCAATTGAAAGATCTAGAGGGGGGTGAATAGAGCTTTTTGGAGTTTATAAAGTTAATTAAACAATTAATCACTTTGAACAAGAAGTAGGAGGAAACAAGGAAGACACAATGATGTAGAGTGGTTCCACCCTTAGAAATCTAAGGGAATCAGTCCACTACCTGATTATTTCCAATCGGGATTTTGAAAGTGATTTATTTTATTACCTTGCAAGGATGTTACATAAAATACAATCATTTTCTACACCCTGAAAGCATCCTTCACCTAAAGTAGACTCAAACCTCCTAGAAGCAACCTTTTGAAGTAACTCCAAGCTCACCCTTAAAGTAGCCTTCATCCGAAGTAGCTTCAACCTTTGAGATAGCCTTCTGAAGTAGCTTCAAGTCACCGGGAGCATCCTTCCCACCTGAAGTAGCTCCACAAACCTCCTTCTGACAACCTCCAACCTAGTAGTCAAGGAGAACAAAATACAATACAAAGGAACAAGATTGGAAGAAAGAAAAATACTTAACCAATTGAGTACATTGCTGTAATCCTATATCAAGCGTAAAGATCTCCTATCCACTGTAGATGAATGTGGTTATGTGGTCTATAGGAGATACTATATATTGGACACTCAGTTGGAGCTCAAGGGAACAAGATTGCAGGTGTAGCTTTTCTTGTTGCTCACTAAGATTGATTCTCAAGTGTAATTGTATGCATAAATGATAGCAAGTAATTGCAAGTGAGTGAGTTGGGTGTCCTAAGGCATGTACTATTTATAGGAATGGCTCGCTAGTGCTTAGGGACGTTCTAGATACTTTCTAGGGTGTTCTTAGTGTTCGGTTTTAGGGAGGCAGAGAAGTCAGCGGAAACAAAAATTTTCTCCTCCCCAAACCCAGATTAAGGAAACGCGTCAACATCTGTACAATAGGAAAGGATGGTTTGTGGAATCATACCTTGTCCCGAGGCTTTCTCGGTGACAATACCTTGCGCCTTGCGTGGTCTTCACCTCCGGTGTTAGACGGTGTCTGTGCATTTCCTGGTCGCACCGGGACTGACGACTCCTGCTCTCACCGAGACTGTCGGGATTGACAGCTGTCCTTCGAGCGGCAGAAATCTCCCACCTCTAAAGTAGTCAACACGGACCACCTGGAACTCCAATCTCCTTGTCCCACAAGGAATTGGAAGGAGTTGCACCCTCCTGTTGGCGTACTAGTCTCCAACACACTCTCCTGCCACCAGTCGCAACTGCAGTTGTCTTTCCCTTGTTGTGCCTCCCTTATCGGGTAGCACTTGCTCGGGCTCTCTCTCGGTTACCAAAACTAGAGAGAACGACAACTTTGCAGAGAAACTGGTTTGCACTGAGTTGTTCTTTGAGAAGCCCCCAATACTCCTATATATAGGGTCATGGGATAGGGTTCTCCATCCCGGGCAATGCGTGACTAAAAGCAGGAGTAGAAGGGTTCGAGATTTTCCACAAAAAAATCAACTCGCAACCTGAACCGATCTTTTCACAACTGAAACAGTCGGTTGGGGACCTGAATCGGTCGGCTGACACCTCAACCGATCGGTTGGGACCCATGAGCCGATCGGTTCACTTCTGATCAGGTCAGTTCGTGGTCCTGATCAGTGCCCGATTGAATTTCCTTCTTTTGTTTCTAATTGGTATCGAATACCAATCCTATTTCCCAATCAAATTGGGCAAGTGAAACGAAAGGAAAATTCTCCCCAATCCTACTTTCCCAACTTGCTCAGTTGCACCAGTTGAATCGATCGTTTCAACACTTGAAGCAATCGTTTCACCCTGTCCATGAGCCGATCGACTCAACACTTGAGCCGACCAGTTCACCAAGCTCAGTCGATCGGTTCATCACATGAGACAATCAGTTGGGAGTGCAGATTGTGCAGAATCAGTCAATTACAGTTTCAATCAATCTGATACTCTAATCAATCAGTCCAACACCTTAAACACTATGATTTTGAGCTATCAATTAATTGAGTGTTTAATTGAACTACTAAAATCCTTTAGTAATCAATCTAAACATTGTTTGTAGACAAAACTCCTCTTCCAGGTTAAATCCTATCTGTGTGACCCTACAAGTCCATTTCACGTTGGTAGTGAAAGTCCATAACACTTATGACTTCACAAGCAAAGAGCGGTGCCTAGTCACACATCAGTGCTACCCAAGTGAAATAGAAAGTTGGAGAAAAACTTTCAATCCTACAATCCGTGAATGGTGTTACAGTGAATGTATAATTCCTTTGTCACTGATATCCCAAATGAACTCGAGACATGGAATAGTCATACTATCAACGTTCATTCACTTTCTTGATCTCAGAGTAGATTGGAAGAGATATGTATGACATCAATATCACATACTGATTCACACATGCGTGCGCACACCTATTTCAATCCTACTCATCAAGTGGCCTTGGATATCAAACTCCCTCAGGAGGGACAAATCCCATATCTATCACTCACCCCTCAAAAGCCCCATGTGTCAAAGCCACCCAATCATCACCTTTATAACAACCCATGTTTCAGGACTGCGTTTGATGATGTCAAAGTGCGCCCAACGACATGTGTTGAGTGTAGTGATTTTAGGTCAAAGAATCACACTCACCACCATCACTGTGAGTACTGACTGTGACTACCATGTCATGGTTCCATGTGTCAAACTCACGGTGGGTCTGTCCGGTACACTTGTTCTCTAACAAGTACCTATGTGTTTGGTTTGATATCTCTATATCATGACTAATGAGATTCTGTCATCAACCAACACCACAATCTAGTCTTGTGTGTCATTGCTGTGTATCTACCTTCCACAATGACATCTGACTAGGGAAATAATAAGAATGTACAAACTCTTAGCATCCATATGATCTCATCGTTCATGTCCTCAACCTGAAAGCATACGCCATTGAGTATTGTCATTCTCTAGACATTCAATCTGTTCTATCACTATCTCATATGACTGAACTAGAAATAATTGGAAGCTTGCCTTTGATGTTTATCAAATCAATCTTAATGTATCCCATCAATCATCCTATGATTGGATCTCAGGGCATACATACCAACAGACTCCCACTTGCACTGCGAGCCAATCACCCTTGAATCATATTCATAGTGATCTTCAAACATGTCCCACATGTTACTGTGCTCTTGTGCCAACATAGTGAGTTATGGCAACACCTTGCCAAAATCAGTATTAATTGCATGTCTCACATCTCTTCACTGTACGTCACACATATGAGATGGAGTCGCCATAATATGCGATCCAGTATTCCTTTGTTAACCTTTAGCCACATTGCATGATCAAGGATTCAATACTTGTCATCAATGAGTGGAATATCTATAAGTTCATCTCATGAACTTCCAGATCCATATAGTATCCACTGTTGTTCTCTAACAAACGGATACTCAACATTTTCCTTTTAAATGGTTTCATTGGAACACTTCCAATTATCAACAAACTTTCACTTTTATATATCCTACATATATTTTGTGATTAATTTTCTGTCCTTTCAAAAGTTCACATCAATGTAACTCTTTATATTGAACTCTTCCTTATCTCCAAAGAACTAGTACTTCTCAAGCACTTATCAAGTTCTTATGGTTTCTAGTAACCCTTACTGGAAGTAGACATACATCCACTCGTCATGTCCCACATACGAGTTATCAGGATGAGCACATCATATTGTCATGTCCTACATACAAGATGATGAATGCATTTTATTCTTGCCATGTCCATACATGCAAGATTATGGAATGATTACATACATGATAGATCCATATCTATTCTTAGTGTTCCCATTCTTCATAAGAATTGGACACTTGGCCTTGGGATACTAACTCCATGAAACATGGACAAGTTTTCTCCCACTGAATCTGTGCATATTGAACCCTTCAGTACAGATTGCCAATGTATGCTTTCTCCTTTCCAGGTCAAGAGGTTTTTGAGAACTATCTCTATAGATCTCTATTCCTATCTCATAGGAAACATCTCTATCTTCCTTAAAGATAATTTCCACTTTGGATTTCCATTCTAGAACATTTCCATTTCACATCAACATGTGGAATGTGAATACACTCCCACTAAATCATAGATCCCTTCTTTATCTTTGATATATCAGTCAAACCCTTTGACTATATCATCAAAGTAAAGATCCAATTCTGAGTTGCTTGTACTCAATCAATCACATTGATTAGTCCATTGTAACTTATAGACTTCATTTGCATTAGTGGATTCATAGACCTTACAGGTTGTATCACATACACATCCTTGTTTTATTCCTCATAGGAATGCGGTTTTAGTATCCATATGCCAAATGTCTTAGTCATTAAGTTTCAATCAACAAGCATAATCCTTCTCAAAATGTTATCCATGTGTCTTAATACTTAAGACTTATTCACACTTATGGATTTTATTCCAATGGGTGCTACCATCAAGGTCATACCTTATGGTTCACATGGATGTCATTTAGGATGTAATGGTCATAAACCATAACTCAAAATTCGGTTCCTCATATTCATCTAGATAGTTGACTCATCACATGAACAACCCATCACATAGATAATTGAGGTGTATCTGTTAAGGATATAAGAACTCACAACCTTTGTGATTCTTAATGTCCTTTATTAGTGTAGGGTATTCTTTATTTAAGAAGAATTCAGTTATTTGATAATCATTCTCTAACTCCTTAGAGTATGATTCCTTCTTAATTTAGACATCACCATGCCTCAATCATGAGTTCACTATGATACACTATCATAATCACTCAAAAGGATCTCAAACATTTGGTTCAAGTATTTCATTCATTGATCTCATCAAGAATTAACACTTTACCAAATCTGCACTTCATCTATGATAATCTTGAACACTTCAAGATATTCATATTGGTATTTCTCTAAACACCATTTGAAGTATTAGCATTTCTTCCAATAGGTATGTAAATACATCACATGTATCATACCTAATAGGATAATCATTCTCCCACTACCTTTAGTGAAGATTGATTAATCATGTCCAAGATATTCATGTCACTTACTGGTTCTCTAACCAAAAGAGTCTAGATTTATCCATCACACGGAAACTAGAAATGAATTTCTCATGATTGATGCTAATTAGATTGTTTGAGTTATCTATAACTTTTAGGTATCATTTTATCTTATGCATATCATGTATCACAAGATAAACAAGGTATTTCCACAAAGATCATATCTTTAAGATTGAAACATCAACTTTATTAATTGCCATCATTGTCATACAATATGCAAAAATAAAGTGTTTCTATCTATTGGCAAATATGAAATAGCAGTTCTCAACTCTATTTTGTGCCCTTTAAGCTGAAATAAACTGAAAGATACTCCTATCTATGGCAGCAACACTTGCTCCAATGATGGGTACTTCTTTCTTGGTCCTTTCACAAAGGCCATCACTTCTTTGCAGATCTTTCATATCATATATGATAGATCCATATCTTGGTATCATATACCTCAGATAAAGAAGCGGTTCATTTCATGATACCTTAGGTGGATATCTCCATCCCCTCCTTCATCTTCTTTTGTTCTTCCAGATATAGAGGGCAATTCCCTCATACACCCTTTCCCCATGTGCCTTGAGGCTAAAGACGGCTTGGATTGCTGGCTAGCATCAGAACACTTCTTTGTTTTGCCCTTGTCCTTGCCCTTAAGAATTACCTTTTCTTTGATCACATCAAAGATTATGGTTTTTCTTTCTTCATCTTTGCCTCTACTATCCTCAACATGTCCAACAACTCTGTCAACGCTTGTCAAAGTTGTTCATGTTGTAGCTTACCATGAATTGTATGATTCTCACAACATTTGCAGTATCATACCAATAGCCAACTCTTGGCTCAGAGGGAATCCTTCTTAGTCAGGTTTTCCACATACCCAATCATATTGAGTGCGTGAATACCTTACTGGATCTCCTTCTGTCATGACATACTAGGATAGTGTCCTTGAGACATCATATGTCTCATGTTGTCTCTGCAACTCATAGTTCAGAGAACACAACATCAAGCACTCCTTATCAATGTCATCCTCGGTATGCTTCCATAAGCATACTTTCAGCCATTGATGTGGTGGGATCGAGTTCATCTGGTTCTGGTATAACTAGGACTTAGAGCTTTCGCTCTTTGATTGAGAACACTTCTCATCATCCTAACCAGTCGTGGAATTATTCCCATTTAATTTGTTGGTCTCAAAGACCGATCGCAAATAAAGGTGATTGTTGGTTGTTGCCATTTGTACTACAAAAGGAAAATATGTAATTTTAGTCCAAAAACTAATTTTTGACTTATTTGATTGATTTGAAAAGTTGACGATATAATTAGGCCTTTAATTAATTATCACTCCCACTATTTTACTTCAAATTGATAGCCCTCACCATCAATTCGGAAGATTGCAGCGTACAACCTTCTAGTGGGCAAGATCCTGAAATCCTCTAAGTCATGGACCAGCTAGGGTTGTCACCCACAACTTAGATCTCTCAGGTAGGCAACTCTTGCCAATTGCATCATATGCAACTCTTGATAAGATGTCATATGCAACTCCTTGCCATGATCATCTCCATGCCTCAAGGTACTAGATCCCATCTAGATCACCTTGTTAAGTCCGACCCAAAGCAAACATGATGAATATGCACCCTACTAGGGCAGACCCACACATTCATCCTTCACGCTTCCACGAGATAGACGGTGCACCACGCTTGGGCGTGCCCACACTTGGTCGATCAAGATTTTCACGTGTGTCACATTTGGAAGGCATCTAAAACTTAATATTTAATGAGGGATTTGATTTTATATACATATACATATCCAATCACGACAATACATAGTACGTATCATATACATGCTATATCCCACAAAAACATGCAAAACGATAAAAGCGATTATTATGGCCATCCTAATGTGATTCCTCGAGCCAAGAGGAATCACAGTCATCTAGGTCTACATCACATGCAACCTGTACAAGATGAACTCTGTGCTTTGCCTTCTGAGTAGATCAACTCATCTCATGAATGATTTGCTCATTCTGGCCCGGTCGTCTGGGTGCCACCAGTCGATCGGTTGGCTCCTCTAACCAATCAGTTTGCCTGGTCGTCGTGCATCTCATCATGGCCGCCACCCGCTCGTCTCGCTCCTCGAACTGGTCATCAACCGATCGGCTCACTCCTTGAACTGATCCTCTCAAACATCAACCGATCGGTTCACGCCTTGAACCGATCGGCTCAGCTGTTGTCAGGATATCCTCCATTCTTTGACATAACAGGAAATAAAATTCTATCCTATTTTACATTGTAAAAAGGAGAAACCTCGAGTTACATTCGAGGGGAGCAAAGGTAGGAAAGAAATCTCAAATTATTTCGAGTTACATCAGGAATAGGAGAAGGAAGATCGGTGCACAAACCGAGATGCAAGCAACCACATACAACCATACACAGATAGGGTTTATTGGCCATAACCATGCTATACATCCACTACAAAACTCATTTAAGGGTGACACGTATCGAGTGCATTAATAATACATATCATATATGTAATTGGGATTTGTGGATTTAGGATTGGACATGCATAAAGCCAATTTTATTCGCATTGTATGCAATAAATAAAGGCGACAAACCAAAATCGATCATATCGATATTCCTAAAATATAGAGCAGTTGACGTGGCTCTGATACCACTTTTGGGTTTTAGGGGAGGCAGAGACGGCAGCAGAAACAAAAATTTTCTCCTCCCCAAACCCAGAACAAGGAAACGCGTCAACGTCTATACAATAGGAAATGATGGTTTGTGGATCATACCTTGTCCCGATGCTTGTTCGGCGAAAATACCTCATGCCTTGCATGGTCTTCACCTCCGGTCTTGGACGGTGTCTGTGCAGCTCCTGGTCACACTGGGACTGACGACTCCTGCTCTCACCGGGACTGTCGGGATTGACAACTGTCCTCCGAGCGGTAGAAATCTCCCACCTCTGAAGTAGTCCACACGGACCACCTGGAACTCCAATCTCCTTGTACCACAAGGAATTGGAAGGAGTCGCACCCTCCTGTTGGCGTACTAGTCTCCAACACACTCTCCTGCCACCAGTCGCAACTGCAGTTGTCTTTCCCTTGTTGTGCCTCCCTTATCGGGTAGCACTTGCTCGGGCTCTCTCTCGGTTACCAAAACCAGAGAGTACGACAACTTTGCAGAGCAACTGGTTTGCACTGAGTTTTTCTTTGAGAATCCCCCAATACCCCTATATATAGGAGGGTCATGGGACAGGGTTCTCCATCCCGGGAAATGCGGGACTAAAAGCAGTAGTAGAAGGGTTCAAGATTTTCCACAAAAAAATCAACTCGCAACCTGAACCGATCGTTTCACAACTGAAATGGTTGGTTAGGGACCTGAACTGGTCGGCTGACACCTCAACCGATCGGTTGGGACCCATGAGCCGATCAATTCACTTCTGAACCGGTCGGTTCGTGGTCCTGATCAGTTCTTGATTGACTTTCCTTCTTTTGTTTCTAATTGGTATCGAATACCAATCCTATTTCCCAATCAAATTGGGCAAGTGAAACGAAAGGAAAATTCTCCCCAATCCTACTTTCCCAACTTGCTCAGTTGCACCTGTTGAATCGATCATTTCAATACTTGAAGCAATCGTTTCACCCTGTCCATGAGCCGATCGACTCAACACTTGAGCCGACCGGTTCACCAAGCTCAGCCGATCGGTTCATCACATGAGCCGATCGGTTGGGAGTGCAGATTGTGCAGAATCAATCAATTGCAGTTTCAATCAATTCGATACTCTAATCATTCAGTCCAACACCTTGAACACTATGATTTTGAGCTATCAATTAATTGAGTGTTTAATTGAACTACTAAACTCCTTTAGTAATCAATCTAAACATTGTTTGTGGACAAAACTCCTCTTCCAGGTTAAATCCTATGTGTGTGACCCTGCAGGTCCATTTCACGTTGGCAGTGAAAGTCCATAACACTTATGACTTCACAAGCAAAGAGCGGTGCCTAGTCACACATCAGTGCTACCCAAGTGAAATAGAAAGTTGGAGAACAACTTTCAATCCTACAATCAGTGAATGGTGTTACAGTGAGTGTAAAATTCCTTTTTCACTAATATCCCGAATGAACTGGAGGCATGGAACAATCATCCTATCAATGTTCATTCACTTTCTTGATCTCAGAGTAGATTGGAAGAGATATGTATGACATCAATATCACATACTGATTCACACATGCGTGCGCACACCTATTTCAATCCTACTCATCAAGTGGCATTGGATATCAAACTCCCTCAGGAGGGACAAATCCCATATCTATCACTCACCCCTCAAAAGCCCCATGTGTCAAAGCCACCCAATCATCACCTTTATAACAACCCATGTTTCAGGACTGCGTTTGATGATGTCAAACTGCGCCCAACGACATGTGTTGAGTGTAGTGATTTCAGGTCAAAGAATCACACTCACCACCATCACTGTGAGTACTGACTGTGACTACCATGTCATGGTTCCATGTGTCAAACTCATGGTGGGTCTGTCTGGTACACTTGTTCTCTAACAAGTACCTATGTGTTTGGTTTGATATCTATATATCATGATTAATGAGATTCTGTCATCAACCAATACCACAATCTAGTCTTGTGTGTCATTGTTGTCTATCTACCTTCCACAATGACATCCGACTAGGGACATAACAAGAATGTACAAACTCTTAGCATCCGTATGATCTCATCGTTCAGGTCCTCAACCTGAAAGCATACGTCATTGAGTACTGTCATTCTCTAGACATTCAATCTGTTCTATCACTATCTCATATGACTGAACCAGAAAGAATTGGAAGCTTGCCTTTGATGTTTATCAAATCAATCTTAATGTATCCCATCAATCATCCTATGATTGGCTCTCAGGGCATACATACCAACACTTAGTGCTCAACTAGTTGTTATGTGTCCATAAACTATATTGCAACAACTAGTTGTTTATTGCTGAAAAGTGCAGTCCAGAACTTCTCTCGGTCGAGAAGTTTGTCGACCGAGCTTGTCTCAGTTAAGCTTTTTGTCGACTGAATGGGAGGTTTATGTCAATGTGTTGTAACGTTCGATTCCAACTCCCAACTACTTTGTTAACTCAGTCTAATGGCTAGGATGGTCTATTCTCAGTTGAGAACTTTGTCGACCGAGAGTGTCTTGGTCGAGGGTTTTGTCGACCGAGAAAATCCCTATTGCAATGTGTTGAAACATCTACTAAGTGTGTGTATCAATGTGTAATTGTGCTTATATCTTAGGGTAGGTTCTATCTAAGTGTTGTGAGTGGATAGGGAAGATCTAACGCTTGATTTACATGATGTCTAAGTACTTGTACATTATATACTTGTACAAGTTTTTACATTGTGTACAATCATTAAAATAAAAGCAATCTAAGCATGTTGATCTTCCAATTTGTCTAGATCTTCAACTATCCACTTCCTTATTTATTTATCATTGAAACACTCAAATAACAAGTTAGATCCACAAGAATGAAATTTTTGTCATCATCAAAACAAAGGGTTTGATAATGTCCAATTTAGCCAACAGGACGTTTGTAGTATAAGTGCTAAGGGACAAGTGTAGCCGCATCAAAAAGTGAACAATTAGGAGTCAAAAGTTGAACAATTAGATGCCTACTTTGTATGTGTAACTCAACCCTAATGCTAAACATATTTTACAATTAATTGTTGATGCGCCTAATTTCATCAGTTGATACACCCACGACATGTATATTTTGGAACTATGTCTTGATGCACTACTATATGTTGATGCGCCCACGCCATGATTTTGGAACTATGTGTTGATGCGCCCACAACATGTATATTTTGGAACTATGTGTTGACGTATAAATGCACCCACTTTATGTATAAAGTGGCTTGTTGACTATGTATTTTTTTGGAACTATGTGTTGATGCACCCACGACCTGTATATTTTGGAACTTTGTGTTGATGCGCCCACATCATGTATAAATGCACCCACTTTATTTATTAAATATATTAATGTACCCACTTCATGAGTCAATGTGCACATTCATGACTTCATGTGCCCTCTTCATGCACTTTCATAAGTCAACGTGCCCACTTCATGAGCTAATGCACCCACTCATGGCTTAATGCGCCCACTACATGTGTCAATGCACCACTTCATGGGGACAGCATAAATGAATGTGCCTAGTGATGACGTTTGTGCGCCGAATTCATGATTCACTAAATGAGTCAAAATACCCACTAAATATATTAACATGCCCACTCATTGCACCCACTTCAATTCTAAATCAGTCCACTTCATGCATCAATGAGCCCAATTCATGGGTCAATGCACCCAATTCATGGGATCCTTAACATACACAACATTAACCAAACATGCAAAAGACTATATCTTGTCATGAAGATATTCACTAAACATACATAAAATTTTACAACGGTCAGTTACACTACCTCGAGTTACATTTGAGGGATGCAAAGATAGAAGAGAATCTCGAGTTATCTCAAGTTCCATTTAGAATAGAAGAAGAGGGCTCGGTGCACAGACCGAGATGCAAACAACCATAACCAACCACACACATGAATATAGGGTTTATAGGCCATAACCATACTATACATCCACCATCAAAACCATTTTAGGGTGACACGTATCGATTGCATATATATACCATATCATATATGTATATATTAATTTGGGATCATGTAGTATTAATTGGATATTCACATTAGTCATTTAAATATTCACATCTATGTAATAAACAAGAGATGATAAAACCAAAATCCGATCATATCAATTATCCCAAAACATAGAGTATTGACGTGACTTTGATGCCACTATTGGGTTTTACATGGTCAGAGCAGGCAGCGGAAACAAAAAATTTACTTGACTGTAAACCATAACCAGCAAACCGCATCAACATCTATGTAATGGGAAGGATGATTTTAGCGAGATATACCTGGTCCTGAGGCTTTCCCGGAGACAATACCTTGTATCTAGTGTGGTCTTCAACCACCTATCATTGATGGCATCTGTGTAGCTCCTAGTTTTGATCAGACTGTGGTTGACTGCCGTCCTCCTGAGTGGCAGAAGTCTCCCTCCTCCATAGATAGTCCACATGGACTACTAGGAACTCTAATCATCCTAAAGAACAAACTAAAAGGAGTTGTCCCCTTCTATCTGTGTACTAGTCACTGACACACTCTCCCACAACCATTTTCTTTTTTGCAGTTGTCTTTCCCTTATTGTTCCTCCCTGGACGAGTAGATCTTACTTGGGATCTCTCAGTTACCACAACCAAAGAGGACAACAACTTTGTAGAGCAACTAATGTTCTGAGTTGTGTCTCTAGATAAACCCTTTGTACCCCTATATTTATACTAGAGGACAAGATTAGGGTTCCCAGTCTGTGCGGGAGTAGAAGGGTCCAGAATTTCCATGAATAATTTGTACTGTGGCAGGCGAACTGGTCGTTTCATAAATGAAACGGTCATTTGGCAAGGTGAGCCGATCGGTTTACTTATGAATCGATCGGTTGGGAGTGTGAACCGGTCGTTTCACTTAGCGAACCAGTCATTTCACTTCCAGACTTGCCTCTAATTGACTTTCCTTATTCGTTTCTAATTAACACAAATATTAATTCTTGTCCCAATCAAGTTGAACAAGTGAAATGAAAAACTTTTTCTCACAAATTGGGAAAATATGACACTGCTCGTTTGGAAAAATGAACTGATATGTTCACCAGAGTGAACCGGTCGTCTCACTGACCATGAGCCAATCAGTTCACCCTGGTAAACCGGTCAGTTGGTGGTCCAGGTTGTGCAGAACACAGTCAATATGGTTCTCAATCAATCTGACACTCTAATCAGTTGGTTCAATACTTAAACTTGATGATTTTAAGTCAAGTCTATTTATTAAAATGTTTGATTGAGTACCTAAACACTTTAGTAATCAATCCAAACATCATTCATGGATAAACTCCTCTTCCAAGTTAATCCTTTGTGTGTGACCCTATACGTCCCATTTCACATTGGCAGTGAATGTCCATAACTAGCTTCTGAAATCACAAGCAAAGAGCGGTACCTAGTCGCACATCTGTGCTACCCAAGTTAAAAGGAAAGTTGGAGAAGAACTTTCAATCCTACAGTCTGTGATTGGTGTTTCAATGAATGTATAATTCCTTTGTCTCTGATATCCTGAATGAACTCAAGGCATGGAGTTGCCATCCTTTCAACGTTCATTCATATTTCTTGAACTAGAGTAGACTGTCTGAGATATGTGTGACATCAATATCATATATTGATTCACATGTGCATGCACATACCTTTCTCAGGATCACTTATCAAGTGGCCTGGACATCATACTCCCTTAGGAGGGACAAATCCCATATCTATCACTCACAGTCTATCTCATGCGTCAAAGCCACCCAATCATCACCATTATAACAACCCATGTTTCAGGATTGTGTTTGATGATTTCAAAGTGTACCCAATCACATTCGATGAGTGCAGTGATTTTAGGTCTAATAATCACAATCACCACCATCACTATGAGAGATGACTCTGACTTCCATGTCATGGTTCCATGTGTCACTCTCATGGTGGGTCTGGCTGATACACTATTCTCTAACATGTATCTATGTGCTTGGTTTGATATCATATATCATGACTAATGAGGCACTGTCATCAACCAACACACACTCTAGTCTTGATGTGTCATTGTTGTCTATCAACCTTCCATAATGACGTACGACAAGGGACATAAACAAGAATGTACATACTCTTAGCATCTGTATGATCTCATTGTTCGGGTCCTCAACCTGAATACATACATCATTGAGTATTGTCATTCTTTAGACATTCATTTTGCTCCATCATTTATCTCATAATCGATTGAGCTAGAATAAATTGGAATCTTGCCTTTGATATTTATTAAATAATTCAGAATATATGCCAATCCAATCATCATATGATTGGCTCTCTGGGCATACATACCAACAATGAGTGCATTGATTTTAGGTCAAAGAACCATAAACACCACCATCTCTATAAGACTGATTCTGGCTTACCTAATTAAGGTTTTCATGTATGATTCATATTTTTCTACATTTCACATATTTTGGAGTTTAGGTACTCTGACCTTCTCTTGTGTTAGGCTGACCCATATCAAATGTTCTCATGGAAGGTAAATAGACATAAATAGCACATAAAATTAGAGTGTGAGTTGGTTGCTGAAAAATCTCATTAGTCATGATATGGCGATATCAAACCAAGCACATAAATACATGTTAAAGAACAATGTATCAGAAAGACCCATCATAAGAATCATGCTTGGTTTGATATTGCCATATCATGACTAATGGGATTTTTTTAGCAACCAACTCTTACTCTAATTTTATGTGCTATTTATGTCTATTTACCTTCCATGAGAACCTTTGATATGGGTCAGCCTAACATAGGAGAAGGTCAGAGTACTTGAACTCCAAAATATGTGAAATGTAGAAAAATATGCATGATGAAATACATGATGATGAGTCCCTAGCTAGAATACTTCTAAGTATATGAGTTGAGGCACCTAGTTGTGATCCCTTGAAAATGTTGAACCCTAGATCTCTTATGAAAAGACCTAACCCAAGAGAAAGAGGCATTTGAATATATGATGTTAATATATAGGTGAGGGAGATGTCCCAAGACCCTAAGATGATGTACATGATGTGTGATCTCCATGATGAGGCTCATACTCGGGTTAGTGGTTTTATGTAAATAAATCTAATGTGGTCTTTTTTTTTATGGTTGGGTAGAAATTTTATATGGGTAGAAGGTTGTAGTTAGCATATTTTTTTGGACATAGACAAGTCTTCACTTGAGTGGCTTGAGCTTGTGGATCTCCTTTGAGATACAAGTGAGATAATTTTGAAACCTTAATGTTGATGATAATGTTATTTCTCAAATAATACATGATGTATGAAAATTATATCACTTATGTTAAACTTGAATACGTATGATAAGTCACTCTCATAATCAAGACCTAATCTAAATTCTTATCTCACCTAAAGATGTAGATTTGAATTCTTGAACTTAATAAGATGATGCTTTGAGATAACAACATGAATGATCATGAACACAATGCTTAATTTCATACCCAAAACTGAAAAATGATGAACTCGACATGATAATGCTCATGGGGCCTTAACTCAAATATAAAGATGAATAAATTGTTTATTTTCTTACCTAATGAGGCATAATGAACATAATTAGTGATGAGTAGCATAATTTGTGGGAAAACTAAAACATGTGTGGATTCTAGTAAAATCATGAAAAGCACGTTCAATGAATGTTTTGTTTGAAAATCATGATGATGAACACATCCTTGGGGAAATAAAAAACATAGCTTTTGCTAACACACCTTGTGCTTGTATGATTACATGAACAAAATCCTAATGTGTAAGGGATAAGGGTTAGGAAACCCTAATGTCAAAAAGATTTCACAATATGATTCAATACCAAGTAATATGCATATAATTGGGATGGGTACACCCTTGATGACAACAACCTAGTACACAACTTATTATGGGATTCCTTGCCATTTAGGGTCGATTGTCTACACATAATGGATATGGACTTTGACTCTTAACTATGACCTTGGAAGATTTTTGAGGACGAAATTTCTTGTAAGGAGGGAAGGATGTGACAACCTCAATTTTCTCTCTCTTTGATTATACCCTTTCTCTTACTGCCTGTGACCCAAATTCACTCAGTTGAGTTGAATACCATAGTATGAATGTGGTGATGCTCTAATTTAGTGACATCCAGGATCAATATCACAATGTGTGACATCAATCTGTACTTTTGAACTTAGTATCTTGGCTTAATACATCACCTTATTGAATAAAATTTTGAACCTCATCACTATGATTTTCTTACTCTCCAATGTGTGCTATGAGGTAGAGGATTCAATTATGAATCTGACAATTCTAAAATCGCCTCAATTGGACCATCCTAGCCCAATATATGGGCATTTGAACTTTGCTACTTTAATTTCTGTTTTAATATGATTAAAC
Organism: Alisma plantago-aquatica; assembly: GCA_963693085.1. NCBI lineage: Eukaryota > Viridiplantae > Streptophyta > Magnoliopsida > Alismatales > Alismataceae > Alisma > Alisma plantago-aquatica. Next base: position 845,477,042 of record OY856413.1, read on the forward strand.
TGGTTTTTAACCCTTAATGGGCCCAATTGGGTGCGGCTCATCTGCTTGGTTGGTTCCTTCTTCCCCCTTCCTCTTCAGGAAAGAAATCCCTAGTTGGAGGGTCATCTCCCTCCTCCATCCAAACTGGGAAACATGTTTTAGATCCCTAGGAAGAAGGAATCCACCCTGAAACCTAAAACCTTGCATTACTTAAAGGCTCCTTTACTTCATTTCTAGTTTCCACGCCTTATTCTAACCGCCAATGCCAAAGAAAGTTCCTTCTTCTTCTATGTCTACTAGTTGTGTGGCGCTAGATGGGAGGCTTTCCCATAGCTAGCAACCCATTTGGCCCCTCCTTTCTTCTCTTCTTCCCTCTTCCCTCTTCCCTTCACATTTGGTTTTCTTATTGGTATTTTCCTCATGCTATTTCTATCATTGATCCTTGCTTCTACCAAGGATTTGAGCATCAGTAGGCTACCACTCATGTCGCCCTCCTTCACACCTTGGGAAGTGTAGAGGCTAATGGAGAGATTCAACAGAGGCACAACCATGGGGCCCTAGACCTCGATCATCCTTGACCACCCTTGTCTTAGGTTGCTGGAGGTGTCTTGATTGTTAGATAGGTAGGTGAGAAAATCCCCTATTTCTCCTCTATTGTCATACAGAGGAACAAAGATTTTGATATCTCATTTGGTGAAGGAAGGTGAGAAGAAGACATGGGCTCAAGGGAGCATGCATGCTAGGCTCAGGATAGGAAGGTCAAACCCAGACCGTAGGATAGGCCATGGGAGAGCGGGCCTAAGTAGAAGAGGCACCCCGCAAGGGTACTCAAACCCTTTTCCAACCCTGGAATCAAAGAAGGATGATTTGGATCAGTCCTTACAAGGTAAATTCTTGCACAAATGATAACTTTTTGGTCTCTTATCCAAAATATGTCATCCAATATACTATTCATCAGCTTGACGAGAGCTACACTTTGGGTTTTGTTCTAGACCATGATTCCACCTCTTGTTCCTGATTTCCTAAAAATGTGTACTTTAGTACATTGAATACATTTAAAGTACTATTATGATCAAGCTTGGAACTTTGATGAACTTTCACCCTCATAATCATGAAATCAGTAACCTTGTGCATATTTTATCTACAAGAGGGTCCAAATCACCCCTATTGCCCCTCAATGACTCTAAATGCTATTATGTGACATGTGTTGGATAATAATGATGGTTTTGCTCTTTTATAATAATATTTCTTCATAGTAACACCAAAAGATAAATCAACTTTCAAATAGAAACTTGATGTCTACCCATGACTCTAATATCATCTCCTAATCCCCATTATTCTAAGTGTGTAAATATGGCTTGAGATGCTTGAATGTGACTCACTTTATGATGATGTATGTTGAACTTCGAACAAATGAGGTCATTGACCCATTGGGTGCATCCAACCATAGTGGACCTTTGAAATCAATATAATCATGATGTGTTGTGACCTATTTTGCAAAGGATAACCCCTTCCATGATGTAATGATATGTGTGTCCCTTTTGAACCTAATATTCACATATATGACTTGTTTTCCTTCCTTATTCCCTAATCTCATTTTGGGTCCTATTGTTATGCTCTATCCACTCAAATCAAAGTTGATCCTTCTATTCTTGACCCTTTCCATGTAAATGTCCTACCTAAGTCACATGTTGAACCCTGATGGAACGTGAACTATGTTGATGCTTACATGTATGTAGAAATGTTGATGCCAAAGGTTGGGATTATGATGCCTAGACCATAGGGGACATCCACCTATAATTGAATGTGATCCTTATATCCTAATATTTCCAATATAATCTCACATATTGTCTAAATCTCATGTGTTTATGATCCATGACCTTGGTTGCTACATTATGAGTCTTTTGACCCTAGTTATTTACATAACTGACTCAAATATTAGAATAATTATATAAAATAGAATGAACATCAAAATGACATGAAACTTTAACCACACCTTTATGTTGATGTATATATCAATAAGAGATCATAAAATGCACTAATAAGCAACTTGGAACCTAACTTGGCCAAAACCCTAAAAGTGGAACTAGTTAGGGTTAATGATGAGAATCTAATGCATGTATGTAAGTTTCTGCTTAATCAGGAGTTTCTTGTGGCTAGATGGTCAAGGATAAGTTAAGTTGAAATCTTTGAATTAGGTACATGCTTTAAATAATTATATTACTATGACTTTCTTGATTGAAATGTGATACATATGTATGCTTGTTTACTTGATCAATTATTGCCATGTAATATTCTAGTATTGTACTCGATGTTTATCTCATTATCATTGTTTTATAACTTGCAACATAATGTAGAAACTCCATTGTACAAACCTCATGCACCTGCCTAAAGTTTTGGGGTAAGGACATAAGGTTGGGCATCCTACTTGAGTTTTCAAGATAGGGCAGACCATGTTGATAAAAGGGTTAGCTAATATTGAGCACCCTCACAGTCTCTTCCAATGAGAAGTTGTCCATAAAAGGCCTTACGAATACATGATATGATGAATGCATGAAATGATGGTATAATTGGAGTGAAATGATATAAAATATGAGCTCCCCCTTTGCTAAATACTTAACTTGTTTATTCTTGTTCATTTATTTCTGAATTTTTTTCCAAATTAAGCAAAACTTATATATTTGTATATTTTAGCCTTGTACTCAACACCTCGTGAGCTTAACCCGCCTTGTTTCATGTATTTTTATATATTCAGAAATGGCTGGAAGTTTATGGGCTTGGTGAGCTATGTCAAGTATTATTATTATAAGATCCCTAGTATACATTAGAAAACTTGTAAAATTGTACTCTTGAATATGTAATTGAAAGCTTGTAATAAATTATGTTGTTTAATATATATTTTGAATGTTGAGATTAGGATTGGTGCTCTTATCTTGTAATATGTTCATGTATACTAAGATTTATGCTTCCACATTCGTGCGTTGTTATTACCATGCTAGGTACAAACACCTAGGTCCAATCACCATTGACTTTATAGTCATTTGGAGTTAGGATTTGGGTAATAAATGGTTCAGTGACAGTCACTCTCCTTGGGCATTCTAGAAAAAGTAATCATCAAGAAACAAGTCAGAACTCCTCCATTCCAACAGGCAGTGGGAATCACTCTTTGACTTCAACAACTCCATCTCTCTCTATATTTAAAGTGATTCTCCCCAATGAACGACTTTGACGGGGCGCAAAGGGGATGAAGCAATGCTAGGCTGGGAGGTTGGCAGTATATGCTATAGAAAATCCCCTAGGGTGGGGTAGGTAAGCCATATTACTACTTCTATGTCTGTCCAAACTCTCCATCTCTTATTTCTATCTGCCCTTAATGTTGTTTGAACTGAGCGTGTTTCGTACTCCAACTTTTGAGATAGTATGTCTTGTCATGTGGAAAGGCATGGAATCAAAAATTGAAACATGATGGGATGCCATCATAGATTTTTCATGGAAGGGTAGTAGATAGGTAATCGACCTTAACTATGTCCATTCTACTAACTCTTTTCACCAGCCTAATGAAGAGAATGGTCTACCATGCAAGCCTTTGACAAAATTCTAGAAGTCTTTTCTATTGTGCTTAGCAAGAAGTTTGTCTGTCAAAGGTACAAAGAATGAAGCATCGACAAGACATATTTCAAATAGTGTACCTATAATGGAAAGAATTACCTTCTATGGAAAATGATGTTGACGGAGCTTTAGAAGAAACATGATGGTGAAGGTGTTGGTCCTGAACTCGTCAAGAGGAGATGCATGCCTCCTAGAAAAAGGAGCTCACCAATTTCTCAAAGATTGTCATGAACCTGCAATGCATTGGTAGCTCCTCAACCAAAATCTAGCTCCACATAGAAGGAAGGGATTCTGTGGTAGGATTCCATTCTTGCACAACAAACTTCATCTAATTAAATTAAAAAAACCCGAGTTATAACATTTTGCATCTCTATCAATTAGAAGAAACAAAGAGAATGACGTACTCAGTAGAGCATCAAAAGATACATCTAATGCTCAACCAACTCTCTTGAATCCTCTTCTCTATATGTAGCCAACCCACATGTACTTCTAATAGATAAAGATATCATCATGAAGAATAGCCTCCATAAGAGAAAGGCAATCAACATTGAGGTTAGCATTAAGCAAGGCATGAAGGGGATGGGACCTACCCCAGGAGGCCCGTCCCTAGAGTAATGCCTTGAAGGGAAACTAGACCCCCTGTGTTGCAACAATGATAGACAAGAAAGCTACAATGTTGTGGTAGTCACGTCTCTAGTGACCCCTAACAAGGAACATAAAGCGACAGTCATGGTCAAAAGCTTGAAGGCGACTAGAAGGGGAGTGTCCTTCCCCACAGTGTTGGAACTAGCACATTTCTTTTGTAAGAGAAATGATTCCAACCATCTCAAGTATCTATGCCCAAGTTTGCTCCTTACAATTGGTGTTTTCAATAGTTCTGATGTCAGGCTCTTCGTCGCTATTATTTTGTGTCACAAAACTAATTCTCCATAGTATTTTCCCTAGAAGAATACCAGTGACTCTCATAGATGAGCTTGTCCATGTGAAGTGGGAGGGGGCAACTAGCCAGGAAGGTGAGGTTTAAGTCATAATTGAGGCGGTAGAGTATTGGGTGTCTAGGTTGGTCTCGTGGATTGTTTTGTTAAAATCAAATAGAGGAAGCAAGAAATTTAGAAATAAAAGTTTGTTACTGACTCATTGAGGCATGCAAAATGCACTTTACTTAAGTTTATTTCCACCTTATTCGATGACAAAGATAGTTGCAATAGTGTAGAGAGGATACCCTTCTAGGATACAAAAACACTTGGAATAGTGAAGTGCACACACACAAATCACTACGTCTGGGTGAATGACAACTGATCGTTCTTCTAGTGATCTGATACATAGGAACAAAGTATCGACTGTTCCAGTAGAAAAATAATAAGAAAAGAGAGCGAGAGAGTTTTACGTTTCTAAGAAACAGAAAGATCACATGCATCTTTATTTAATAGGGGTGCAACATGGGCAAACAGATGCAAGAAGTTGTGGTTTCCAAACAAACAAATCACAACTACATTCTCAAAGAGATGCAACACATGTTAAAAATGTTAAGTGGGCCAATTAGCAAAAGCAAGTCGGGGCCATGCCCACAGAAGGATCCCCAGGTGGTAGAATTTGTACCCTCCTATGTACAGGACACGATGCGTGCTGACACGCCCAGTTAAAGGGTTTCCAGTCAGGCCGGCCCAAATCTAGGGGTCTGCCCCACCATGTGTGTGTGAATCCCATGTCCCATTGTGGTCCTCTAATATCTAATGGATAGGGAGTCATATATAAGGAGGAGAGAAGTTCTAAAGCTCCCATATATGGGACTAAAGATCTTCTTTTTGTATTTGAAATATCACAATACACAACAATCCCTCACTATTTTAAAAACAAAACATTAAAACTTTGAATAAGAGCTCACTGGAAGAACACAAATAAATGCATGTGTAACCTTTAATAGAACTAGGTTCTTTGAAAAAAAAAACATAGATTAGATGTGCATGATCTGTAGAGGATAGGTAGAACTATGTTCTTGAACTAATTTCTCTTTTATCCAATGAGAGGCTCATTACTCATATTTCATTCATAGAATCAATTACCTTTCTTATAGTTTGGCACTTTTAGGTCATGCACCTAATGGGAATATTCATGAGTACTCTAGAGATCTATCCAACTCTCAACATGAGTGGCCCTACTCCGTACTCATATAGTTGGACTTTCATCAAGTATATATTGTAGTTATATACACCACCATCAATGGTTATGAAATCCATTAAGAAAATAAATTTAACTTAATTATTGCAAATGATTGTTTTCATTATAAGAATGATATAGAAAACATTACAATACATTAGTTCATCCAGTGACTTAGTTTTTCCCATTAAACCTCCTTCTGGAGATCATCATTCATGAAGGTTGGGTATCCATCACTTTGACTTCTAATACAGATATAATCCCATTCTCCTCAATGTGCTACTCACTAGTTTTTGACTTAATGGCTTTGTTAGAGCATCGACCAAGTTTAATTCTGACTTTATATAATACATTGAGATTATACTATCACATATAAGTTTTCTCACAATATTATGACGTAGACAAATAAATCAACTCTTCCCATTATAAACTTTGTTTTTTGCTATTACTATGGCAGATCGATTATCACAGTGTATAAACACTAGTGGAAAAGGGTTCTCCAAAATTGGAAGATCCATTAGTACATGTCTTAGCCATTTGGTCTCAATTCCAGCCTTTTCTAAGACAATAAACTCAGATTCCATAGTGGAAAGAGATATACATTTTTTCTTGGTGGATTTCCAAGACACAACACCTCCACCCATGGTGACTATGTAGCCACTTGTAAATTTCAATTCATCTGAATCAGAAATCCAATTGGCATCACAATATCTATCTGGCACAATTTGAGATCCACAAAAACTCAATCCATTTTTAACTGTGCCTTCTAAGTATCTAAAAACCCTATGTAGAGCATCCTAAAGATCTTTGATTGGATTTGGAGTATATATACTTAACCTCCCTACTACTTAAGCTAAATTTGTACGATTATAGTTCATTAAGTACATAAGTCACTTTTATTTTTATTAATATTTCAATTAGAAATTCAAGGTGTACTTAGTGTCTTACAGTTAAACATTGATAATTTTTTAGGATTTTCTCAACACAATATTCTTGAGAGAGCATGATGCAATCATCAATTTTAAGAAGTTTGATTCTGAACATTGCATCTGCTTCTCCCATATCTTTCATGTCAAAACTAGAAGCCAAGAAACTTTTTGTACTATTTATGATATCATCATTAGTGCTAAAAATAAACATGTCATCCACAAAAAGACATATAATAACACAACTGTGGTTGTCAACTTTTGAATATATACATTTGACCCCTTCATTTATATGGAATCCATATGATACAATGACTATATCAATTTATCCTATCATCTTTTAGGTTTTTGCTTCAAGCCATAGAGAGATTTAATTAGTCTGCATACCATATGTTTTTTTCCTAGAACAACATAACCTTCTAGTTGATCCATATAAATGTCTTCATCTAAGTCTCCATTCAAGGTCTTGAATTGGTATTATGGTTTTGAGATAGTGGGGTTTTGCTGAGTTATACCCACTTGTATAGTATATGGGGTCACCCCTATACTCTTTTGGTTTATAGTGATATTTTTCCTACTCCAAATTAAGAAAGAAATTTTGAAATCATTTTGACGTAAAATTGAATTCTTAGTAGATGCTAAAGCAATTGAAATCTTGATTGAAGAAATTCTAGTTACAAGAGAAAAAGTATCAAAATAGTTAATATTATTCTATTCTTTATATTTGTTGGCAACTAATCGAGTTTTGTATTTATCTATAGTCTCATCAACTTTTAATTTTCCTTTTAATATCTATTTACATCCAATGGGTTTGATACCTGGTGGAAGATCCACTAATTGTCATGTGTGATTAGATGATATAGATTCAATCTCACTATAAATTGCTTCCTTTCATAAGGTGGAATCAAATGAATTAATAGCATCATTGTAAGATTGAGGGTCATTATATATAATAAAAGAATAGAAGTCATGACCAAGATTATTTTCCTTCCTCATCCTAGTGGATATTCTAGGTTCTACATCATCGTGTTCAAAATCATCATTAGTATTAGATGTAATTGGTATATTCTCTAAAATTTCATTCAGCACATTAGACACATTTTTGTAGGGGTTTCCATAGGAAAGATATGCTTAAAAAAATCACATTTTTAGATTCAACAATAGTATTAGGTTTTACAATATTGTTGCTACTTCTAAGAACCAAGAATCTATATGTTGCACTATGTTGAGCATAACCTTAAGAAACACCATCTAGAGTTCTAGATCCTAGTTTTTATTTTTTAGGTTCAATTGATATAACTTTATCTAAACACCCCACACTTTGAGATATTTCAAATTAGGAGGATCTCCTTTCCATAATTCATATGGAGTCTTATTCGTCTTCCTACTAGGAATGCGATTTTGAAGAAAACAAGATGAGCAAATCACTTCCCCCATAAGTTGTTGGGTGTTTCTGATTTAATTAAAATAGAACTCATCATCTCTTTTACAGTTCTATTTTTATTTTAAAAAATCCCATTTCATTGAGGCGAATATGGAGGGGTCTATTCATGTATAATAACATGGGTTGCGCAAAAATCATTACATGGAGATCAATCATATTCACCACCCCTATCTGATCATTGACATTTTATTTTCATATAAGTTAATTTTCTACTTCTATTTTATATTTAACAATTATATCAAAAGTTTCATATTTTGAATTCAACAAGTATAATTTTGTATAGAGTGAGAAATTATATACAAGTATGATATATATATTTTCCCACCTTTGGATTAATTTCCTTTTAAATATCCAAGATCTGTGTGTATTAAATCTAGCAATTTAGAATCTCTATGTAAAATTTAGGAACGTCATTGTAGATTTAGTTTTAGCACATACTTGAGATTTGTTGTTTAAATCAACAATACCATGTATATTTTTTAGCAAACCTAAACACTTCATGGATTGTATATATTTAAAATCAACATGTCCAAGCCGATTGTGCTACATATGAAAGGAGTCAATGATATAAGCAGAAGAGACAATTTCGCAGTAGAAGACTTGGGTACATTTAGAAGAAAAGGGCCACTTGAACAATACCTCATACCAAGGTAGTCCACTGACCTAGAAAGAATGGCCTTGTCAAATTCAAAAGGTACCTTGACCCCAAACTTAACAAGTTGAGGCATGGAGATCAAATTAACCCTAATGTTTGGAACATACAACACATCTTTGATCAATGTGATTTTTTTCAAAAGTCATCTTGATCATGATGTTTCCCTTTTTAGTGATAGGAGAATCACTTGAGTTGCCCATGAAAACCTTATGATCATCCTCTTCTACTTATCATTAGGTCAAGTAGGCATTTCTACTGCCACTAACATGATGTGTAGTCCCAGAGTCAATGATCCAATTGTGCTGCTAAAATGATCTCATGCTTACCAGGATATGAATGCTACAAACTTGTTCTCCGTAAAAAGGTTGGTTGTTGTTTCCTTAGAATCCTAGATACATGCTTCATCCAATGCCAACATTTAGGAGAGGTGTGGCCAGGTATATCACAAATATAATAGAAAATATTCTTCTTCTTAATGTATTTGTTGCCTTTATTTTTATTATTTTTTGTTTTCCTTTCTTATTCTTTGCAGTGATTTTTATATTAACAAAAAAATATTTTTTATTTAACTTCATTGTTTTTGATCCCTCATGTCGTTGTGCCTCACCATATGAGGTTCACCAACACGTGTAATGTGGTTCACCAACACGTGTCTTCATTTTTATTTAACTTCATTGCAGTGATTTTTATATTAACAAAAAAATATTTTTATTAAGACTCACAATATTTTTGATCCCTCATGTCGTTGTGCATGTTGATCAGGTCATGTCCACTTCAATAATAATTTAAGGCATCTTTAATATAATCAATGAACCCAAGAAATAAATTTTACCAAGACCCTATTATGAATGAGAGACAATAGGCAAGGGATCATACAGTTGGTTAATTCTAATAGTCCTAATTAAAAAACCTTGATTCAAATTATTTGGACGAAAAAATCATTTTACTTATTTCCAAGCATGTAGGCCACAACAGTTATCACTTACTTGAATTTTAGGTTTCATATTTATTGAGGAAAAAAATATGCACCTCATGTGTTTTAACTGAAAATTGCAACATTTCTATATTTATATAAAGAATGCTTTCCATAAACCCCCCTAGAAAAGCAAACCAATGACTTGAGATTCACATTTTTTCTAATAACAATTATATTTTTAGTAATTTATCTTTTAATCTCAAAAAGAGGGGAGTGGAATTGCATTGAGGACACATAAATTAAAAATACTACCTATCTTGTTAGACTAGTGAGTCGAACTCACTCCCTGTTACAACCAATGACACACTTTATCATATGAGCTAGATATTATATACTTAATTTTTTAATAGTTTGTTTTTCTGAATGAATGTTGACTATTGTTTTATTTATTATGCCATGTCATTAGGATGTATGATGAAGTAGTTGTAATATTACTAACTAATGCTTGATTATTAATTCTTATACATGTTTTGAGATATACAAATTTGGATCAGGTTCAAACTTGTGTTGGACGCTAGCCGAGTACTTTTCTAAAAAAATTATGTTTGAGTTGACTTAGGGTCCAATAAGTTCTTAGACTTATGTTGATTAGTCCAACTGTATAACGAACTTTGATTGTGCTTAATACACATTTGAATGTGTAATTATTTTGTAACTAACAAGTTTTCTAGATATCATTACAAGTATGTGTTTGTATATATTCTTGTGTAGGGTGATAGTCTCAACTAAACTAGTTAGCATTATAGGGAGCATAATTAATTAGTTAGTTATGCTATTGAGTTTGTTTGTAATAAGGGTCCAATTGTGTCTTGTCATATTAGGATTTGTCTTGAGTTAGTACGTTTCTCCCTTATTCTATTTATAAGACATAGGGGTTGCCCTTCTATCAATAAAAAGAAAAAATTACACAAGGAGAATTTCCCATCATATCGTTCTTCGACAAGTATAAGGCAAATAGATTTTTTCACTCTAACTCGACCTGAATTCGAACTTTTTAGAAAATATCCTACATCAATCAATCGTGAGTCTTAAGGGATAAACCAATTTGGATCTCAATCTTTTAGTATCACATACACTTGCTAAATAATGATTGACTTATGTTTTGATTATACGATTGCAACCATAAAAATGAAGACACGTGAAGCAAGTTTTGTGTTTTAGTATCACATACACTTGCTAAATAATGATTGACTTATGTTTTGATTATACGATTGCAACCATAAAAATGAAGACACGTGAAGCAAGTTTTGAAGTATCGAGTATTTTGAAACCATTTGTACATAAAACCTTTTATAATAGAAGGCTAACATGGTTTTCGTTACTAGGTTTAGTAAAGGAAGTATTAATAGTCTAAAAGAATTTATTTGACTGTAATTGAACTCAAAACAATATTTAAGGACAAATAACCAACGATAATCCAACCATAAGTCGGTAGCACAAACTATATCTGAATTATTAATTACCATACACTTGTAAAACATTAATAAACAAGCATCAATTACAAAATTACAGCGACTAAGTGGTATACTTTGATAATATACATAATATAGTGTACCATCCAGACGGGAAGAGAATTTGACGTGTTGAGGAAGTGTGACGACATAGAGCTGCCTGGAATTTGATTATGATAGGTAAAGGGGGCTTTGATGAGAAAAACTGTTGTACAAACCTTTTTAAGTTATGGGAAGGATATGTGCATTTGAATAAACAAAAAGCTATTTTCTAACAGGCCAACCTTTAATTCCTTGGCGAATAGTTGAGAGTTAAGGGCTAGGTGCATTTATTTTTAGAGCCCATCTAATTTAGGGTGGTCAATGCGCGACTCAAACTCGAATTGGCCCCAGTCCAGATTCTTATACTGAAAGAATAAGTTCATCTGAGCATGTTCTAATTAAAAAGCAGCATCTAGTTGAATAACAATTTTAACCTGCACATGGACATGACATGGCCTAGCTCAATAATTTATTCATTCAACTTGATTCTGGTTCGGATCACATAATAGTTCATGATGTATCGTATACAAACAAGGTAGATATACCAATCATAAATTTTATTTCATTAACCTATTTTTTACTCTCAATGTAATTAAGCACTCATATTGAAGAAGAAAAAACATTTGTTAAGATTAAAAGTTTTATCTCTGACTTAAATTGCAACTCGGGTTTCATCCCTAAACGAACTTGAATCGAAATTTTGACAGTTTTAATCTGATTCAATGGTAATGGCTTATGGATATACATCATTTTAGGAATTATTCAAATCCAGAATCGATCTGCGTTATAAATTAGAAACTGTAATTGATCCGAGCACAAATTATATTTTGAAATTGAAATTGTAACCGATTCTAACTTGAATTTTGTTCCTTCGGAATACATACCACAACAAGGCTTAGACTGACATGTTCATATCTGAGAGTAAGAGACGCAGCCCAACAAAAGGCCCGACGTTCATAAATATTATAGCTGCTTAATCTTTCTTCTTAATTAATGGTACATTAGTTAAGCAAATAATAAAGAGGAAAACAAAGACAACTTTTCCTTGCAATATGCCGTATAGGTTTGGGTTTTTCTGCCGAGTTGTCAATTAGGTTCTGATTGATTCCATGCAACTAGAGTTTCTAGGGAGCTCATATTCCAGTTCATGAAAAGCCGAGTTCCATGTTAATATTTTAGTGTGACTTTGCTAACAATTTTTCCTTGAAGGAAGCTATCATAAATTTCTAAAAAAATATTGACTGATATAGTAGATATAGACTCGTCATGATGTCTATATGATTTTCAAAGTTTAGAATGATATTATTCCCATCTTCTAGTCAAGATAAACAAAACCATCTATATAAGAACAAACATAGTTGTCGACCTTTATAAAAGTCAAGATGACTAGATAAATATCTGAGAACTTGGTCAGATAAGATCTAACGTGTATATAACAAAAATTAAAAATGTAATTGAATATATTTTAAAAACATACTTAATTATGTCTAGTACATGAATTAAATGATTATTGTCTATGTCCAAACGATTGTATGTTGAATCAAAATATCAAATATGTTTTGCAATCTATTTTAATATAAAATAGAGCACAAATAGAATGAACCAGCCTTTAATGTCAAAAAGGAAGGTCAGAATGGTTAGGATAGATTGGATAGAAGATTGCTACTAAAACGGCTATTCATACTTCCGATAAAACTATAAAAAAAAGTAATACGAGATAATTAGTTAAAATTTTGTTTTGTTTCTATTAAAAATAAAGTTTTTTTTCTATTATAAACCGCTTGTGTTGAACATAACTTAACACAACACGATGAGGAATATAAATGAAAAGAAATTGTTTTGCGTCTTAAAAACAATTATGTAATTTCGTCTTGTTGGATGAGCTATTTTTTCAATTAGAAAATAGGCTTAAACCCCTAAATAACATTTTTTTGCTAGTTTTACTACCAATATAGCATGATTTTATATTTTAATTTTTAAATAGCATGTTAATGAGAGAACATGTCCCCTAACAAATAACTTGCTCTCGGTAGGTGCAATGCGCCCCTCACTTTCAAATGCGATGCACCCTTAACTGGGACGCATTGTCCCAGAAGAGCAATGCTCCCCAATTTGGATGCATTTCTTTAATTACTTTATTATTTAAAGTTTTATACCATGTACGTTTATTATTATTATTATTATTATTATTATTATTATTATATATATATACTTAATGAACATGTTATACATCAAATTACTTAATGACCATAATATACATTAAATAATTTACATATAGTTATATATTTAAAATAATATCTAAAATAATTAAACAATATTACAATTCATATAAACAAAAATTTATAAATGTAAATAAAAGTAACTAAATTAATCAATATCGTATAAAATTAAAATTATAAATAGAACTTACAAACATAGTAATAAGAATAATGCATTTAATAGAATAAAATATAATATACATCAATACACATAAAATTATGTATAAAACATATTTATAATAAATTGATAAAATAAATTTAACTACCATCTCAATATAAAAATGAATTATAATAATATTTTTACCTCTTTAACAATTTTTGTACAAATGTAATTGAAAAAAATTCAAATATATAATGATTTTATTAGATTTTCTTGATATTATGTTTTTATATAATATTTGTTGTCTTTAACAAAGTAATATCTTACGTACAACATATAATAAAATCACAATATGCATAATATATTTCGAATGTGTGACTTTGTTTAAGACAATAATAATATCAAAAAAATGTAAAGCCATGTTAATAATACAAAATATGATATATAAGAAAAATAATAATAAATAATCCAAATAAATATATCATATATATGATTTAACTACAACATATAACATAATAAAAAATATGCTTGAATTATGTTGCATTATATTTATTCAAACTCAACAAAGAGGTAAAAGATATTAGTATAATTAATCTTTTGAGTTGAGATGTTAATTAAAATTATTTTATAAATTTTGTGTAAATATCATTATTTTTTATGTTCATCGACGTGTGTTATATTTTATTAAATGAAATTTGTTGTTTTTGTTTCTAATTTCTATAAGTTGTATGTGTTTCTTTAATTTTATGTTGTGTTATATAATTTTAGTAATGTTTCTATTAAATTTGGACATTGTTATTTATATTTGGAAATATTTATGTATTGATAAATTATAATATCTATTATATTTTTGGAGGATAGGTTTTGATATTCAAAAAGGGTTGGTGGCATAGCTTGTTGCTCGTCTATCTTCCATCATAGATTAATTAGATAAATTAATGAAAATTGAAATTTTCACTAACAAAATTCAATTCTATTAGGTGTTATTTTAAATGTATAAATTAATGTATTTAATTTAATGTATATAATGGTCATTAAGTAATTTTAATGTATATAATCATAAAACTTACATGATACCATAAAAAAAATGAAAAATGTAGGGTTTTTGAGATATGAGGCACAACGCAATATTAGAATTTTCTTCCCAAACTTCTGATGCCAACCAATATGTATTACCTACAAAACTTGAATATATAAAAGAAAAAAGAGGTATAAAGGTGATACTTTTGCACAAACTTGTTGTCCAGCAACAAGATGTTTCTTTTGGCGGTGAATATCTTGAACTACATATTCAAATCTAATTTGGAAACTGAGATCTCTAGATGGAGGGGAAATGATTTGGATTTTCCTCCAAACATCAACCTTTTGTCGTCCTATAGAAGATGTTCTCCAAGCCTCCATACATTGTGCCTTGGCATCTACCTCATCCACATGGATAAAGGAGGATGTGGTGCATCACCTCGATCAATTCATTGAAGAGGAACAAAATTTAAGGACGTGATAGTCATCCCCAAACTTCTTTTCTTCTCCTATCTAGAACAACAACCTTAGGGTTTCTCTCTCCCTTGTAGAGAGAGAGGGTGGCCAACTTGTCTCACAAGTTGTGTCTTAGATGTGTCTCACCCTTTAGGACATGCCCACTTTATATAGGAGAGTCATGGGCTTGGAAAAACTTAATCCCAATTCCTTTCCTATTCACAATCTCAAAAACAATACAACATTGAAAACTCAAATAAGATTTGTGATCAACCAATGATGTCTTGTGATTTCCTGATCACCACCCCTGATCATTAGATCAAATAAATTGATCGACTAGGGCTGAGGTGGATCTTATTGGAAGCATACCAATGATACCTTAGACATTATGCACCTTATTCTATGTTGTATGAACTATGAGTTGCATGAGCAACATGAAGACATGGGGATTTCTAAAATGGTCACACATCTTAAGAATATGAGCCATGATCATGCAAAGCAAGAAAGGTACAATGTCTCAAAGGCACTCTTTGAGTGCAAAATGATAGAAGGAGATCCAATAGAGTCATATGTGCTCAATATGATTGGGCACGTGGAACATCTAGAAAGACTGGGATTCCCTTTGATCTAAGAGTTGGCCATATATGTGATTCTACAATCATTTCCTGAATCATATAACCAGTTTATCGAGAGTTATTACTTGAGTAACTTGGATAAACTGTTGTCTGAATACTCGGCATGTTGATTAATGCCAAAGAAAGAATGAAGAAGGACAAACCCATGATAATGATCAGCAGAGTGAAGTCCAACAGCAAAGGCAAGGCCAAGAAGAGTTTTGAGGCTAAGTGAAGTCTAAGTCTTCTGCACTCAAGATCAGGAGAAGGGTAAGTGAAAAGGGAAATTTGTCCTTTTTACTTAAAGGAACTGGGGATGAAGAAGCAGAGGATAGAGATCTCCACTTCAGGTCCCGAGAAGAAGTAAGAAAGAATTGTGTGGAGCAAGGGTTGCTTCCACTACAGTTGGAGATTTATCATTCAGTCTGATGGATATCTAATAGAATTAGTGAATTGCTATTATGCACCTGGCATTGATGAAAACATCATGTATCTTTTATGGACAAGAATATTATGAATAAATTGATGTTTCATTTTAAAATATGAGATCTTATATGACAATGCCCTATGTCTCATAATCTATACTCAAGAGTTGTAGAGACAAATTTGTATGACAGATATATTGAATGACTTGATGACTCAAATAATGAACACCTATAGCATTCTCATCTAGAGCGCGTAAATGAGAAATGCATTTCTAGAATCCATATTGATGGATATCTAGACTCTTTTTGTTATTGAACCAATAGAGACATGCAAGTCGTATTTAGTGGGGAATTTGATAAAAACTTCTTCACTAGATGTAGTGGGAGAGCGACTCTTCTATTAGGGTTCATACATACAGATGTATATATACCTTCTAGAATAAATGCTAGAGGTAGTTACTAGTACCTCATCATATTTACTGATGATCTCAGTAGATATGGTGATTTTTATTTAATGAAGTACAAATATAAATCTCTTGAAGTGTTCAAGAGTATCATGAATGAAGTATGTAACTATCTTGGTAAATATATTAATACACTTTGATATGATCAATGTTGAAATATTACTAACCAAGAGTTTGAGGACCTTCTAGGAGATTGTATATTACAATGAACTCCACCTAAAACACAATGGTAGTGTATGATGATAATCTATCAGCAAGAAGGAATCACACCATGTTAAGCCATGGTGTGATTATCAATTAATCTAGATAATCTTCCAATTTCCTTTTTGGTCTCATTCTTTACACGAAACAATGTACCATCTAAAATGGTTGAAAAGACACCATATGGGATATGTCTTTTGTAAGGATTAGGGTGAAATCTTGTATAAGAAAATAGTTTCTTGAAAATCTTTATCTACAAATGACATAAATGTTATTTTGTTGAATACTAATTTTATTCCAATCCAACAACAAAAGTTTTTGTTGACATGATAGTTGTATTCCTAAAAGGAACTTAGTCCCAAAGGAAAATTTGAGAGAAAAGTAGAACTTGAAATGTTTGAGACCAACAATAAAACATTGACCCTAAGGAGGTATAGTAGGAACAATGAGAATCACAAATTGTTGTGGAAACTCAATTTCCTTATGTAACACAAAACCTCATAGTTATAGTGGAGCACACCTTGAGTATGAAAGATTATGATATCTTACAACTCAAGAAGGCAGTGAGTTGGTTATAAGATGATGAGCCAACAACCTACCTAGAGGCTATTGAGGGACCAGAGTCTGAGATATGGCTTGAGGCTGTAAGATCCAAGATGGAGTCCATGCAAACCAACAAGGTATGATCTTAGTGGATCCACCTGAAGGGTTAAAACCCATAGGGAGCATTTGGGTCATTGAGAAAAGACCGATATGGATGGTAGTGTACAAACCTATAAGAGCATATTGGTTGCAAAAATTTCAAACAAGTTCAAGATGTTAAACATAACAAAGTTTTCACCAGTTGTCATGGTTAAATCCATCAGGATCATGCTTTCTATTGCATCTTATCACGACTATGAGATTTGGATATGGATATTAAACCACATTCCTTAATGGGAATAATAATGAGGATGGGTGTGTGACATAGCCTGAAGGTTTTATAAATCCAGTTATTGCAAATAAATTCTATAAGCTACAAAGGTCAATATATGGATTGAAGCAAGAATCTCAAGCTAAAATCTTCGATTTGACAAGGTAATCAAAGAGTTTGACTTTAGTTGAAATGAAGATGAGATCTATGATTACAAGAATTTAGTGGGAGCAGATTTACATTCCACATAATGATGGGAAATAACATCCTTATACTACTAATGTTAAAACCTGGCAAGGAAGTACCTTCTCTATGAAAGATTTAGGAGAATCATCCTATATGATAGGAATTGAGATCTATAGAGATAGGTCTCGAAGGCTTCTTGACCTAAGAAAGAGAACATACATTGGCAAGATGTTGAAGGGGTTCAACATGCAGGACTCAGTGAGAGAAAATTTGTCGATATTACATGGAATTTGTCTCTCAAGAGCCCAGTGTCTTAGTTCTTTTAAAGAATGAGAAAACATGTCTGGGATACCATATGCATTTGCAATTGGATCTATCATGTACGCAATGTAATGTACTTGTCCCTTTGTCTCGTATGTATTGGACATGACGAGTGGGTATCTATCAGATCCCAGAGAAAGTCACTAGATTGCCATAAAGAGCATCCTTAAAGTACTTGAGAATCACTAAAAGGATTAGTTCATTGGTTATGGTAATAAGGAAGAGTTGGGTATTAAGGGTTACACCGATGCAAGCTTCCAAAATGACAAAGATCGCAATCTAAATTTGTGTTTAACCTAAAAATGAGAATTGTAAGTTGGAAAAGTTCCGAGCAAGAGACAGTTCTTTAATTCTACAATAGAAGTTGAGTATCTTAGTGTTATGAACACAACAAGGATACTTTATGGATCTAGAAGTTCATTTAGATGAACTTGTGGAGGTTCCAACCATTAATGACATAGTAGAAATATTATGACAATAATGGAGCTATTAGTTTGGCAGGAAATCTTGCATAGCATACTCCAACACTTCCATCTCATATGAGAAGTTGTACAACAAGGAGATGTGAAACTTGCAAAATACTGACTAGAAACAAACAGTTTTAACCTGCTATAAAAGCACCTACACAGTAGAAGCATGATGGACATGTTGAATATCACTTGGAACAAGATTCATGGGAAAATGGGAGTTTATTGGTTCTTAGACCTAAAGTCACTACACTCATCACATATTGTTCAATGTATTTAGACATCATCCAACATGACCTTGAATAAAGGTTGCCATAAAGGTGATGCTCAGGTGCATTGTGACACATGGGGATTGAGTGTGAGTGATGGAGATGGGATTTGTCCCTCCTATAAGAGTTTGATATCTATGTCACTAGATAAGAGAGACTGAGAAATGTATGGCAATACTCATGTGATTCAATATGTGGTATGTGAACTCACATGCATCTCAGATAGTCTTCTCTAGTTCAAGGAATATAGATTGAATGTTGAAGAGGATGATGATTCCATGCCTCTAGTTCAATTTGGATATTAGAGACAAAGGAGCTATACGATCATAGTCACACTAATCATGGATTGCAGGTTGAAGTTGTTCTCCAACTTTCGAAACTACTTGAGTAGCAATGATGTGTTTCTAGATACTGCTTATTGCTTGGGATGTCATAAGTTAGTCATGGACATTCACTGCCAACATAATTTGGGTCCTATAGAGACACACACATAGGATACACTTGGAATAGGAGTTTATGAATAATGTTTAACTTGATTACTAAATTTTTTAGGTATTCTATTCAAACAACTGAGGTTGAAAATTGACTGACTAGACTGTGAACCAACCAGCTCAAGTGTTGAACCGATCGATTCAAGTGTTAGGTCAATTGGAATCAACATTGGTTGAACATTGTATGGACTAGGGCATGAACCAATCGACTCATGGTCTTAAATGAATGGTTTAAATGTTGAACCGACTGGTTCACTAATCAATGTGATTGGGTCAAGGATTGATGTTGACCTCATGTTTTCCATTAGTCAAATATTGCATGCCATTGTGATTCAAAATAGGAAAGTACATGAACTGACCAATTCAAGGTTTGAAACAATAGATTCACTTGTGAATCGACCGGTTCAACAATGAATTGTGACTAGTTAAACAATGAATTGAACGGTTCACCTTTTGTATCTCCCAGAAAATTCATGAAATTCCATCTCTTAGACTCCCAGGTTGATTGGAAACCCTGACCCTCCCAGAAATAGTGGGGTATTGGGGGCTTCCCAGACACAACAATAATATTTGACAATTATGTTCTCTCTAGTTGTGGTAACCAAGAGAGCCTGAGCAAGTCCTACCCATAAAAGGGAGGGATAGCAAGGGAGAGACAATTGGGAGAGCGAGTCAGCGCTAGCACCCTGACGTTCGAAGGGATAGCTCCTTCTTATTGGCTCTGGTAGCACAATGTGGAGTTCTTAGTGGTCCACATGGACTACTCTAGAGGTGAGTAAGATGTTTCCTGCTACTAGGAGAACGCCATCAGCCGACATTTGTAGGTCATTGTTGATGACTACTCGAAGTGTTGCTTGAAGAAGAAGTACACTGCTGCAAGAGTTTCCATTGGACTTGCTCCACGACCATGTGTATCTCTTGCATACCTTCTTTCCTATATACATTGTTGTTGACGCGATCTCACTGATTAGGGAATGGGACATTAAATTTTTTTTTCGATGCCTTAATTGTCACCCACATATTCCAATAGGTTTCTCTTCTATGAATGCAAGGAAACACCCAGGAAACTGGTTATCTGCCTGATTATGCTCACACTAATTGACCCCAAACTTGTTGGTGAACACCAGTGTGGCACTCATGTGGGATAGGTAGTTTCTATAGTCTTAGGAAACCTCATGTTGTACGTGGTTAATTAAGTCAATTTTTCATGTATCAATGTCTCAATCAAATTACAAACAAGATGTAGAGATAAAAATGGTGAAATTAATCAAGTAGAATAACTTCTTAAGACATAAAATTGTACAATATATATCTGAAGTTCCCAATCAAGGTATGATTAACCATTTTTAATCATATAAAGGCTCAGTTCCTCAATCTAAGGTATATCAAGGCTCCAATCACCATATAAGGCCATATCAAGGCCAAACTCCTTGTAAGTATATCATATTCACCTCAAAATATGTATATAAACTCACATGTAAGAAATAAAATGCCATAAAATTTAATATTCAGACTCACAAGTATGTGAAGTTGCACCTCAAGCAATATTTTGTAAAACATAATTTTCAAGAATAAATGAGCTACTTTTGAGTACCAAGTCTAAATCCAACAAAACTTTAGTAGAACAAAAATTAGTATATCATTCTAAATTCATCTTAGAAACACATGCAAACAGTACAGGGTGTTGCATAAGTTTTGTTCCTAAAAAAGGGCATCACAATATTTTGAGCCAGTTTTTTTGGGCATAAAGGCACTTCTTTTGAATATTTAATCCTTAAGAAAGTAAGGGGGCATACCGCAACCACCATCAATCACCTTTAGAGATTTATACAAGATATAAATTTTGGTTTCAGTGCATAATGTAGAAAATTAGTCCATAATACTCCATTTTAGACCTAAAGAGTGTTTGAGCAAGATTAGGGTTTTACATGTGTATTGCAAGCATTAAATGTAACAATATATATATATGAATTATCTTAGAAGGTGATGAAAATGTGTACATACAAGATCTCCTCAAGAAACGTTTAAATACATTTGAAACAGTCACCCAAGCTCTAAGATGACTCATCCAGGTTAGGTCAAGAAAACTAGGGCAAAAAGAGAGAGAAAAGATGTGCTTTAGTTAAATGAGCAAGTTGCCACCATGGAATACCATTAAGACTAGCCTAAGGGATAATATGAGAGGGATCGCTAAATAAAAGAAAGCATACAAGGCATAACTTATGTGGAAGATGGTAGTACATAAGCTATCAAAGTTTGATGCCACCAAATGAACTTGAATCATCAACATGGAAGTGCATACAAGCACTTGATTGAGAAGGTCGACCTTCACGGTGACAAGGGTCTACTATTCCTTCTTATAGTAGGTAACTTGATATTTAAATGAGTCTAAAGGTCAAGAGGGGCCATGCATATATGGAAGATAGGGTGAAAAGTCTAAACCGACCTCTCTTATGCTAAGCTATCAAGGGGTAGAAAGGGCAAGCCTATTGAGGTACTAGGATTCAAGCCATGATAATAATCCTACAGATGATGCTCACATACACTATATGTATAGGTCATCTTATTAGGAAATATCATGGCTTAGATGTTGACCTATGAAGGTACAAATTCAAGGCTATCAAAGGAATAGACCAACCTATCTAAGTGCACATACATGCAAATGTATCAAACCTCTACCCCTACACAACCTATCAAGGGTCCACCCATGAGGGAGCCTCAATATCTAGACATGTATGGGAACTTTTAGAGCTAATATATAGCGGGTGGGAAGTCTCTAAGGTATCAACCATCATGGATCAATCAAGGAAACTCGATCATCTATGCTAGGTTTGAAACCAAGGGTAGAAACCTCATCAAACCTAGTTCAAAAGCTACCAAATGTTGTCAAATCAAGCATGGATATGAAAGATAAAGTGCATTAATATAATTTGGGCTCAAATTTCAATTACATAATTATTGTGAATTTGGTTATTAGTTCACAAAATTACTAGAAAATGCAAAAATAGGACAAATTTAGAGGAAATTGAGTCAAAATTAAACTTAATCACTTGAGTTAAAAAAAAATTCTTAAGCATGATTTGTGGTTAAGAAAGTTTAGTGGCCTTACATGATTCCTTGGGTTTTCTAGCAACATGAATCACATTGGGATTTCCCAACATCACCATAGTGAGGAGTTGGAAAACAAATCCAACTCCAACTAAAGTGGGATACCCATAGAAAGGTCAACTATTGTTAAGGGGAACAATAATGTTAGATTGGATCCCAAATGTAACTTGGGAGGTCAAGGTACCCACTAGAGGGTTGATCTGGAACCATTTGTATTCTTGGTTTTTAAGAGAGATGAATCTCATAGGGTCACTTGGAGAATGGGAGGACATTTTGTCGATACCCTCTAAAAGTTCAATCCTACTAAAAAGGGTTGAGATATAAGATAAACAAACATGATACTCTAGTATAGTTTTTTTTATCAATTGTTATGCTTGAGATACTATATTTGTAATTAGTGGTTTAATTGAGTAATGGATTAGCTTCCCAATTCAAACAAAATAAAAATTTAATACTAAATAGGAAGAATACATTTCTATTCACTAAGATGTACAGATATCATGCATAATGTAAACTAGTAGTGGAATAAAATTAACAATTACAAATATGAAAGCTAAACATCATCTAAGTTTTCATAACACAAAGGAAACTAATAATATAACTATTAAGACCACCTACAAAGTACAACTAGACATCTCATTGAAAACATCCTTAACTTTACTAAGCTTGAGTAGGTCCAACTTGATCAACTTGTAGATTGCTCAACCTTAGGTGGTTTAAGAAGAGCAACTAGGGAGGAGGGGATAAAAAAGTAAGTATGTGCCAGTCAAAATGGTGTGTGTATTAAATAATTTCTTAGGGATCAAAGTAAATTAAAAGTAATGGTTTTACCCATGCAAGGAGAGGGGTAATGAAAAAGTAGGCAATAAAACTCAAAAAACAAGTAATGAGGGATTTCTGCTAGAGGAGATAATCAACTAAGATGAAGTTATTAGATTTTTAAAATAATTAAAAATTGTAATAAACAAAATGTTCCATGTAGATTTTACTAAATATGAAAATTATCTAAAACAAAGTTGGTGTCTCCTTCAAAACCAAGTCACGTCAGGAGGTATACAACCTAGGTGTCAAATGTGTAAAGAAATGATGGGGGGAATAAAACTTGAGTTCATGGTGGAAGGAAGGAAAATTGAAAGAAAAACATGTTGCGCCTGCATTATGCATTTGAAATGTGATGTTTGGTAGGGCATCTTGATAAGACCTATTAGAGAGTATGTTTAATTTAGTTAATTAAGTTATTTGAGTCTAATTCTATAAGGGCCCAAGTGTATCTTGACCTGTTAGGGTTTAGTATAAAGTATGTTAGCCTCCCCCTTCTCCTATATATAAGAGAGGGATTCCTCTTATCAAATATATCACACAGCCTTCTTTTACTTTACAACATGGTATCACCGAAGTGATCCAACCCCAACCTTATAAAAGAGAACAAAAAATCTCCCACATGTGGACGACTATTTCTCCTTAACTTGGCCACCCGCCAGGCGGCTGACCATCCTCCATGGCCACTTCTTGATCATTCTTTGAAACCGTTAATACTTAGTGTAGTGCTTCCCCTTTGTGTCTCCCTCTCATCATGAAGACCGCAAAGATTCCCCCTCCTACATTGAGATTTATGTAATTCCCTTTGTTAATATCCTATTTGGAGGATCCTCCCTTGGGTTGTCGACAACATGTTGATATGTGGAGATTTTTTTGGCAGAATGGACTTTTTTTTCACTATAGTGTGGTACCTTAGTGATAGTTCTACTTCAGACTGATGTTGCACATGTTCCATACCAAGTTTCCCTATGTGGTTATTGAGTATCCACTGAAATCATGATAGCAAAACAGAATGGCAAACACCTACAACCGTATGTTGGATGTTCATATTTTCTACTAGTGATTCTTCCCTCTTGTCCATTGGAATCTAACAATGTTTTTGGCATAAGGGGAAGTGTTAGACATCCCTATCAACACGACTAAAGTCTATACAAATAAACTATTGTATTTAGGCAAGAAATTGTCATCATCCCGCCAGATCAGTACATATGGTGATGATTAAAATAAAAGTAAAGGTGCTTCTTTTTATCCCAGTCAAGTGGAGTGCAGTTGAAATCATTATTTTTGTGAGTGGAATCATCTATTACATGATCAATTGTTTTTCATAAATCTCAAGCTACCGATTGTTGTTCTAACTTTTATTCTTTTAGAAAATCAATTAATAGTTGCACACATATTTGGCTTTTATTTTGAAGTAGTCTATGCTCATGCTCTTTTTGTTCCTGTTTATTTTGACAAATGTGCTACCTTTTGTTAATTTCTTTCCCAAATGTCATGAAAACCTAATTTACCTATGTTTATATTCAACTCGTTCTTGTAATTCTTGTTGTTGTTGTTCTTTTTCTCACTCCTAGTATGGAGGCTTTATTAAGTCCTCTCCTCACTAATAAGCTATGATTCTCTTGAAATAAAAAAATTGTCAAGTGTGATGATGTTCCTTTTTTCTAATATTTTCCAATTGGGCAACTGTGCAACTATCCTCCTTTTGAAAATCACTTGAATGTTACTTTGAATTGTCCTCTTTGTATAGTATGAGTTTGTGTCTTTCCACCACGACCACTCTTGATTCTTTCTGTGGTTGGTTTAAGGGGGAGAATATAGGAAGATGAGTAGAGGATAGAGAAGAAATAGAGAATAGATGAGATGATGAGAGGAAATTTAATTCTAATTATATCTATAAGGATCTTCTTACTTCTATATATATATATATATATATATATATATATATATGCACATCTTGAAAGTCTTTTACTAGATATATGCTTCTTGGAAATCTTACGATCTGGAACTTCATGTCTACTTCTTGCTTATTTAAGTTGATAGTCTTCTATCTGGATATGTCAACTCTACTTCATACTTTTTGTTTGTGTTTTATTTGCATGTTCACATTGTTAGTGCCTTGGGCACATTGACTTTCTGAACTGTGAACAAGCACTCTCTAAACTTTTCTACTGTGAATCATCACTCTCTGGACTTTTATACTACGAACCAACACTCTTTGGACAATGGCAATAGTGATTGTCATGAAGACTCTTATGCATTCTAGTTGTTGTTTACTACTACTCAAATGACATATCCTTTTTATCAAGAATATTTTTCTTTCTTTTGTGACAATCACTTGGAACATGCTTCAGATTTGACATGCTTTGGGTTATCTACTTGAGAGGGAGTATTTGAGTGATGAGTGATTTATTATAATGTTTATGGGAAGAAATGTTCTTGTATGGGCTTGGTTTATCTTTTCATTCTTCTTATTTATTTTAAGTTTTTCTTTCTGTTTCCAAGATGACTTCAGATTTTCCCAAGCTTTAGCTTGAGGGGGGAGTATTAGAGAGTCTGTTTCATTTAGTAAATTAAGTTATTTGAGTTTATTTCTATATGGCCCCAAGTGTTCCTTGGCCCATTAGGGTTTATTATGAAGTTGTATGCTTCCCTCTTCTCCTATATAAAGGAGGGGAATTCCTCTTATCAAATATATCGCACAACCTTCTTTTACTTTACAACAAGCCCAATGATTAGAAACTTGTGTGATCTATAGAAATAAAACACATAGAAAGACCCTAAATCCCAAAATCAATCCTTAATCATCAAATAGTAGCAGGGGTAAATTGATACAAGGTCATACATGAGTGTACATAAAAGTGAACCTATTCAAGAAGAAAAATTGAAGTTTGATCACACTAATATATTCCTTGATTCATTGGTATTTGGAGCATGAAACCATTTTCAATGGGTCTAGTTTAGGTTGACTGATGCCAACAAGATATGACTCTAGGGCCTTTGGTGACTAGTGCTCCAAGGAGCTCTTCTAAAAATGAATGAATATTAATAAAAAAACATGCCTTGAGGAAAATCAATACCGATATGATGTTCATCAATCATAGGAAAACAGAACTGCAAAGAAACTAGGTGAAAAAAAAGTTCATAAGTATGAACCAAAATGAGGTTTCAAGCACAATTTGAAAATAGGGAAACACATGCACCTCATCTAGAAGGCCAATTTTAGAGGGAAATACCTTTATATGACTATTAGGAAGGATTCTAAGGGATTTTTCTCAGTGTTATGATTGAAGACTCATGTTGATTTTGGGGAGTAAACACTTGGTACGTGTTATAACCTAGTTTATAACATGTATTTACATAATTGAAATGCATATATTTGAATAATAAAGATATGTTAGAAAATTGATGTGCTTTGTTTTGAATGTATGGATTTAATGTGAAAATCCTCCTTTGATATGGTTTCGTGGATCTTTATTATTTTCAATAAACCAATAATAGATATGGGAAAAATAAAGAGAGGGAAACCAATATTAAGAGAATTGCCAAAAGTAATGGATAATTTGTTTTCTACATATAGAATTGTGTGGATTTTTTCTAGAAAAGTGGTATTAAAGACAATTAATGGGTTGGTTTCATTTCTATATTGTCATTAATGAGAAAGGTAATCAAAATAAAAAAATGTGGCCAAGTAAGAAAGAGAAAAAAATTAATTTGATGCCTTACGTAAAGAATATAAAGGGGAGACGTGGAGACAAAGAAAAGTGTCTTTAAGTTTTGTATTTTGGTCTTAGATCTCGCCCACATCTAGATAAAAGTATTAAAGACTTTCCTTCAAAATTTGGGACAAAAAGGATTGAAGGAGAAGAATATATGGTTTAAATTAGTTTTCTTAAAGTGGAAGAGTTAATGATCAAATACTTTCAAATGTCACGATTTATCAGGAAAAGGGAATAAAACCCGACACCTTTTTAATTATTGTGTGCCTTGGTGGCCATTGGTGGTGGATTGAATGGCTTAAAAGTCATATCCTACCTCCAGCCCATTTTGAAAAATTGGAGCTGTAAGTGTTGGATCAAAGGGCTGTAGAGGGGGGTAAATAGAGCTAAAATCACTCACACAAAACTTGTTAGACCTTAAGTTACTTCAATAGGAAAGATTGCAAATGTGTAATTTTAGTGAAAATAAACATACATAGGATGAGAGGGATTGAACAAGCACAAGAATGCAATCCATGTAGAGTGGTTCCAATCTCCAAACTAGGAGATAGTCGTCCACTACCTGGAGAGGTCAAGCTCTAGGATTTTGCAACCATTCCATACTTATATTCCATTATAAGATATAATATATGACCTTCCTTTTCTGGGCCAAGGATACCTAGCCTTCCCTTTAAGGAGAAGGGAGCCAACAACCTACCAAATAGTTACCTATCCAAGATCGAGTATTGAACCTCACAAAGGACTTACCCACTTCTTCAAGGAGTCTTCAGCCTTCACCAAGGTCTTACCCACTCTTGCAACAAGTCTTCCGCCTTATAGGAATTACCCACTCTTCTTGGATCTTCCCCATTTGACTTCATATTTGCCAAGGACAAGCTTTCACCAAGGGAGTCCTTCCCTTCTTCTTCACCTCTCTTATCCAAGAGAGAGTATCTTCATCTTCATGGTAGAAATGAGAGATTGGAAGGTGGAGGAAATGAGAGCCTTATGAGATATACATGTAGTACTAGCTCTCTTACAAATCTCCTACTCACTCTGATGGATGTAGCAAGTGATTAAGCTTGAGAGTGGAAGCAAGATCTTGGAGGCACTCAACTACAATATATGGACCTTCATAGTGCTTGGATAACCATGTGATGAAGCCCAACGGGTCCTACTTGTAGTTGGGGATGTCTACTTGCCAATGGGAGCACTTAAGGATAAATTATACTCATTTGGGGTGTTGCAATTGAACTATTTTTTATTTTTTCAACACTCTAACGGTTAGAAATACCTTTTCTGCACACTATGTGTAGTGCAACCTATCGAGTTTCCATAAAAGTAACTCTGCTGATAGCACTATGCGACAAAACAAATTTGAAGCATCGGTCGAGTTTGTCCTGATGAAACTCAGTTGATTGCTTAAATCTACTTTGTCAGTGCATGGTGTACATCGAGTTTGTCCTGGGATAAACTCAATCAAACATGGACATTCCCAAAATTCATCAAGGGTGTCGACCAAATTTATCAAGGATGAAACTTGACCGAACATGCACTCTGTGATTAATTTTAGAAATCGTCATTCAAGTGCTTAAATGTTCATTTTAAGTGCTCCTAATTTTTTCTAAACTTAATTACAAGTCATACAATCATTACAAGTGATTTACAACATGATTATAATAGAGATACATCATATTCCACAAAAGTACACTTGCATTGATTTTGACTTGTCTTTTCTCCAAGTTAGGAGGCGCAAGTTAGGGCATTTGGAGTTTGTCTATACCTAATCTGAAATCACTCAAATAGAAGCATTAGACACAAATAAGTGGAATGGTTAGTCATCATCAAAACAAGGTTTTAGTCAATTGAAACAAAGGTTTAGTCAATTGAAACAAGGGTTTCTATTTAGACCTTGCGTCAACATTCTCCCTATTTTTGAAGATGACAAACCATTCCATTAATGTGTGGAAATTGTTGAAGTAAAATCATAAGTTTTGAGAAACCTAGGGGTTTCAATAGAGTTGAGTTCATATGCTCCCCTTCAATTGATGCTAATGGAGTTTACATACTCCCCCTCAGTTGATGATATTTCTCCTGTATGGTTAGCTTTCATAACATTTATAGAAACTATGCCTTCTAATCATATATGTTCTACAAATATGTCTCCTCCCCTTAACATCACCCATTACATAAGACATGTCTTCTTCACCTTTGTCATTTCAAAAAGTGAAGGGTGAAAAACACAACTTGTTAGAAAAAGAAGATACAAATAGTTGGAAAGGAGAATAGAAGAGACATAACTAGGGGCTTGTCCAAGCATAGTATATAAAGTAAATCAAGACATGCATTTGAACAACCCATAATGTAATTCTAGCAATAATCAAGGAAAAAATAACAAAAAGGTCATTGAAATTATAACATAATTTGTTGTAGAAAACCAATAAATCACAATTTTGACCCTAAAGATGACAGAATTCACCCAAAAAATGTAAGGGCTAATGCATCATGAGTCTTTCATAGAAGGTCGTTTCTGCATAAAAGACACTAGTTTTGCACCAAATCTGACATTGAAGTAGAAAGTTCAAAAACTGCATAAATTCTTAAGATGCTCCAAATTCTGCATATAATTTAGCTCTGTTTGATGCTCATAACAAGGCTATGCAAGAAACTCAAGATAGTAGATATGCAAGTTAAGAAACAAGCTTGAGTACGAAACAAGATACAAGCATAGCATATAGTAGAATACCACTTGATCAAAAGATGAACAAGGCTAGAACTATATATATATGGACTACAAGTAGATGATATCACAATTTAGGAGTACTGGTATGATCTAGGTCATAGCAAAAGATACACAAGTTAAAGAACAATCTATGAGTAGATGCAGAGAAATATCCAAACAAAGAGATATGTAGATTCAAAATCATGAAGGGATATAACTCACTAGAAAATATGCATCATTTCCAAAAGATGATTATCACTAAGAACCTCAAGGTCGTATTAAAACAAGATATATAACTAGATAGATGTAGAAAGTTAGAGAAAATATAAGCAATTTAAGACACAACTAAGAGATCATCATCAAAACATGCATAACAACTCAAGATAGGTAATTCCAAGATATGAGATACCAATTTAGAGCAATTTAAGAGATAGAATTGTATGCAAGATAGACAATTTAAGGCATGGAAAAATTCACACATAAAGGTACCAAGAGGAGTGTCATATAATAAGGCTATTGGTTGAGACAGTCTAGTTGAGAGGGAAATTCTCATTCATAAAGACATTTGTATATTATGTGCACAATGTTTGAACTTCTCAGCTAACAACAGTTGTTCACAGCACCCATTGGTGCTTGTTGGTCGAGTTTCTTGCAGGACAAACTCGGCCGACAACAGCTGTTGTCAAAAAGCATATATATTTATGAAAAACAAGTCTAGAGGCATGATAAAAATATAAACCATATTCATTCATGTATAAGCAAGTTAGTAATGCAGTATGAAAGCATCAGGAACAATTTTTGAGAAAGAAAGTGATGAGAACAACAATATACCATTTTTGACTCAAAAATCATATGCATAGTGCATACTAACTTGACAAAAATAAGCTACCATTGGATATGAGAAAGAGTATCTTTACCTCTATTCTTACCATTGCTTTTCCATTTGTTTCCACCCCCTGCACATCTCACCTTTATTCTTTTATGTGGATTGAGAACAAAATTTGCAAATCAATAGATCATGTCAATCAATTGCAAGTGACCTACAAGAATAAAAACATGAAATGGTCCCCAATCATATTTTTGGGTCCGAAGGGTGTATCTTAGCAGCCTAAGTCCTATTGTTCTTGGGTGCTTTCCTAAAAGGACAATATGTAGAATAGTGGCCAATTTTATTGCAATAATTACATGATTTCCTAGCCTTGGAACTAGAGGATTCTTCAATGAAAATTGAAGGTCCTTTATCTTTGTTGTTCCTTTGGCTACTATTAGTCCAAGACCAACTCTAACCATTTTTTTGGTATTATGATCAAGGATTTGGTTAGGATTCTTTTTATCATCTAAGAATCTTTGCATAGAAAATCTCAAACTATGATTGTCATGCATAAGAAATGAAATAGTGGAAGAAAATTGATTTATATTATCTCTAACATGCAAAAGATCATTTCTAGGAAAAGATCTTTGGTCATATAAGAATCTTTATCAATATTAAGAGCATCAAAACTATTCTCTCTACTAGTAGAAGTAGAATGAGATTCAAGGACATTGATTTTAGCAAGCAAGGAAGCATTCTCTTTTTCAAACAAAGAAATCTTAGAAAGATAGACACTATTTTCATATTCTATACCTTGCAAAGCAAAATATTTTTACTCAATTTCAATTTTAAGAACATCAATATTAAGCAAGAGAATTCACATTTTGACTATATTATTCATTACAACTAGACATAAGAGGTAGATCTTATAGAAATCTAATCTTATCAAGCAAGATAGCATTTTCAAGTTTAAGGGAGTCTACTTGACTAAGATAAGCATTGTTTTCATCTAGCAAGAAAATGTCCGCTTGTTCAAGATCATCTCTTTATACATGCAAATTATCAATAATTCTAGCAAGCTTTTTCTTTTTTCTTTTTAGAAGACTTAAGAGAGACACGAGTAGCATGAATAATGGAAATAAAATATTATTTAACTAAAGAGTTTAGATTTACCTCATTTGATTCCTCACTTGTTGAAGCCATGAGAGAAAAATGACATTCTCCTTCATCGCTAGAGCTTGAGATAGATTCTCCTCTTGATTCTTCACTTGAGCTTGAGTTGGAGGAGTCACTAGAGATTTCATACAATTTCTACTTCTTCTTGTACTTCTTTTCTCTTCTCTTTTGATGATGGGTCTTTTTGCTTTGTGGACAATCTTCCTTCAAGTGACCCTTCTTTCCACACTTGAAGCACTGGGTAGAGGAGGAATTCTTTTCTTTGTAGAATCTACCTTTGGAGTACATGTCATCTTCTTCAACTAGAGAAGATGGAGAATCTTGACCAACAATACCTTGAACTTGGAGCTTTTATTCCAGCCTTCTTCATTTTCTTTAGCTCTTTCTTCTTCATCTTGCTTGTCAAGTTTGACTTAATGGGCTTGTAAATTTCCTATGAGCTCTTCAATAGGAATATCACCAAGAGACTTTGCTTCTTTAATGGAAGTCACCTTGGATTCTCACCTTCTAGGGAGAGTTCTAAGGATCTTTGATTTGATCTCTCCTCTACCCATAGGATGACCTCGAATGGAAAGACCATTTACAATCATGTTGAGACTTGAGTACATTTTGTCTACCCTCTCCTCCTTTCCCATCTTAAAGTTTTCAAGGAGTCCTTTGAGCATGTAGACTTTACTTTCCTTCACTTTCTTTGTACCCTCATAAGTGACACATAGCTTTCTCCACACCTCATCGACCATCTCATAAAAAGAAACTCGGTCAAATTTGGTGGGGGAAATGGAGGCATAGAGAATGTTGATGGCTCTTGCATTCAAGGTTGCTTTTCTCAAGGTAGCTTCATCCCATTCTTCTGTATTTGTCTCCAATATCTTGTATGAAAGGTCCACCATTCTCTATAGCTCAAGACTTGATCATTGGATGTAGTATTGTAACCTTCTCTTCCAAAATAAGAAATTTCTCCCATAAAATATTGGAATTTGATTAGGTATCTCCCATCTTGATAATCGCCCATCTTCCCCTACTTGTGGAAGTATGC
Organism: Alisma plantago-aquatica; assembly: GCA_963693085.1. Lineage (NCBI taxonomy): Eukaryota > Viridiplantae > Streptophyta > Magnoliopsida > Alismatales > Alismataceae > Alisma > Alisma plantago-aquatica. The sequence goes on from OY856413.1 coordinate 845,509,836, forward strand.
TTGGAGAAAACCCGCTCTGATACCACTTGTCAGATCAAAGGGATCTAGAGGGGGGTGAGTAGATCTTAAAACACTCACACAAAACTTGTTAGAGCTTCAAGTTACTTCAATAGGCAAGATTGCAACTGTGTAATTTGAATGCAACTAAACATACATATCAAGGATGAGAGAGATTGAACAAGCACAACAACACAAGCTATGTAGAGTGGTTCCAATCATCCAGACTGGGAGAAAGATAATCCACTACCTAGAGAGGTCAAGCTCTAGGATTTTTCAACCATTGCATACTTATATTCCACTATAAGACAAACAATATATGACCTTTCTTTTCTGGGCCAAGGATACCCAGCCTTCCCTTTAAGGAGAAGGGAGCCAACATCCTACCAAAGGAGTTACCTATCTAAGACTGAGTCTTCAACCTCACCAAGGACTTACCCACATTTTCAAGGAGTCTTCTACCTTCACCAAGGTCTTACGTGCTCTTGCGATGAGCCTTCCCCCTTGAAGGAATTACCCACTCTTCTTGGATCTTCCACCTTTTACTACACCTTCGCCAAGGAGAAACTTTCACTAAGGGAATCTTCCCTTCTTCTTCTTCACCTCTCTTATCCAAGAGAGAGCATCTTTATTTTCATCTTCATGGTAGAAATGAAAGATTAGGAGGTGTAGAAAATGAGAGCCTCACAAGATATACATGTAGGACTAGATCTCTTAAAAATCTCTTACTCTAATGGATGTAGCAAGTTATTAAATTTAAGAGTGGAAAGAGACTCTTGGAGGCACTCAACTATAATATATGGACCTTCACAGTGCTTGGATAACCATGGGTTGAAGACCAAGGGGTCATATTTATAGTTGGGGATGCCTACTAGCCAGTGGGAACACTAAAAGATGAATTCTAGTCATTTGGGGTGTTACAACAGATCTATTTTCAATTTTTGCAACACTCCAACAGATAGAAACACTTTATATACACACTCCATATAGTGCAGTTGGTCGAGTTTTGATAAAGGTAACTCAGTCGATAGCACTATGTGACAAAGCAAATTCAAAGCATATGTTGAGTTTATCCTACACAAAAGTTGGCCGATCGCTTACAAATACATTGCATGTGCAGGGTGTCAGTCGAGTTTATCCTGAGATAAACTTGACTGAACCTGGACATTCCCAAAATTCATCATGGGTGTTGGACGAGTTTATCAAGGATAAAATTTGACTGAACATGCACTTTGTGATGAATATTAGAATTCATTATTGAAGTGCTTAAACGTTCATTTTAAGTGCTCCTAATTTTTTCAAAGCTTATTGCAAGTCATACAATCATTACAAGTGATTTACAACATGATTCTAATAGAGATACATCACATTCCACAAAAGTGCACTTGCATTGATTTTAACTTGTCTTTTCTCCAAGTTAGGATGTGCAAGTTAGGGCATTTGGAGTGTGTATATACCTAACCTGAAATCACTCAAGTAGAAGAACTAGACACAAATAAGTGGAATGGTTAGTCATCATCAAAAATAGGGTTTAGTACATTGACATAAGGGTTTCAATTTAGACCTTGAGTCAAAAGTAAGTTGCTTCCCTTATTTGTAGATTTCTCTCTCCCTGGATCACGACCCCTTCCAAATGGGATGAAAATAAAACTGAGAGATGGAAATAGACCTACCAACCCCTGGATACCCCGTTTGGTGCATTATGGAGACTTTCCCCAATTTGTGGACTACTCAACGACCAGCCCTAGGAGGTCCTTCCTATATATGGCCTCAAGATCATCTTCAGGAAACCAGAGTACCTCTGTAAGGACTTGTGAATGACTAGGGTTTTCCCACCACCTCCAAATCCTGAGAAGGGCTTTGTCATTTCCTTCTCTTCTCCTCCATGTGCTTCATTGCAGACTGTGAGTCCTTTCTCCCTAATCTCATCTTCTCTAGTCAATTGAAGACCATGTAAGAATCCTACAAGGCAAGGTGGAGACAATCACATAATTGCCTACTGCTCCAAGGAACAAATATGCAAAGTCAACTACTCAATTGACCACTTGATGACATTGGTTCATAGACAGTAGAAGAACGAAGCAAGAAGAAGAAGCCAACATATGATTTTCCCATCTTACCCTCCCCAACTTCGCATTGAAAGGTAAGGACAACCTACCTTTTTTGTCCTTCCCTTAGTGCGATCCAACTAGGAGGTTTGCCAAAGTGGAGAGGGACTATTAGCTATGCCTCACCCTGCGGATGACTGGGCCTATTCGGATAATGTCATATTATTCTGACGTGGCCTATTTTGATTGGCCCAATAATATTGATCTTGCAAAATTTATAGTAATTACTAGGATGATCAGATTGAGACAATGTATATAAAAAATTAATAAAAAAGATGCAAGGAATCCAATTAAATTGGATTGAAGCCCTATTTTTCTTCTAAATCTAAAAATGCCTAAAGCTACCAACTTTAATGTATTAAAAATGGAAACCCTAATTTCTTGAGTTTAATGATCAAAACTTGTCCAAATGACTTAGATGGGTAAATTTTAGCCTTTTTGGACAAAAGAGACACCTTTGACTTAATTTAAGATTGATAATGCATAAAACATAAAGTTTAGGGTTTGCAAGTCAAATAGGCATTAAAGGTGATAATTAGGGTTTGGGAAGCTAAAACCCTAATTTGACCCGAAAACCCTAAATAAGGAATCCAAGTCAGTCTTAACGGTAGATTTTGGAAAAATTAGTAATACTTGGGAGTTATGCTTTAATTTTAGGGTAATTTCTTTCTTAATCTCAACTGTTTTTATTTTCTTGGACTTTGATCACTTCTGAGAAAGATATGTGATTACGCCTATGACTACTCGCCTTAACCAACTTCTGTGGCTTTTCAAGGTTTTTCATACTAATTTCTGATAGATTGTTGGTTGTCAATTTAATTTATGCAATATATAAAGTCATTGTGGATATCACATTATATAAGTATAACTCTCTCAACTATCTCTGGTGGATTTAAGTGATACATGTGGGATGTAAGAAATGTCACTATGGTGATGAATGATCAGGTCATGATAAGACGATCACCTCAGGCCAAGAGAGGAAGGCCTATGTATGAAATGTCACTATGGTGACTGGTGATCTGGCTCCAAAAAGAAGATCACCTAGGTCCAAGAGAGGAAGGCCTATGTATGAAATGTCACTATGGTGATTGGAGATATGGCCAAGAAAGGAAGGCCTATGTACAGTTTGTCTACTGTAGGGACTAAACCCTAGTGAGAGGGTATCTATTATATCCTCAATTTTGATAAACTAAATTATGTAAATAAGGGCATGAATAATAAGTAAGTTTCCTAATGGAAATATTGATGGAATAATAATATTAGACCACTTTGTGGCATGCGTGCAACCCATGGCCCATATAAAATCCCATGAGACTATTTTCCTTAAAAATAGGTCCTTGGACCACAAGTTAAATAAATAATATATCTTGTGCATAAATAAATAACAATGACTTTAAGAATTGTCAAATAATAGAAATATGGGACAATGTGCAAGTTTCCAAAAAAATCATGTGGTGCTTTCAATAATTAAAAGAGTAATTATCTAGCCATGAATGACAACATAAAATTTGAGGCATCAAACAAGAATATCTCATCCTAAATTTTAGTATACTTGAAAATAATAAGGAAAAGAGGAGAATTCTAGAATTCGAGAGAAAAAAAGAGTTTTGTGTGGTGTGAGTAATTAATTTAAGAATTTTTTAAAAGAGTAAGATTATACTATCTAACTTGGTCCAATAAAACCCACAAAATTAATTATGGTCATGAAATACTTTAGTGAGGTGCCTTCCAAATTTCATAGCCATAGGATGTTCCTAGTAGCCTATGGAAATTTGAGAAGGTAGTGGGACCTACTTGAAATAAATGAATTATATTCCTTTTGAAGAGAGAGAGAAAAGACGTATGTAGAAATATCATTTTGACACCAAATATTTCCCACACTTAGATTAAATTACTTAGAACTTCCCTTAGAAATTTGGGACTAAGAGGATAAAGGAGAAGAGAGATATTAATTAATTACTCTTTCCTAAAGTGAAAGGGGTTATTATTGTCACACTAAGTCTGACCCTCGGATCAGGGATCGATGGTTCACAGATTGTCTTCTACCATGTGCCTGTTTTGGAAAGGTACATGTTTACACACAGGAACCCAGGCATTGCTCCCTCTTCTTAGACCCCTTTCCATTCTTGCAATCATCCTTTTGAGTTTGGGAAAGGATATTGAACTCCATGATTATTTTTCTTCTCACCTTCAGTGTGAATGGAACAAGACTTTCCACTATTAAGTAGAAATCATAATTCTAATAAACCAACCCTACACCCAATGTCAGTAGCTATAAAAGGGACATTCACATCCCTTGAGACCAGATTAAGCATCCACAGTGCTTTGGGACCCTACTTCTTACTTCTTCCTCGTGGTCCCTTGGACGCAAAGGGTGATACCAGCCTGACTCTAGGCCATTTTATGGCCATGGAAAGTAGGTGCGACAGATCTCTGGGAGTCCCTCGACCCCCTTCAACCCAATCATGACAATCAGTCAAGGGATGGTTCAACTCCTACAGTTCAGGACCCCTCAATACTTGTCTCCTTCTCGGGAGTGATGGATGATGAAGATATCAAGGTGGCGAAAGAAAGGAGAGGGACTATAAGTTCTAGGGTGCCCCACCAATGATAGGGTGTCTGTTATAACCTCAAGTTTCACTTGTATTTTATATAATTGAGATGCAATTATTCTAGTAAAAGAGACATTGGAAATTTATCTGCTTTGTTTTGAAAGAATGTTTTTCTTTGAGAATTTCCCTTGAATGAATGATTTCATGATTCTACTATTTTATTAAACCGATAATGGATAAGAGGGAAAAAGGGAAAAAAGAAAATCCCATAATAAGAATAAAGTAAAAGAAAATGGATGGTAATTATGTGTACTTGAGAGAATTATGTAGAATTCTCAAGAGAGTGGCATGGATGGCCACTATTAATTAGTTTTCTTTTGCACATGGTTTCTTATATAAAGAATAGACAAAAAATAGAAAGAAAGAAAGAGAAAAGGATTAGTTTTGATGCCTTAAATGCATGAATTAAGAGGAAAGATTGCATATAAAGAAAAGTCCCTTTTATTTTTGAATTTTGGTCCCAATCTTTGCACACGTCCATAAAAGTCATTTAAGACTTTCCCTTAAAATTTGAGAATAAAAGGATGGATGGACTAAGAGATATGGATTTTACAAAAATCCTTAAGGTGTATGGAATGACATTAAACGTCATGATTTATATTAATTTGTCGGCCTTTTATTTAGCACGCACATTGTAGATTATTGGATCTGCAATCCAACAGTGATGCCCTCATCACCTACCTCAGCCTAGAAAGGAAACTGAAACACGACACTGGCGATCTTTGTAGTTGAATTCCTTGCGAATTAATGCATGAGAAGATCAGGAAATTGGATCTTTATCTTCGTGAGAATAGGGTGAACTCACCTACCCTGAGTTTCATTGAGTTTGGAGGAATCTAGAGCTTCTACCCAAATCTCCCTCCATGAAGTAATCGTGTCAACATGGGAGGATATAAATAGGGGATCCTTGACCCTCAACAAGATCACAGTTGGTCTTCAGAGCTTTGACCAAGTCTTGCAAATGTTTTCCAAGTCGCAATTTCTTTGTTGGCCTCATTCTTCACCTCTACCCCAAACCATCATCTCACCGGAGGTGCTCAGATTTCATCCCTTCATCTCTAACCGCTACCCAGACAATTGAAGGGCACTCTGGGTTCAGGGAAGCAATACAAAGGTGAAGGAATTTTCCTTACACGTGCACTTGATCACAGAGTCAACTAGAGAATTGACTCACTGCTTGCAAGCATCTGAACAAAGGAAGATGACAATCGAAGGAGAAATTAAGTCACTTCCCTCACGTGTGTGTTGAGGAGATAAGGGAAATCTTGTCTTTTTCCTCTTCTTTTCACACTTAGTCAGCCAAGCGAGCGGGATTCTGACTTGGCAAGAGTCGATAGGTAGGCCAGCCGAGTATTAGGGCGGGGCATGGGGCCCTCTGCCCAGGTGGAAACCCCTCATTGGCTTAAATGAATTATTTTCTAAAAATCCTAGTAATTAGTAGGATAATCAGATAAAGGAATGTAATATATGACTTTTGCATAGAAAAATGTAAGGCATCCAATAAAAATGTGTATAATGCCTAAATCTGCTTCTAGTTCAAAAAGTACATAAAGTTTTCTTCTTTAATGTAGTTAACGAACTAGACCCTAAGTTCCAAGATTTGATGATTCTAATTTGTTCAATTGTTATTGATAATAAAAGATTGATCTTTTATGAATAAAAAGAGAAAATTGAACTTATGTGAACTTAGCAACCCGTGATTTAGATAATTAGGGTCCCCTTGAGATTAAAGGTGCAATTTATAATAATATTAAGCTTTGTTGACCCAAAAGTCTTGAAAAGTGGTAACTATGGTTTAGGAAGACAAAACCCTAATGAAACCCTAACATGAGACCCAAGTCAGTCTTAATGATGATTTGAATAATAATACATGGGTGTATTGCTTTAACTTTCAGGATAATTTTCTTAGTTGCTTGTTTGGTTATTCATGATTTCTCTTGTTTGGACATCAAGAACATCTGATCAAGGTATGTAGTTACACCTATTACTAGCCACATTAGTATCATGGTGTTTTATTGAAATTTTCCAAATTGCTTGAAATTAAATGCTTGCATGTTTATTTAATTCCTACAATCTATAAAGTCACTATGGATATCACAGTTTATGGTTATAACTAGCTTGAACCTCACATACCAACTCTGGATGTTTGAGAATGGAAAGATATGAAAAGCCATGGTGATGACTAAAGACCATGCCCTAGATTGGGAAGGTCAGACCATGCCCCAGATTTAAAAGGTCATATGAGGCTATGCCCCAGATTGGGAAGACCATCATGGCACCTAGATCCAGATTGAGAGATGTCCAACATGGCACCTAACTCCAGATTGAGAGGTGGCCAACATGGCACCTAGCTCTAGATTTAGAGATGGCCTATACTCCACTGTAGGGACAAAACTCTAAGAGAGAGTATCCCAGAAGTTGAGTAAAAATGGGTTGAGAAGTTATGAAGAAAACAATAATTTTGATTCTATAACAACAATCATTGTGATTATGATGTTACACCTAGATGCAATCTTTTGTTTCCCCCACATACCAGTGTAACTTGTTATACTGACTGACTATTTTGTTTGTCAGCATTTTAGGATAATGTGTTGTTATTGCTACAAGTTTAATGGAAATTGTACCCTCATGAAGAAGGCACCAAACAAACAAGAAGCAATGTAATATCTAGAGGATTTAGTTAGTCTTCTTTCATGTTGCAAAACTTTAGGCAACCATATTATGTATTTCCTTTGTGGAAAGTTAATATTGTACAAACTCATTCCTATTTAATGAAAATTTATAGATTATTTCTAGTTATTTGCTAAACCACGATCTTGTATTATTGGTAATGGCCCTTCCCCTCTCCATCTTCCTAAATAGGAAATAATAGGAGGAGGGGTCATTACAATTGGTATCAAAGCTGGTTCACCAGTAAACCTCTAATAATTATTAAATTTTAAGAATTATGTAGAGCCCAAAGGGAATTATTAGAGTGTTTTTCAAAGACAATGGTGTCTAGAAAGGACCATGGTCTGGGGGCTGGCAATATTTTCCTCCACACCACTAGTCGAATTATGAAGACTCCCATACTCGTACTTCCGGTCTGGCCACAGTCATAGGACTTTACTCAAAATAACATACCTTTAGGATTTCTCATCTTTTTCATCATATCTTTACCCCCTTCACTCACTAAACCCTAGGTACCTATAGCTACTCTCTATATCCCTTTCTGAGTACTAGGGTTATGAGGATTAGGGGTTAAGACATCCTACACCAAATGAAGAAAAAAAGTGTGTAATCAAGATGTCATGGAAATAACTTATGATGCTTTAATTATCTAAAAACTTAGACTGAGTTTAATTATATTTGTATGTGAATAATCATGGCCCATACCAAGATTGTCGTCATTCCCTATGACACTCCCCAGGATCAATCAAAGGGTAGGCCCTTCCATAGAAATAGGAGGTCCTTAGTGAAGAAAAGAAAGGCTATGAAGGAAGAGTCCTCTAGGAAGTGGAAAAGACCTGAAGGAGCATCTGAGGAAGGCCCCGAACCTAAACATGTTCCCTTTGACAACCTAAACCCAAAGAAAGATCAGAATGGTGAATCAATGTCAAAAGATGAGGTCAAACCCAAAGAGAACCTTGATGGCCCAGGACCCGCAGTCAGGCAAATAGTGGTCCACACCCTCGATGTCCTTTAGATGGAATAGCAAAAGTTGTCTAAAGCCATCAGTGCCCTGTCCCTCAAGGAAATATCCAGAGATGAAAATGGTGAGCCACTACCCCTTTGCCCTCTCCTTAGAGACACCATTTTAGACTTTGTCAAGCTGAAAATTGAGAAGTTCTAGGGAGAAGATAAAACGAAAGTAGTCGACAAATATGATGCATGGCGTCTGGAAGTAGAGAATGACTTTTGTATGTTGGAAGTGTTGTTGAACAAGAAAGTCCCTTTTTCGGCTCACCTTTGGAAGGAGCAGCTAAGATCTAGTGGGAAAACCACATCATGGGCTGAGATTTGAACAAAGACCTGATGGCTTGGAATGACTTTGAAACCATCTTTTCTTGTAGATTCATACCCATTAGATAAGAAAGAGAAAGAGAGGGAGTTCACCTTCCTTGTTCAGGGCAACCTATCTATGGCAGACTTTGCCCGCAAGTTCTGCCTCATGGAGTGGTTTGGTTACTTGCTAACTGTGGAAAGGTGGGTGGATCACTTTGTAGAACGTCTTCACCTTAGAATCAAACCCCAGTGATGGTGAGCAGACAGACAAACTTCACTGATGCCTACAACATCATTGTAGACATGGAGAAGATGCTGATGTCTGCACCAAACCTACCAAAGGGGTACCTGGGTTTCACTGAAGGTACCTCTCGCCCAAGGAATGATCATAAAAAAGGGCAAGGACACAACCATGCCAAAGGAATACATGGAGGAAAGGGAAAACCCTGCACCGAGAACTGCCACCCAAGGTGCCACAATTGTGGAAAGTCACACCTGAGCAAGTTTCGATTCGAGAACAAGGTGTGCTTTCATTTCCAGCAAGAAGGACATTTTTAGGCCAACTATCCTCTTCCTGATCCAAGAGGTCTAGGCCCAGTGGTAACCCAACATGTGACAGTAGTTGCACCAGCTACGGCCCCACCTGCAGGAGAGCAAAGGCAACCTTGAGTTTTCGCCATTGACCATGAAGAGGCACAAACAAATGCTAACTGTCTGATAGAGGGTAATAACCCTTAGAGTTCCTTTTTCTATCTTTAGCTAATAAATCCAATAGTTTGACTATTATGAAAACAATGTAGGCATGCTTGAGATCATGGGACAACATGTAAAAGTTGTGTTTGACTCTAATTCTACCAATATTGTTATTATGAGAAATCTTACAACTATGCTTTGTTTGGACATCAAGGATTTAGAATATGTTTTAGATGTCCTTACCCTGAGTGGTTGAATCTTTATGTATCTCTTGAAAACCCTAGTTATACCTATTAAATATTTGAATAATGAACTCCCTATTTGTTCTTCTTGACATGAATTACTTTGATGTGATAATTTGTAAAGATTGGCTCTATACTTATAGGGAAAAATATATTGCAGGGAAAAGAAAATAAGAATAGAGAGACTAGGTCATCCATCATTCACCATTAGAGTTAGGAAGGATTCTACCACTAGCATGCATGTGTCATCCTTGAAGGCAGAGAAGATGATAGCCAAAGGTTGTCAGGCATTCCTAGTAGTAGTTACCAACTCAGAGCCTAAGGTGCAACCCTTAGAGGAGATAGAGGTAGTCAGTGACTATGCAGACGTGCTCCCAGATGATTTTCCTGGGTTGCCTGAGAGAGAGGTGGACTTTTAGATAGAGTTAGCTCTAGGGACAAACCATGTTTCTAGGGCACACTACTACAGAACACGCCTTTGGCGTCAGTTGTTTAACCCCTTTTAGCGATGGTTCTCCAGTGACGCCTATGTGGGCGCCGCTAAAGGTCAAACTCTTCGGCATCGGTTTTCTAACCGACGCCAAAAGGCTTCGTGCCACCGAAAATGTGACAGCAGGGCACCTATAGGCGTCGGTTATGTATTGTAAGCCGACGCCAAATGGGTTCGCGCCACAAAAAGGGTGCCATCTAGGACACTTTCTGCATCGGTTTACAACTACCTAACCGACGCCAAATTTCCATACGACACAGCTGTGCTTCCCTGCACGGCCGTGTTTAGTGCTATAGGCGTCATTTTTGTACTAAGAACCGACGCATTTTCTGCCATGGCCGTGCTTTCCTGCACGATCGAGTTGTTTGTCACATTAGGCGGCGGTTTTATCCAATAACCGACGTTGTATGACTTTGATGACGGTGTTCTAAAAATAACCGACGCCTATATTTTAATTTTTTTTTTCTTATCAGTTTGCAGGCCTACTGTGGCTGGTCAATAGGATGAGAACCTACAGTTCAGTTTTCTGAAGTGTAGGTTTACGAAATCCATTGATATCAGCCTACAAACATGCCACAAACCTGCAAAATCAACAAATATACTTTTCACACAAGTAGATACATTCAGACATCAATTCAATTCTCACATTCACACATGTAGAAACATTCAAATACATGTAGAAACATTCAGACATGTATAAACATTCAGAAATATTCATTAACAAAATATCATTCAACATCGCTATCAACATCCCAATTATATCTTACAATCGCCACTGCTTGTATGGCTTTTGCCCATTCTTCTCTTACTTCATTTAATACCTCCATCGTATATGGAGCATGTACATCTTTTAAGCATTTACCTATAGTCTGGTCAGTTTTAAATACTTGCAAAGAGAATGATGTATATATATAAGTAATAATATCAAAATAAGATTGATATATTTCATACTAACTAATGAGACTATATACAATACCTCATGTATGGTATTGATGTCCAATGCGGCATATTGGATAATCATCTTCATAAATCACATCACATAATATGTGCATGCCCAGCCATTGTCTTGTCCAGCGCACTATAAATTGAAACATACAAAATATTAAAAAATACAACTAAGCACAGTTCACATAAATAATATATACATTGGAGTCGGGAACTTACTTTTACGTTCTCCCAAATTATTGGCTGGTTCTTTTTCCTTGGGACCTTTCCTCTAGCATTTTTGAATGCATCTAAACCCCTACATGTTAATGTAACACAATAAATTGCATAATTAAATAGTAATGTAATAACAAATGTTAGCGGATATAAAAATGAAATATTTCTCACCAGAATAATGGCATTCTCATTACGTGTCCAATTTTAGTATTCAATGTACTCCCCGCAGGATCTAGATAATAAACAGTGAACGTCCCGGGGACAATAACTAGTAACTCCCAATGCCTACCGCTAGAGGTAAAAAGTTAAAAATTAATAACTCAAAATCCACAATAAAAATGTAATTTTCTTAAGTCCAAATTATAAATAAAGTAAACTTACCTGACATTGAATGGAGCTATTATTATCGTCTTCTTTTGCTGACCGAAAATTGTAAAAGCATTTATACAGTATTGTTGAACACTATCAGGGTCTTTAGCTACCATACTAATCAATGATGGAATCAAAAATCCCACATGATCAAATGCAAATTGTTGACATTGATCTTCGACTAAGTAGCTGCAAAACATGTATTACGTATGCATTAATATATAAGAAACCAGATCACCGGATCTTACACAAGGTATATGGATGTATAAACAAGATCTCACCTTATCGATGTCTCTATCATTGATGTATTCAGCCAATCATACATAAACAACTCAATAATATCTTGTATAAATAAAGAGCTTTCGTATGATTGACCTGCATAATCCGCTTCTAAAGAAACAATTATAGGGAAATGTATATTATGTGCTCGTAGCCAACATGTCATTCCCTTACAAGAAGGACCTAACGGGTATGTTAGGTCAGTTGGAACCCAACTTGGTAATGCAGGAAGTTGAGGTGGAGGCCTAGGTGCTCCGGGTGTCTTCTTTTTAACCTGTATATATAATTTCAGATCAGTTGACCTCATATATACACATTAACAATCTAAAGTAATGTAAATTTATCTTACAATTTCAGTAGTGTAGATGACATCTGCTTTGGGCCACAATATCACCCCGCCTTTTGCCTCAGCAAGTGTATCAATATCCGGGTGGGGATATGGCAATGTAGCTTCCCTCCAATCGGGTAATACACGTATCGGGCTCACACGAATGTAGCCCTGTGGCATTGGAGTCCCGTGAAATGTTGCCCCAGGAAGGGACGGGTAAGCTTGCGCCTCTGCAACAACATAGTCTTGCATTTTTATGCGGCATGGCTTCAATGCCTACAAATTTACGTAAAGAATATTATACATATATACATATCATCTTGAAAAGACTAGCTACAATGTCATAAACAATACTTACAGTAGACATGTTAGGCGGTGGTGGGTCTATAGGATTACTCTCAGTCTGTGTATCAGGAGAAGAGTAGGTCGTCGTAGGCTGATTGGAAGCCTGAGATGCCTGCCACTGCACTATTTCTTCCTTGACCTTCTAAGCAACTATATCATTGACCTTCTTAGAAACTATATCCTTGACTCTCTTATTCTCCTATACATGGATAAAAGAAACATTAGCTTCTTATTATTGAATTTCCTTTTGCAGTAACATTCTAAAAAAATAATAGGTTACCTCTTCTTGTGAAATTCCCACTCTGGGTTTGCGCTGGGATGGCCCAAAGAATGCTTTGATGTCCACACCAGTGCCTGCACCCCTAACACGTCCAGGATGCTCTGGGTTACCAGAGCAACTGTCAATTCATCCCTTGTGCCCTGAGGGATGAACGTGCCTTGTTTCCTCTGCTCATGCAGCTCCCGCTAATCACCATCAATAGAAATTGGTAAGGTAACACCACAAATAATCAATATTCAAACGATTGCTCTAAGAGTTGTGTTTTACCATTTTTGCAGCCGCCTCAGCAGTTGCGGGCTTCATTATTTCTCCCTTCTTATTTTTCCTCCCAGCTATCCAAACATCATGGCGAGGTAGATGTGTGCTACCTATAGTAGAGGACTCCTGAGTAGCAGCAGACTCTGCCTGTAGTCTTTGGCGAACGCTTGCATAGCCCTTTGGACCCATAGTGTGGTCATGCACATTCAGAACACGCCTTGCTTTTTGCGCCTCACTGAGGGCCTAGTTAGTATGCACATTAATGATTTGGTTAGTAGCACTAAATGTTAATATTGAATAGGTGAATACAACGTATATTAATTAAATTGGGAGTGACGCCTAATACCTTGAATTCTTCAGATTTTCTTGAAGCAACAAAATTGTCCCAATCTTCTTTGTCTAAGAAGTTCCACTGTTCAAGGGCTGACTTCTTCTTCTTATCACCATCTTTTATGTATTCTCTGTTGAGATTTGTCCTATAGTTCCTAAGCATCTTTCCAGCACGTTGCATCACGCTTTTATGATGCAACTTCTCATCCAATGCAAACAGATTTTGTAAAATAGAATTGTTATTAACTAGTATCCAAAAATAGAATTGTAAATAATAGAATTTGTAATCTACAAAATAGAATTGCAAATAATAATAACTCATGCATAAATCCTTCCATATCAAGTCTTTCTTCGCCTAAGGAACTTTATGCCAATTATCATACTTAATACCACAATGGCTTCGAGTGACAACCCCAAGGTAGTTTATAAAATTATTGCGGTTCACTCCAATTGCATTTCCTCCATTATCAAACTCCACAACCAATTTGGATCCAATGTCACTTAGCGCTATTAACTTGTTCAACAGAGTGATGCCCCTTTTCTTGTTAACTTTTTGGTGATGCGCATCAAGTTCCTGCAGTGCTTCAGTGGGTACATGTGCATCATCAACCTAAAATTTGACAAAAATAAACACACTGAAATTAGCCCAATATAGAAATATGGGATATATGACATAACTAGAAGATAATGAATTTTATGGAAATACAAGATATGTTTTTAGAACTTACATTGGTATCCTCGCCATGCTCATCATGGACAACATGCTCATCATGGACTTCATGCTCATCACGGACATCATGTTCATCATGGTCAGCCATCTGAAAATGTCATTAAAAAGGTAAACATTTAGCATTTGTATTAAAAAGGCAAACATTTAGCATTTGTATTAACATTCAGCATGTTTGTTCATTCTAATTTATACCAATGTACAAGTAATATAAAGAACAATTATTGTTCACTTTCTAGGCCAACAAACACATGTGATGTCATTCTGATATATAATAAATGTGTACCACCTATCCCATCCTTAAAAACCTAATCTCACTAGTAAGTGTATAATGTGTATTGGGTTTTCAAGAAAATTTTGGTAGCATTTCCCCACTGTTCTCTAAGTACATATGTACTTAGAGAACAAATGGGGAAATGCTGCCGAAATTTTCTCGAAAACCCAATACACATTATACACTTACATCCTAAGTGAGATTAGGTGTTCAAGAACAGTCCCAAATCGGGGACTATCCAAGATTTACTCCTAATGAGTAAATCTTGGACGGGTTTCTAGGCCAACAAACACATTAATAGATATGTAAATCATATCATTAAGAGCATGGTTTCATGTTAGGTCATCATAGGTCATAATAATCCACTAGAATGAGCAAAAAATGTCTCATGGTGTTAAAATAGCATAAGATTGTTCATTCTAATTTATAATCCATACAAACAGTATATAATGTAGTGATTGTTCATTCTAATTTATACCAATGTACAAGTAATATAAAGAACAATGATTGTTCACTTTCTAGGCCAACAAACGCATGTGATGTCATTCTGATATATAATAAATGTGTACCACCTATCCCATCCTTGAACACCTAATCTCACTAGTAAGTGTATAATGTGTATTGGGTTTTCAAGAAAATTTTGGCAGCATTTCCCCACTGTTCTCTAAGTACATATGTACTTAGAGAACAAACGAGGAAATGCTACCGAAATTTTCTCGAAAACCCAATACACATTATACACTTACATCCTAAGTGAGATTAGGTGTTCAAGAACAATCCCAAACCGGGGACTATCTAAGATTTACTCCTAATGAGTAAATCTTGGACGGGTTTCTAGGCCAACAAACACAATAATAGATATGTAAATCATATCATTAAGAGCATGGTTTCATGTTAGGTCATCATAGGTCATAATAATCCACTAGAATGAGCAAAAAATGTCTCATGGTGTTAAAATAGCATAAGAGTATTAGATGTTGAGTCTAGAGTGTACAAGACATAATAGTGACTACTGATTTTGTGGGGTTATATCAATTCATAGGATTTATAGATTCAAATTTAACAAGTGTACAAGTTGCATCATTTTAATACTCTAAAGGTGACTAGGTCATAGCACATAAAAGATGGCATTACAAGGAAAGTAAGGAAACTAGATCAATTAACACTCATCTCAAGGGAACATTAGTTATTGAAGGGACCAGGAAAGAGTGCTTTTAATCACTAGGATCATACAAGTAGCAATGTTGATTAAATAAATACAATGTTGATTAAATAAATACCTCTGTAGGCGAGTAGGAAGGCAAGCAGGTAGGTGAGCAGGCGACGGGCAGGGAGACGGCAAGCAGCAGTAGATGATCAATTAATTCCTGAAACAATACATAAATAAATACAAATCAGTACATAAATAAACACAAATCAGTAAATAACTTAATTTTAAAAAAAATACACAGCAGCATTGTGCCTTGGCGCAGCCCAAGCATCGCCCAAGAAACCCAGAGCCCTAACTAGGCTGGGCGCCTGGGTTTGGGACCCTAGGTGAATGCCTGGCCGCCTAGGTGTGCCTGGGTGCCACCTGGGTAGGTCGGTAGGTACCTGGGAAAGCGAGTAGGGTGAGGTCGAGGCGAGGTGAGTCGACAGGTCGGAGGTGAGGTGAGGTCGAGCAAAGGACCGCCGGTGCAGGGCAGGCGCGACAAGGTCTAGGACCGCCGACACAGGGCAGGAAGGTATCCGCAGGGCGCGGCAACTAGGACAGGAGATGGCGGTGCAGAAGGAGTAGGGAGCGGAGGCGGAGCGGCGACGACACACAAGCAGCAGCTGCGGCGGGTGGGGGTTGCAGTCGGGCGGCAGCAGCAGCGGGGGAGAAATTCTCGCAATGAAACAGAAGAAAGGGGAAGTGTCAGGTGATCACGGGGGTATTAAGTTCATAAAAGGCATCGGTTGTCCACAAAACCGACACCTAAACATCTTCAGCGTCGGTTGCTCGTAAAACCTGACGTCCAATTGAACAATATTTGCCCTAAAATTATTTGGCGGGAACCATTATCAGCGTCGGTTATCAAAGGATAACCGACACTGTATGTGACACTTTTCGTGCAAATTCTCATCATACATAGGCGTCGGTTTGTGTCTAAAAAACCGATGATGTATGTGACACTTTTTCTTTTCGCACAAAATTTGGATTTCGCGGGCAATTTTAGGCGTCGGTTTGGTTTACCTAGCCGACGCTGAATACAAAGCGGTACCTGTGTCTGGCTGGTCTTCGAATATAGACGTCGGATTTACTAAATAGCCAACGTGGAATGTTATAGGTGGCGGTTTTTGTAAATAACTGACACCCAGAAAAGAGACATTGAATGTTGTTTCTGTAGTAGTGGCACATTACAGGATGGACCCACTAGAGTTGCTTGAGATGAAAAGGCAACTACATGAATTGCTAGACAAAGGCTTCATCTAGCCAAGCACTTTTCCATGGGGAGCACCAATCCTCTTTGTAAAGAAGAAGGATGGATCACTTCGTATGTGCATAGACTACAGAATGATCAATCAGGCTACCATCAAGAACAAGTATCATTTACCCCATATAGATGACATGTTTGACCAGCTCAAGTCGGCCCGTGTCTTTTAAAAGATTGACCCGATATTCGGGTATCATCAGTTGCGAGTCAAGAGTCAGGATATTACAAAAACTACTTTCTGAACCCATTATGGCCATTACGAGCTTGTAGTCATGCTGTTTGGGTTGTCTAATGCCCCAAGTGTGTTTATGAATCTCATGAATAGTGTGTTCCAACCTTTCCTAGATCTTTTGTCATCCTATTCATAGATGACATTCAATTTTATTCTAATGACTTAGAGCAACACCATGACATCCTGGTTAGATTCATTGATATCTTGAGAAGGCAGAATATCTATGGGAAATTCTCAAAGTGTGAGTTTTAGAACCGTGTCATGTTTCTTGGACACATTATATCTAGAGGAACATTCCCAGTGGATCCTACTGAAGTGTTGGTCGTACATGATTGGCTAGCACCAAAGAACCCTTATGAGATTCACATCTTCCTAGGATTGGCCGAATATTATTGGCACTTCATTGAGGATTTCTCAAAGACTGCTCTGCTCCTCATGAAGCTCACCCAAAAGGATGAGAAGTTTGTATGGTTTGACTTGTGTGGATCTCAATTCTAGGAATTGAAGGAGAAGTTGTCCGCAACTCTGGTGTTGACTCTACCATCAGGCAATGAAGGATTTATGATCTTCACTGATGCATCAAAGTGGGGCTTGGATGCATGTTAGAGAAAAATAAACATGTTGTTGCTTATGCCTCCAGACAGCTCAAGTCAAATGAAGTGAACTACCCAACACATGATTTAGAACTTCCTATGACTATTCATGCCCTGAAGATCCAGCGACACTATCTTTATGGAGCCACTTTTCAAATCTTCACCGACTATAAAAGCTTGAAGTGCCTCCTCACTCAGAAGGACCTAAACCTGAGACAAAGACGGTGGATGGAGTGTATGAAAGACTGTGATTTAACCATCTCCTACCACTAGGGAAAGGCTAATGCAGTAGTGGGTGTTCTTAGTCAGAAATAGCTTAGGTGTGCAGCTGTCTTATCTAGCTAGTGGAGAGAACTAGAAGAGTTTGCTAGGTGGACACCACAGCCATTAGAAGATTGGATCCATGTGGCTAACATTCAGATAAAACCAGACCTACTGATTGAGTTGGTAGCTACCCAGTTAGCCAACCCAGAGCATGAAAAGATGAAAGGTTTGTTGGAGAAACCTCAAATGCATCTCTCAGTGGGAGTAGACGATGGAATCTAATACAAGATTCGTATTTGGGTTCATGAAGATTCACCCTTGATGACTAATATCTTACAAGAATCTCATGGTTCTAAGTATGTGGTACACCTCGGCACTACCAAGATGTTAAAAGACTTGCAGTGATACTTTTGGTGGCCTAGAATGAAGAGAGACATTGCAACATATGTGGCCAGTTGTCTCACATGCCAGATTGTGAACGTTGAACACCAACGACCTGGTGGATTACTACAATCCATTGACATTCTAGAGTGGAAATGGGAGCGGATGACTATGAACTTTGTGGTGGGTCTCCCCAAGACAAATAAAGGTCATGATGCAATATGGGTTGTGGTGGATCACCTAACTAAGTTAGCACATTTCCTTGCCTTGAAGATCACTGCCAAAGCGACTGACCTAGTTGAGCTATACATTAGGGAAATAGTTTGATTGCATGGTGTTTTGAGTTCAATTATTTTTTATCATGACCCTAACTTCACCTCTAAGTTGTGGAAGCAAGTGCATGAAGAACTCGATACAAGATTGAAGTTTAGCACATCATATCACCCCTAGGCTGATAGACATTCATAAAGAACAATCCAGAATTTATAGGATTTGTGAGACCATGTGTGCTCGATTGGGGGGGGGTCATGGGAGCAGTACATGCCCTTAGCTGAGTTTGATTTTAATAATAGTTACCAATCCAATAGCGTATTGCCTCTGTATAAATCTATTTATGAGAGGTCATGCCAGTTACTGCTTTACTGGGATGATGATGATGAGAGGACCTTGTTGAGGTCAGAAGAACAGCAATTGTATGCTGATAAAGTCGCTTTGATCAAGCAAAGGCTAAAGAGAACCCAGGATCGAAAGAAGTCATATGTTGATGCAAAGCGGACTGACTTGCACTTCACTATGGGTGAACATGTGTTTATGAAAATTCGACCCCTCTGAGCTATAAATAAGAATAAGGGAAAGTTGAGTCCCCTGTCATGGGTCCGTTTGGAATCCTAGAATGGACTGGTGAAGCTACTCATCATTTATCCTTACCCCCTCAATATAGTATGATGTGTGATGTGTTCCATGTGTCCAATCTAAAGTGCTATGTGAAGGATCCAAGCCATGTGTTGAGCATTGAACCTATTGAAATCCAAGGGATGCTGACATATCTTGAGTCACCTGTGAGGGTATTAGATACCAAGGTGAAAGAGCTCAAGAATAAAAAGATAGAGATGGTAAAGGTTCTTTGGAAGAACCATGGAGAGGATGAAGCCACATGGGACCTAAAGGCAGACATGGTAAGTCTTATCTAGGTTGTTTGTTTGATTAGTCAAATTTTGAAGACAAAATTCCTTTAAGAGGGGAAGGATGTTATAACCTCAGTTTCACTTGTATTTTATATAATTGAAATGTAGTTATTCTTGTAAAAGAGACATGTTGGAAATTTATGTGCTTTGATTTTAAAAAGAATGGTTTTCTTTGCAAATTTCCCTTGAATGAATGATTTTGTGTTTGGTACTATTTTATTAAACCAATAATGGATAAAAGGGAGAAAAGGGAGAAAAGAAAATCGCATAATAAAGTAAAAGGAAATCGATGATAATTATGTCTACTTGTGAGAATTGTGTAGAATTCTCTAAAAAGTGGCATGAATGGTCACTATTAATTAGTTTTCATTTGCACATGGTTTCTAATAGAAAGAATAGACAAAATAAAGAAAATAGAAAAGGAAGAAAACAAAGAGGATTAGTTTTGATGCCTTAAATGCATGAATTTAGAGGAACACTTGCATATGAAGAAGACTCCCTTTTCCTTTTAAATTTTGGTCCCAATCTGTGCATACATCTAGATAAATTTATTTAAGACATTACCTTAAATTTGAGAATAAAAGTATGGATGGATTGAGAGATATGGATTTTACAAACATTCCTAAAGTGTGTGGAAGGACATTAAATATCACCATTTATATTCCTATTAGAATTTCTATTTTTTGGCCTTCTATTTGGTGTGTGCATTGTGGATCATTGGATATACGATCCAACGGTGACACCCTTGTCACCAACCTTAGCCTCGAAAGGAAAATGAAACATGGCATTGACAATCTTCGTAGTTGAATTCCTCACAATTTAATACATGAGCAGATCAGGAAATTGGATCTTTATCTTCGTAAGAATAGGGCAAAGTCACCTACCCCAAGTTTCATCGGGTTTGGAGGACACTAGAGTTTTTGCCAAAATCTTCCTCCATGAAGCAATCCTGTCAGCATAGGAGGATATAAATAGGAGATCCCTGACCCTCAACAAGATCACAATTGTTCTGTAGAGCTTCGACTGAGTCCTGCGATTGTTTCCCAAGTACCAATTTCTTTGTTGGACTCGTTCTTCATCTCTACCCCATACCTTCATCTCACTGGAGGTACTCGGATTCTGTCCCATCATCTCCAACCGCTACCCAAACAATTGAAGGTCACTTTGGGTTCGGGGAAGTGAGACAAAGGTGAAGAAGGTCCTATTTTCCTGCTCGTGCACTACATCATAGAGTCAACTAGAGAGTTGACTCACTACTCGCAATCCTATGAACGAAGGAAGATGACCACCAAAGGAGAAAGTATGTCACTACCCCCACGCGTATGTTGAGGAGGTAAGGGAAATTTTGTCATTTTCCTATTCTTTTCTCGCTTAGTCAGCTAGTAAGCCACGCAAGTGGGTTGCTGACTTTGCAAGAGCCAATAGGCCAGCCAACCAAGTTGGAAGGGCATGGCCCCAAGGCTCTCTACCCAGGTGGCAACCCTCATTGTCCTAAATAAATTATTTTGTAAAAATCCTAGTAATTAGTAGGACAATCAGATAAAGGCATGTAAAATATGATTTTTGCTCAGAAAAATGTAAGGAGTCCAATAGAAATATGTGCACTTCCTAAATCTGCTTCTAATTTGAAAAGTACATAAAGTTGATATTTTTAATGTAGTCAATGAACTAGAACCCTAAGTTCCAATATCTGGTGATCCTAATGTGTTCAATTGATATTGATAACAAAAATTGATATTTTATGAATAAAAAGAGCAACTTGAAACTTATGTGAACTTAACAACCCATGATTTGGATAATTAGGGTTTCCTTGAGATTAAAGGTGCAATTAATAATAAGATTAGGGTTTGTTGGCCCAAAATTCATGAAAAGTGGTAACTAAGGTTTAGGAAGGCAATACCCTACTAAAACCCTAAATTGAGAATCATGTCAATCTTAATGATGATTTGGATAAAATAATATAACATGGGTGTATTGCTTTAACTTTTAGGATAATTTTCTTGGTTTCTTGTTTGGTTATTCTTGATTTCTCTTTCTTGTACATCAAGAACACCTAATCAAGGTATGTGTTTGTGCTTATGACTAACCGCATTAATTTCATGACTTTTATAGAGATTTTTTGGATTTCTTAAAATTAAATGCTTGCATGTTTATTTAATTCATGCAATCTATAAAGTCACTATGCTATCACAATTTATGCTTATAACTTGTTCGAACCCCGCATACCAACTCTGGAAGTTTGAGAATAGAAAGGAATGAAAAGTCATGGTGATGACTAAAGACGAGGCCCCATATTGGAAAGGTTGGACCTACCCCCAGATTGGGAAGGTCATATGAGCTCATGCCCCAGATTGAGAAGACCATCATGGCACCTAGATCCAGACTGAAAGGTGTCCAACATGGCACCTAGCTCCAGATTGAGAGGTGGTCTATAGTCCATTGCATTGAAAAAACCCTAAGAGAGGGTATCCCAGAGGTTGAGTAAAAATAGGCTGAGAAGTTGTGAAGAAAACAATAATTTTGATTATGTAACAATAATTGTTGTGATTATGTTGTTACACCTAGATGCAATCTTTAGTTTCCCCCACATTGTTGTATAACTTGTTATACTAACCAACTATTTTGTTTGTTAGTGTTTTAGGATAATCTGTTATTATGGCTACAAGTTTAATGGAAAGTAGACCCTCATGAAGAAGGCACCAAACACTACAGGAAAAATGCCCATTAGTGGCATTTATTCTAGTGGCTTTTATAAAAAAATGCCACTATTTATTTAATTTACAGGCATTTTTATGTAAAATGCCTCTAATCCCCTTACTATTTAGTTTCTCAAAAATAGTAAATTTTAAAGGCATTTATATATATGGTTTGTGGAAATTAAAAATTGCCAATTTGATAGTGGGTAGCGGATTCACGCTATTTCACCACTCCCCCGCCTGCGATTCTCCCCTGCGATCCCTCTCCCCCCGACAAGAGGCTCTGGCGATGCGCGAGGTGAAACACCCCTAGGGCATCCCCGCCCACCCCTGGCCAGCGGTAATGTGTGGGTGGCCTTCACAGGACCTCCTCTGTGGAGCTGGTTAGTGGACGAAGGTACCAGTCTCCATACGCAGGACTGGCTGCGGCGCGAATCTTCGACAAGGCCCTAGGCATGGGTGTTTCGAGGCTCTGAGGGTTCTGAGGTGAGGTTTCCTGCTCTTGATGCAGCGGTGGTTCTTCTAGTTCAGCCTTTCCTTCTTGGAAGAGTGTCCCTTATGTGGGGTCAAACAGACAACTTCTTGGTGGCGCGTCCTCATGGATTCCATCAAAGAGTTTAGGGTCGCCTAAGGGAAGCTAGCGCAAGAGGCTTGGGCAACAGTGAGGGCTTTCGACACTTCTTCGGCTACCCTTGAGAGGATACGTGAAGGGGACTTGCAAGTTGTCACTCTGGGTGGTTGGGATGGATCTACGTTGTAGGTGGATGGTGGGGATCCTGGTCTCAATGCATCAATTTTGGATTCTGGAGATTCAGGGGCAAGCTTCCTGTAGAGGGGGAAGGAAATTGTTGGGTCTTCTTCTCTTTGTAGTGGGTAGGTGGATGTGGGGGACAGGGTCTGCGGTGGCTCAATGGGGGAGAGGTTCGACTCTGTTCCTCATCATGCTGCTTTGGGTGTTGAAACAGGTCTTGTGTTAGGGCTGGGAGGTGCACGAGAGGTGTTTGACATTTTGTCAAATGATCCTGGTCCGGATGGTTGTGTGTGGATGCATTCTCAGGATGCATGTGGTATCCCGGGATGTGTCGAGGGAGTCACCGACTGCTTTGGGGTTGGTGATATCTACATTCCCTTGATGATGGTGACATACAAGCCTGGCTCAAGCCTTGGTGTGGGGATTCCAATCTGTTTGGAGGCCTTGCGGCAACGCCCACTCCACTAATTGGCACGCCTCCTCTTGTGACGGAGGTACTCCATATGGGTCCTCACATCTCTAGGGATGCTTGCTTCTGCTTGACAAGGAGAAGAGCCCCTTTGCAAATTTTGTTCCAACCACACCTGCATATAGTTTTATCTCCTCACCAAGATATAATTGTGGACATGCATCTTTTGACAATTTTCAACACTCAGTTTCTTTCAGTACTCATGAAATGGGCTTAACGAGGTTTGATTCCATTAGAAGCTCTGCTGACTTCAATTATACTATTTTTTTAACTAATCAAAAACTCATGCAAGATTTGTTTCCATTCACATTACTACAGACTCAGAAGATCAAGATTCCCAATTCTTTAAAGATGCATACCCAACTTGGTACCGGGCTTTGTCAAGTTTTCAAAAAGTGACACTGGAAAGTGATAATCTAGAAATTCTAGTGTCTTTTAGGGTATCCTGAACCTCCTACCTGCTGTTACAGAAGGTCCTCTTCATTTGGTCAGCTTGAGTTAAGTGTTGTGTGAAAAATTACCTATTATATATTATTCCCCCTTTTACTTTTGAGGATAGATCATATATATATGCTATATTTATCAAGATTGATCATTCATTACAGCTTGTACCTCATTTGCATGTATGGTGCATGAGGTCGAATTGGTTCTATGATTAACGATATTCAAGCTCCAAAATTGCAACTTGCACATTATCAGGTTGGACATTATTATCATTTAAGGTAATATAATCATTAGAAGATAAAACCACCTCTTTCTTTCTCTAGGGAGTTTTTCTTCTCTAAGCTGCTCTAGCTTAGCATGCCTCTTTAGGAGGCAAAACTGAAGTAGACTGCAAAGAAAAAGAAACAAAGGCAACAATAATATGAGTCTTAGTTGGTATCAACCACATAAAAATGTTGGAGTAGTCTAAAACTTATTATGTGGCAATAACTATAATTTCTTTGGTTGTCTTATGTTGAAAGAATGAGAAATGAAGTGACTTGTGGATATAATTCCTTTAGTTCCAAGTGCTATTTACTTATTTAGAATGTTTGCTTCTAGATTCCCTCACTTACAATGTTATATATAAGGGAACTAGAAATGGTAATCTTTATGTTATTGTACTTGATACTCTTCAACATAGTGACCATGGGGGAGATTTTGAAAATGATCTTTTTGAGCATTTTTGTGAAAAATCTGGTCACTCGCACAATTTCTCTTCTCCTCGTACACCTCAACAAAATGGGGTAGTAGAGAGAAAGAATAGATCGCTACGGGAAATGGCTAGGACCATGCTTCTATAATATGATATTCCAAAAAAGTTTTGGGCTGAAGTCGTTAGCACCTCATGTTTTGTGTAGAACTTAGTTTTTATGCATCCATCTTTGAAGAAAACCCCCTATGAGTTATGGCGTGGTAGAAAGCCATCTATCGACTTCTTTCACATTTTGGGATGTCCTTGTTTTGTCTTGAACATGAAGGATTCTCTCAACAAGTTTGATCTGAAATCGTACAAGGCTTTCTTCCTAGGATATAGCACTACAAGCAGGGCTTATAGAGTTTTCAATATTGAACTGTCTAAAATTGAAGAATCTATTAATGTCAAGTTTATTGAATCTAACCCTGCTATTGGAAAGAATGTTGTTGATAATGATATTGCAGATGACTTAATTCCTATCTTGAAAGATCTCGACATCGACAACAAAGGTAAGCAGGTGGTTGAAGAAGAAGATGAAGAGAAGACGGATCCCACTCCTCTCTTCGCAAAGAATCATCCCAAAGAGCTAATAATTGGCAATCCATTTGAGAGGGTGAAGACACAAGCTGTCTACAACAAAGAATAAGTAGACAGTGCCTTCATCTCACAGCTGGAGCCAAATAACGTCAAGGAAGCTCTTGGAGATGACGAGTGGATCCTAGCCATGCAGGAGGAACTAGAGCAATTTGAGAAGAACCAAGTGTGGACTCTAGTTCCAAGACCAAGTGACAGAAAAATCATTGACACCAAATGGGTCTACCGCAACAAGCTTGATGAAAATGGCAAGGTGGTAAGGAACAAAGTAAGGTTAGTGGCATAAGGCTACAATTAGCAGGAAGGTATTGATTTTGATGAAACTTATGCTCCTATTGCTAGACTTGAATCTATTAGAATGCTACTTGCCTTTGCTAGTTATAAAAATGTATTCTTTTTGGTAAAAATGCGCATGTCATCTTTTTTATGTCATACACCCTAGAGTTATTCTTTTTTCTTAGTGTTCTTCAGATCGTATAAAGAGAGGAACTAATTTCTATTTGTCTTGATTTGAAGAGGCTTGAGGATGTTGTTACGAGAACATGGAGGAGGTTTCAAGGATAGTAGTTGAGGAGCAGGGGATGTGGAGCAACAATGAGCAAGTGGGTATGGAAGTTACTATAGTGGTTTTGATTTATTCATTATCTTTTTCCAAGACATTAAGATCAGTAATTTCAAATTATTAAAGAAAATCTTAGAAGTTACATGATCATACATAGGGTGATGGAAGTTTTGAAGGGTATGTTTAAGGTATGGAAGAGGAGAGTAGGGGAAGATGAGGGGCCACAATAGTAGAATTTACAGTGAATGAGGAGATGATCTGGTGGATTATTGTCTTCAATTGGAGGCTAAAAATGCATAAGGTGAGATAACGTGCAGTGGGACCAAGCAATGTGTGTGGGGGAGAGAGATAAAGTTGCAATGGTTGTTTCCCCCACATGTAGGAAGAAATAGTGAGGTGGGGAATAAGGACCCTCTCTTGGATTCATGAGAAGAGGTGGAATATTCATCGGATCATGTACTACTAAAATTCAAAGAGGGAATCTCACTACGTGATAACCATTAATCCAAACTTCAATGACAATCATGTGACCCAAGATTAAACTAATTAAACATAAGTAGTAATGTGTTTTCTATTAATTCCATTAACTAAGCACTCTTTATTCAAATTGATATTTGACACTCCAAGAACTTAGCTAGGTCCCCTGTAACATCTAACCCTAACGATGTTGATAGTTGCTCTAGGAGCACTATGAGAAAAGAATACATGTAATAAAGATCATCATATTTCATTGTAATTTGTTTGGAGTGCACCATGTGATAAAAATAGCATCCATAGTTTTTGAGGCGGCCAGGCGGTGGTTGTCCCTAGCTGGACGCCCAGGATGCCCAGGCCGCCCAGGTCGACTAGATGGCCGCCTAGGCGATGTTTTTTTTTACACATAAAATTGTACATATGTAGATTTATGCTTATATATATTATTTATGTACTATACTATGTTATATATACATATGCATGTAATTTTATGTATTATTTATACTATGTTATGCATATACCTATGCATGTAAATTTATGTATTATTTATACTATGTTATGTATATACTTATGCATGTATGCATGTATAACTTATCCACCCCTCCCAAATTTATTGAAATAACACCTTTTATAAGTCATACCAATAAAGAAAATGAGACAAATTCAATACCAAAAAGAGACAACAGTAAGTAATTAAGTATACTATAGTAGAGTTTGTAAAGTAGAATTAATAAAATATTGAAAAAAAAATTATTCAATGGGCCATTGGGCCCAACCTTCCAAAAAAGCGGTCACCCATCACTGTTTTGGGTCACCCAGGTGGACTAGGCGGTCGCCTAGCCGCCCAGTCGGCCCAGGAAGATTCCCAAAGTAACTCCGAAGCAAAGCGGATGGCTAGGCAGAGCCCTATTGAACGCCTTCTCGACTAGGCAGCACCCAGGCGGCCGCCTCAACAACTATGATAGAAACACTGGTCTTAGAGAATAATAAGCTTGCACATCTGCATTCTAGATGGAAAATAAGCAATTTGCTTTATGGATCATTAGTAGAGAGTGTGTAAGAAGTCTAAGGATTGCTATTGAGGGAGTGTTCAACTTCTAAATGGATTTGACAACCCCACAGTGAGTAATATTTTTTAGACATTAACTAACACCACTAGCAAAGTGTTTTCTAGCTAGTCTTTCTTTTGAATCAGTATAACCATACGCTTCATGTTAGCTTGTAAGAATCATTATATATATATATACTTGTATTAGTGATCATCCATAAGTTTTTTTCTGTTCAAGTTGTTTTTCATATGGATTTGATTATTATTTTATATCTAAGACTCAGTGCTACTACGATTCCCTGCAATCTTACTTTTTCTGTTATAGAGACAATAACTGGCTCTGGTGTGGGTGACTAGTTGCTTGAGCATAATCATTGTAGTGACTTCTAAAAACAATTAATAAAAGTAAATATTAACTACTTTGTTAAGTACTTGTGTGTATGATACTCTAGCAGGAATGGAAGAACTTCATTATGTTCTTCTTGGCTGGTAAGTATGATTGAAGTGTTAAATTCACAAAAAAACCTCTGTAATGGGTCTAAATCCAAAAAGAATTTATGATAGTGTTGTCCTTGTTCTATTTTTTGCAATCTTATTTACTACTTGTTGAGTTTCATATCTTTATTTATGCTCTGATTTCAGAATGTCAGCAATATTCTTTTGAACAACTTTACGTTCAATGTCCAATGCAGAATATTTTAAATGGAAAGTTTCACTCATGATGATGCTACTACAATTACAAATCATTCTAAGTAACACATTTCTTTTGGACAAATTATTATTGTTGCTATTTTTTTAATGTAGTTACTCATATCTATATATTTATATATGCTAGAGAGCTTCTATTTCCCATCCAGAAGCACCTGCTAGATTGTTGTGTTGATTGATGATGCCAATCATGGTTGTTATGATCAAAATAGTGACTTTGTGGATGTAATGTCCTGAGTTTCAATAAAATTATCATTTTCCACCTCAATTTTTATGATAATTTCTTTCCTCTCCATTTTGTGTCCTTAATATTGAATATTTGAGAAATTGATGGTTGAAGTACAATTTTATGCCAATTTGAGGGTTAGATGCACAAATACCATGATTTTCTAAATCGATAGTGTAATTATGAAGATATACACCAAACCAAGAATTAGTTGAATAATGGATAATGTTGGAGCTCAAGAATAAATATTAATGGATAAGAAGTGAATTTATTAGCAAGTGTAAATTTAAAATGGTGAATAATAACCCACCTTCATAGCTCACTCTTATTATGGTCTAATTAAGCTTGATAATGCATGCAATAAGTGAATGGAGGACTCCTGGACTCCATATCTTGGTTTTGGAAACCAAGGGTTGCATATAAAAGCAATATGTAATTATTTGCCCAAAAATCATATTAATATATGCTTTAATAAGCAACATAATTATTGGAGGCCAAAGGTTGGGTGAAACACAAATCTTATTATATAGCATGAAAGTAGACATCATTAGAAACCTAGGGTTAAAATTTGAAGACATTTGGAGATAGTTTGACCTCCCAAATGTATTAGACAAGTTTTTAATAAAGTGTGACATAATATCAATCGAAATATTGATTATAGGTATCATTTAAGCCAAAGTCCAGCCTTTAATAAGGTGTCACGCGTGTCGGACCATGATGGTCTAGGATCTGACGGATCATCTTTGATCTAGACCGCATCCAAGGGTCGACGGATCATCTTCTACCTCTGGTTAACTGAAACGGAACCAAGCTACCGCCGCTCGCTTCCTCTCCTCCTTTCTCCCTCATCTCTTCATCATTTCTAGAAATTTCTTCTCCTACGAGTTTGTAGAGACCTCCCACATCGAACGAGCCAAACCTCATCTCCTCCCATGCACTGTAGACAAAATTCCATGCTTGGCCGGCCATGGCTCCTCACCTCCACCTTCATTTCGGCTCCACTCACATCCCCACCTATAAATAATCCCCTACACGACTGCGTCGGTCCCTTAGCAACCTGCTTATCCCCTCGATTTTATCCAAGGATGCGTGGGTAGAGGATGGTGTGGAGATTTCCCTTATGTACTTACGACGCTCCTTTTCGGTGCTAGGCAGCTTGTGCATCAAAATTCCTTGGACCGCTGAGTTCGTCCTTCGATTTCCTATGTTTCAAGTACAGTTGTGCCGTGTTTGGGTGTGAAATGTGAAAATGCCCAATATACCAAGCTTCCACCTCGGCGCCATGGTGCGACATAGCTTGAAGAAGCTCGGGTGTCTTTTGACCGATTTTCCCCTGCGCGTCCCTCTGTTCATGTTCTCTCGCAAAGGGCATTTTCATCATCCGATTCTTTGCTTTTCGACCCAAGTAGCAATTATCTAATTTCTGATTGGTCAGTTTTGTTTAATTCATAGAAAATCACTCAAATATTGGAAAAATATAAATAAATACTCGTTGGAAAGATAAAATTATTTTGAATCCGAATTTCCAAGTTTTGAGTCTTGTTTTCATCTCAACTCTGATAATTAATTCAAACCTCAATTTAAATGTATAAAGTGTAATAAAAAGATAATTAAAGTGTTTTAACTCTATTTTTGACAAGAAAATATGTTTTCTCAATTATAAAAATATTAGGAATCATTTGGTCCTGTTTCCTGACCCAAAATATAAAGTTTTAATCCAAGGTTATAATTGTGGACATTTTACACTTAAAGTACCTTTAAGTAACCTAATACATGTATTAACCTTTGTACCTAGGTTAAAGTGAGTTTGGACCTGACATCTTAGTGGATAAGGGATAACCTAGAAAGCAAGAATAGGTATGTGCATTCTAACACCTCAGTTGGGCTTCTAAACATGCTAAACCTAGTTTTCCCAAATGAGGCATAGTTATGAAATTATTCTCCCTCATCCACTTGATCATGCAATTTGTAACATGATGCATAAACTTGCTTTACTTGATAAAATTTGTGTCATTCGACCACACCTGCCTTGTTGATATGATTTAAATCTTGTCATGTAAATATTTCCCTTAAACTATTCACTTGAGCATCCAACATGAAATCTTGATGTATGAACATCCTATATGGTTATCTCTTGGAAATGCTTGGGTAATTGGGATCCAATTGAATTATTGCTATTTGCTTTCCCTGCCAATGTAAATTGTAAGCATGATAATGATAGTTTGACTATTTAACTAATGTAGTGTACATGAGTACAAGTAACCCATAGGGCACTGGGGTTTTAGTCCCCCTGCCATAGGCACTGGGATTTTAGTCCCCCTGCCACTTTATATATATATTGAGGTTTGGGATGTTATTTCCCCTCTCCTCCTGGTTGAGGTTGGCAGGTGCCTCACCCCTATGTTATTTTAGCTTAGTCATAATGAATCGTTCTTGTTCTATATTTGACTTATATGCTTGGAAGAAATCCCATTTGAATAATATGCCTCATACTCTTGAACTTTCTTAGTATAGAGAATCTTTATGTTTCCATTCCTTAAATTCTTGTACCTTATCATTTTGTGACACATACCTTTATATTTCTCTTGTTGGGTGCTCTCCAACCACCCAGAACCAGGACAAGGGCTAGACCAAGCACAAGGGAACCCAGGGCAGGAATAGCGCCCCCATCATGGCAAGGTTGATGCTGCTAAGATCTTGATAAATTATATGTTATGAACTACAGTAATAAAAGCTTTTTAATATCCTAGAATCTCATCTACTTCTTCTTTTAGAACAATCTATGTAATAGTTTAGTTTTCTCATCTTATTTTCTTCCGCTGCTACTATTGACAATGGTTGTATTTGGTCCATGCTTATTTAAATGGATTTATTATGCATACATCCTTCCATCACAATGTTTTTAATAATTTGAGGGATGTATTGTATTTTTCCATTAAATTTAAGTAAGGGGGTGATCCCGCCACCTTACAGCATGGTATCAGAGCCTGTAGGGTAGCTACTAGGGCACGTTGTTGAAAGTGATGGTGTCTAGAAAGGGTCAGAGCTTGGGGGCTGGCAATATTTTCCTTCGCCCCACTAGCTTGGTCATGAGGACTCCTGAGCTCATATGACCCGACCTGGCCTGATCTGATATTGAACGCCCAAAATAGCATGCCTATAGGCAATAGTATCCTTATCTATTTCTATCTTATACTCCTAGAAATCTTACCCTAAAACTTGTCTTTTAGGAAGGGTAGCTTGTTCGGTGAAAGCTCAAACAATAACGACACCAACCCTGAAACTCCTGAGACACCTCTGACTCATGAGCAGGTGTTGACGATGCTGAGACAGCTACTCTCCACTACCTTGGTGGGGCAGCTTACTGCAGTTTCTACCCACGCCAACAAGCCTAAGGAGCCAACCCTAAATGACTTCATCAAGATGTAGCCTCCCTACTTCAAGGGGGAAACTGAGAACAACATGGTGGATAAGGCAGATGATTGGGTGATAGCCCTGGAATGCACATTTGATGGCATGGTGTGTCCCCCGCATCTTAAAGTTTGCTTTGCATCTTATGTCCTGGATGGTCTGGCACGGGTCTGGTGGAATGGGAAAACCAGCACACAAGACACAATAGCTATGACCTGGGATGAGTTCTACACAGCCTACCTAAAGAAGAAGGAGGTCGAGTTCTACACTCTACAACAAGGGAATATGACAGTCTCACGAGTATGTACCACATTTCCTGGTGCTAGAACGTTACGCTGTGGGTCTAGCTGAAGAGCGAAGGGCGGTTGTCTTCCTTGAAGGGTTCAACAACATCATAGGGCATCACCTGGTGCCCCAGATCCCGTTCACCTTCCAACAAATGCTAGACAAAGCTCTGGACGTGGAGGCGTACCCTGGATTCCATGCTTCTGGTTCGAACAACAACAACAACCGAAAGAACCATGGTGGTTCGCAAGGGCACGGTAGGTGCAACTCCTGCTCCTGATTTCATCCTCCCGAGAGATGTCCAGTTGGCAATGCACCGCACCGTAGGAATGATCTGCCTTCCCCTACCTGTCATGAGTGTAGCCAATTCAGTCACATCAGGCCAAACTATCCTAGGTTCAATCGAGGATAGGCCCCCGCCCAGCAACAGAAATAATGTCAAAATCCACCCCCAAGAAACAACAACAACAACAATCACCACAACCATAACAACAACCGCAACAATAACCTACAAGGACGACATCCTCCTGTGGAGAGGCGCAATGGAAGGGTCTTTGCTCTGGATGCTGAAGAGGCTGATGACGAGAATAATGTGATTGAAGGTACTCTACACCTTAATATGTACCCTATCAAAGCACTTTTGATTCTGGCTCATCAAATACCTTCATATCTACTCAGTTTGCTGCTATGCTAGAGATAGAGTCTGAATTAATGGACCATGTACTAGATGTCAAAACCCCTAGTGGTATAATATGCTCCTCCTATCTCAAGCATCCAACCCTGGACATGTGTATATCGAGAAAGATGTTTCCATCTGACTTTATCTTGCTCGAAATGTCAGTTTTCGACATTATTCTAGGCATGCACTGGCTAAAAAGTTACAAGGCAGTCCTCTTCTATGATGAGTTAAAGGTTAGCTCTTTGCACCCTATAGAAGGTAGAATCTGTGTAAAAGGAAGGAAATGAGAAGAACGACAATTCTTCATCTTAGCCATCAAAGCCGAAAAGCTTATCTCGTAAGGGTGTAGGGCATTTCTCGCCTCTATAGTTCTTGATGCTACACCCCCTACTCTCGACCATATAGAAGTGGTGAAGGACTTACCTGATGTCTTTCCTGAAGAACTACCTGGGTTGCCCCTACTCGTGAAGTGGAATTCTCCATTGAGCTTGCATCTGGGACTTCACCCATATCGAAGCCGCCTTACCGCTTAGCACCTGCTAAACTCACTGAGTTAAAGAAGCAACTTCAAGAACTTCTAGATATGGGGTTCATTCACCCAAACATTTCTCTTTGGGGAGCCCCCATCCTGTTTGTAAAGAATAAGGATGGATCTCTATGTATGTGCATGGATTATCACATGCTTAATCAGGCCACGGTGAAGAATCGCTATCCACTACCTCAAATTGATGATCTCTTCGACCAACTCAAGTCTGCCACCGTCTTCTCAAAGATGGACTTGTGGAGTGGTTACTATCAAATGTGAGTGAAGGATGAAGACATCCCAAAAATAGCTTTCAGAACCAGATATGGGCATTATGAATTTCTGGTCATGCCGTTTGGTTTGACTAATGCCCCAGCTGCTTTCATGGACCTGATGAATCGAGTTTTCTGCCCCTACCTCGATCGATTCATCGTGGTTTTTATTGATGATGTCTTGATATATTCGGAGTCGGAAGAGAAACATCGTGAGCACTTGAGGCTGGCGCTCAATACACTGTGAGAAAATCAACTTTATGCTAAATTCTCCAAGTGTGAGTTCTGGATTAAAGAAGTTCAGTTTTTGGGTCACGTCATTTCTGGAGGACACATTGTTGTTGACCCTGCAAAGGTTGAGTCATTGATCAAGTGGAAGGATCCAAAGAATGCATCTAAAATTTGTAGTTTCCTCAGTTTGGTAGGTTACTACAGGAAGTTTATCAAAAACTTCTCAGAGCTCGCTCTTCCTATGACGAAGTTGACATGAAAGGACGTCAAGTTTGTTTGGTCGCCTGAGTGTGAGGACAGTTTCCAAAAGCTAAAGCAATGCCTGACATCTGCTCCTATGCTTGCACTACCTATTGAAGTCAAACCCTACATCATTTACACTGATGCCTCCAAGCAAGGACTGGGATGTGTTCTAATGCAAGAAGGCAAGGTGATCACCTACGCCTCTTGCTAGTTGAATCTGAATGAAGAAAACTGGCCTACGCACAATTTAGAGCTTACAGCTATTATTCATGCTCTAAAGATCTGGCAACATTACATCTATGGGGTTCAGTTTGAGGTCTTCTTAGATCATAAAAGCTTAAAGTACCTCCTGACACAAAAAGACTTGAACTTGAGATAGCGTAGATGGATGGAGTATCTCAAGGACCATGACTTTACCATCACTTATCATCCTGGTAAAGCCAAAATTGTTGTTGATGCCTTGAGTCGGAAGAAGTCTAGGACATGTGCTGCTATAACTTGTTCCATTTGGAAGAACACAGAGTATGTTTCTGCATGGCAACCGCAACCGACAGAAATCCCAGAAGATGAAGTTAACGATAAGCTATGTGTTCACATGGCTAGCCTATCAATCACTCCAAGATGGATTTCCGATATTGTTGCTACCCAGTTGGAGAGTCCTGAGCTAGAAGGAATGAAAGCCTTAACCTTGAAACCGCAATCCAATTTCTCTGTTGGAGTTGATGGTGCACTCTGTTTCCAACAAAGATTGTGGGTTCCTGATGTTGACGAATTGCGGCAGAATATTCTCTGTGAAGCACATGGGTCCAAGTACACAATTCACCCCAAAATGACTAAGATGTACAAGGACTTACAGTGCAGTTTCTGGTGGAAGAACATGAAGACGGATATAGATCTATTTGTGTCAAAGTGTTTGACCTGTCAACAAGTTAAGATAGAACATCAACGGCCTGGTGGTCTCCTCCATCCGCTTGAAATTCCAGAATGGAAATGGGAGAAGATCACGATGGACTTTGTCACTAGTTTCCCCAAGACCAGGAAAGTCTACGACGTTGTGTGGGTTTTCATTGATCGCCTCACTAAGTCTGCTCACTTTCTGCCTTTCAAGTCCAACTACAAAGTAGAGGATACGGCTCAGTTATATCTGGAGTGGATAGTTCGTCTGCATGGTGTACCGGAAGTGATAGTTTTTTATCGTGATCCCAAGTTCACCTATCGTCTATGGAGTTAGATACAAGAAGAAATGGGGACTTACCTACGGTTTATGCTTATCACCCCCAGACCGATGGTCAGACTGAAAGAACTGTGCAAATCTTAGAAGACATGCTTCGTGCTTGTGTGATGGACTGGGGAGGAGCATGGGATAGATATCTACCTCTGGCTGAGTTTGCGTACAATAACAGCTACCAAGCCAGCATAGGGATGCCTCCGTATGAATCATTGTACAGAAGACCCTGTCATTCCCCGTTGGATTGGGACGATGTGGGTGAGCATTCCTTAGTGAAGAAAGACAATATGCAGATGATGATAGAGAAGGTTCAGCGATTAAGAAGCGTATGAAAGCCGCTCAAGACCGACAGAAGATGTATGCTAACAAGCATAGGTCTGATGTGAGTTTCCTTGTTGGCGACCATGTGTTCTTGAAGGTCAATCCAATACACTCTATTGCCCGATCCAAAGTCAAAGGCAAGCTTAGCTTGTGTTATGTGGGACCTTTTGAGATCTTGGCGAAGATTGGGGACTGTGCATACTGCCTGGCTCTTCCTCCTTCTTATGATAAGATACACGATGCCTTTCATGTATCTGTGCTGAGAAAGTATGTGAAGGACCCTTCTCATGTACTCATGATAGAACCCTTGGAGATTCATGAAAACCTAACCTATGAGGAGCTACCTATAAAAATACTAGACACCCAGGTGAAACAGTTGAAGAATAAAAGGATTGAGTTAGTGAAGGTGTTGTGGAAGTATCATGGACTAGAAGAAACCACTTGGGAGCTGAGAGAAGAAATGCTCCGATCTCACCCTTCTCTTTTTGTATGAGATTTTGGGGATGAAATCCTTTCTAACGGATGGAGTGCTATAACATTTTGAGTTTCAATAAAATTATCATTTTCCACCTCAATTTTTATGATAATTTATTTCCTCTCCATTTTGTGTCCTTAATATTGAATATTTGAGAAATTGACGGTTGAAGTACAATTTTATGCCAATTTGAGGGTTAGATGCACAAATACCATGATTTGCTAAATCGATAGGGTAATTATGAAGATATATACCAAACCACGAATTAGTTGACTAATGGATAATGTTGGAGCTTAAGAATAAATATTAATGGATAAGAAGTGAATTTATTAGCAAGTGTAAATTTAAAATGGTGAATAATAACCCACCTTCATACCTCACTCTTATTATGGGCTAATTAAGCTTGATAATGCATGAAATAAGTGAATGGAGGACTCCTGGACTCCATATCTCGGTTTTGGAAACCAAGGGTTGCATATAAAAGCTATATGTAATTATTTGCCCAAAAATCATATTAATATATGCTTTAATAAGAAACATAATTATTGGAGGCCAAAGGTTGGGTAAAACGCAAATCTAATTATATAACATGAAACTAGACGTCATTAGCAACCTAGGGTTAAAATTTGAAGTCATTTGGAGTTTGTTTGACCTCCCAAATGTATTAAACCAGTTTTTAATAAAGTGTGACATAATATCAATCGAAATATCGATTATAGGCATCATTTAAGCCAAAGTCCAGCCTTTCATAAGGTGTCACGTGCACCAGACCATGATGATCTAGGATCTAATGGCTCGTCTTTGATCCGGACCACATTCAAGGGTCGACAGATCATCTTCTACCTCTGGTTAACTGAAATGGAACCAAGCAGTCGTCGCTCGCTTCCTCTCCTCCTTTCTCCCTCGTCTCTTCATCATTTCTAGAAATTTCTTCTCCTACGAGTTCGTGGAGACCTCCCACATTGAACGAGCCAAACCTCATCACCTCCCGTGTGTTGTATATGAAACTCCATGCTTGGTCGGCCATGGATCCTCACCTCCACCTTTGTTTCGGCTCCACTGACATCCCCACCTATAAATAACCCCCTACACGGCTGTGTCGGCCCCCTAACAACCTACCTATCCCCTCGATTTTATCCAAGGATGCATGGGTAGAGGATGGCGTGGAGCTTTCCCTTCTATTCTTGTGGTGCTCCTCCTTGGTGCTAGGCGGCTTGTGCATCAAAATTCCTTGGACCAGTAAGTTTGTCCTTCGATTTCCTATGTTTCAAGTACTTTTGTGCCCTGTTTGGTTGTGAAATGCGAAAACGCCCAATATACCAAGCTTCCACCTCGGCACCATGGTGCGACAGCGCTTGAAGAAGCACGGGTGTCTTTTGACCGATTTTCCCCCATGCGTCCCTCTTTTCCTGTTCTCTCACAAAGGGCATTTTCATCATCCGATTCTTTGCTTTCCGACCCAAGTAGCAATTATCTAATTTCTTATTGGTCAGTTTTGTTTAATTCATAGAAAATCACTCAAATATTAGAAAAATATAAATAAATACTCGTTGGAAAGCTAAAATTATTTAGAATCCGAATTTCCAAGTTTTGAGTCCTATTTTCCATCTCAACTCTGATAATTAATTCAAACCTCAATTTAAATGTATAAAGTGTAATAAAAAGATAATTAAAGTGTTTTAACTCTATTTTTTGATAAGAAAATAGGTTTTATCGATTAGAAAAATATTAGGAATCATTTGGTCCTATTTCCAGACCCAAAATCCAATGTTTTAATCCAAGGTTATAATTGTGGACATTTTACACTTAAAGTACCTTTATGTAACCTAATACATGTATTAACCTTTGTACCTAGGTTAAAGTGAGTTTGGACCTGACATCTTAGTGGATAAGGGATAATCTAGAAAGCAAGAATAGGTATGTGCATTCTAACACCTCATTTGGGCTTCTAAACATGCTAAACCTAGTTTTCCAAAATGAGGCATAGTTATGAAATTATTCTCCCTCATCCACTTGATCATGCAATTTGTAACCTAATGCATAAACTTGCTTTACTTGATAAAATTTGGGTCATTGGACCCCACCTGCCTTGTTGATATGATTTAAATCTTGTCATGTAAATATTTCCCTTAAACTATTCACTTGAGCATCCAAAATGAAATCTTGATGTATGAACATCCTATATGGTTATCTCTTGGAAATGTTTGGGTCATTGGGATCCACTTGAATTATTGCTATTTGCTTTCCCTACCAATGTAAATTGTAAGCATGATAATGATAGTTTGACTAGTTAACTAATGTAGTGTACATGAGTATAAGTCACCCATAGGGCACTGGGGTTTTAGTCCCCCTACCATAGGAACTGGGGTTTTAGTCCCCCTGCCACTTTATATATATTTTGAGGTTTGGGATGTTATTTCCCCTCTCCTCCTGGTTGAGGTTGGTAGGCACCTCACCCTATGTTAGTTTAGCTTAGTCATAATGAATCATGCTTGTTCTATATTTGACTTATAAGCTTGGTAGAAATCCCATTCGAATTATATGCCTCATACTCTTGAACTTTCTTAGTATAGAGAATCTTTATGTTTCCATTCCTTAAAATGCTTCTTGTACCTTATCATTTTGTGACACATACCTTTATCTTTCTCTTGCTGGGTGCTCCCCAACCACCCAGAACTAGGACAAGGGCTAGACCAATCACAAGGGAACCCAGGGCAGGAATAGTGCCCCCATCATGGCAAGGTTGATGTTGATAAGATCTTGCTAAATTATATGCTATGAAGTCCAGTAATAAAAGCTTTGTAATAGCCTAGAATCTCATCTACTTCTTCTTTTAGAACAATCTATGTAATAGTTTAGTTTTCTCATCTTATTTTCTTCCGCTGCTACTATTGACAATGGTTGTATTTGGTCCATGCTTATTTAAATGGATTTATTATGCATACATCCTTCCATCACAATGTGTTTAATAATTTGATGGATGTATTGTATTTTTCATTAAATTTAAGTAAGGGGGTGATCTCGCCACATTACAATGGATGTCCCTACAAAGGTGTAGTGGTAGCCTCCCCTAACTTTGATCTTCATGTGTAAACTGTAGGACAACAATGAGTTAGCAGGTCCTCGATAAGATTCTCATCCAAAGAACTCAACCTTCTGAAGGTATGGATCTTCTACTATTCTCCTTAATATGGAAGTGATTTCCTCACATGCTGAGTTCATGGTTTCTTTCTTTCCTGTCAAATCTAAAATTTTTGTGACTTTATTGAAGCTTCTTTAATGATTTTGACTTTTTATTGGGAAAGCAAAGCATTGAGCTGTTGTTTGGGAGAATTAGGAACACTAAGACAAAATGAATATCCGTATGAGTTGATTTTTTTTAGAAAACTAAAACAACTAATTTAATGTGGCTTGCCTGAATCTCATATGTCCATTCATTAGTAATCATGATTGTTATTAAAAGTAAGAGAGATAGAAAGATGACCAGTAAAAAAAGAAAAGTAATATATTACATGAAAATATTGGTGTGGTTGAATTGAATGGAGAAGGAATCTGTAACATATCTAACACGTTTACAAGCTTGCACGTGGTAATAATCAAATAATATGTATCTTTTACTAAGCATGCCTCTCGATTTGGATTTAGAACAAAATTGGTATCATTCTCTTTTTTCATGTACCCCTACCCTATTTCTTTGTATAGTCACATGTCTTATGGTTCATTTTAGTATATTAAATCAAGTTATTACTTAAATTCTAGGCCTCATGGACAATCCAAGTATATTACATTTTTAGCTTTTGAAGGAATGTATCTTCATACTTTGATCTAGTAGGATTTCTTGTTTAGATACCATTCTTCACTGGGAAAGGGGATGTGCAACTGATAAGGGACTCACATGAGAAGTCAGTCGGAGGGATTGCTGGTGGGATTGGTATGTGTGTTTTGGACCCTGGTGTTGTTGGGGATGAGGTTGGCGATGGCCTAGATGGGGAGAGGGTTGGTGAGGGTGATCCTAATCTTTCTGACAGGGTGAGCTTGGCCTCAAACAAGGAGCACTTGTTGGGGGAGGATGATGCTTATCAGGTGTTCGAAGGTATGTGTAACACCCCTCCCTAGGGTTTCATACATAACCAGTGGAAGCACGACCTAATCCCAAGCATTATCCATAATGTGGGGTACTTGGCATATCAGGGAGGGATTGTTACATGCATGATCTCATATCAAGAAATAAACAACACTTGGCATTCATAGAAACATAGATTCATACATGAGTTCTTGGAAAGAAAGCTACATCATGCTTCTAAAGGTACGCTAAACATAAACTAGATAATCAAGAAAAAGATAGAATCTCCATAGATGGATGTCCCACCAGGCAACAATTTCTAACGTCTGGGATACTTGGAATCTTCTCAAGATGTCTCCTTCCCTTTAGCTCCAACGTCTGCGGACGTCTCGTCCCCAGCCATGCAAAGGAAAACAAACATGGTAAGTAAGCGACATTGGCATGTTATAAAGCATAAAAATAACATATAAAGTGATTCAACATAAACATGAACGTGCATTGACATTGATCATTTCTTGGCATGTTTTACATGAAGAATTTGACTAGAAGTATATGCTCCTCTCTTAATGCCCCATAACGAGCCCATAATGCTCGGAAAGCCCATAACAAGGTGCATATAAATCTAAATCAAATTCCCTTAACCATGATCTTTCTTAGACTTTACTTATCTTCTGAATAACCTAAACTTAATCTTAATTGGGATTTCTCCCTCTTGAAAATAATTGGGATTTCTCCCCATGAAACATAATGGGATTTCTCCCTCTTAAGCATGGATGGGAATTCCTTCCCTCTAAATATTGGTTTCATGTTCCTTAACCATAATTCATAACATAAATCAAGTTTCTATACTTAGACTTAGATTATAACAATCAAACATCCAATAATCATATACATTGAAGAAAAGCATGCATTTATCATGACTTTAGTATAAAGTGCTTAAACATATCATAATCATTCAATAAATCAAGTTTACTATGCCAAGGGCATGGCCCGCTTACCTTGAGCTAAATCACCTAAGTCAAACCTGGTTTGACTGGTTGGATCCTTTTAATCACCTGAAATTAGCATATATATCCTTCATTACACAACATTAAACCCTAATTTGTTGATAAAAATATTGAGATGTGAAAATAGCAAAATCAGTCGATAAAAATCACAAAATCAGATTCCTCATCGAAAATCTTTTCCAAAACATATTTATTTATATTTTTCTGAGGTCGTATGCAAAAGTTATGAATTTTGCACTCTGGACCAATCAGAAATCAAGAAACTTTATTGTGACAGCAATATAAATCAACGATTAATCAAAAGGAAATAAAATGTGGAATTACTAAAGTACCTTAGGCGCGCACTACATACAATCAAACACGCGGGGGTAAAATTGTCATTAGAGCTTATTGAACCAGCGCGACTCGTGTAGAAGAAAGGGTGTGTGAAAACCCAAAAATGCCCCTGTAAGCGAAATACATCGAAAGGAAATGAATGACCCTCTTGGTCATCACCCAATTGGGATTGATCCTTTCTCACACAGCGCGAGCCATGGCTCCAGTGCCATGGGCGAGCTTCTCAGCCATGGGCAAGGACCTAGGCTTGTTGCCACCCGAGAGTGGAGAACACCTTGGTTGAATTCGTGATGAGAAGGCAAAAGCATCGAGCCTAAGCTCGGGGTCGGGAGAACATAGGAAAGCTATCCTGGCCATGGCTAGAGCCGAGTACAGGGGAAACATATCAAAGATCCAAGGTCAGGAAAAAGTGTTAGGAAACCTTCAGGCAATGAT
Source organism: Alisma plantago-aquatica (assembly GCA_963693085.1). NCBI lineage: Eukaryota > Viridiplantae > Streptophyta > Magnoliopsida > Alismatales > Alismataceae > Alisma > Alisma plantago-aquatica. The sequence continues at coordinate 845,551,640 of OY856413.1, forward strand.
CGGAAAATGACCATGGAGGCAAGGTGAAGCCATCCAACCTATTTTCGTGGTTGCGGATGCTTCATAGCACCATGGCGATTGGAGGCGTTGAGGCTTAACGGCGGAGTACAGGTCCCGATGATATGGGAAATCATAGGGCAAACTAAGGTCAGGAAAACAAAGGAGATACTCTGAGGATGCTCATTGTAAGGGCAATTAAGCCGAGCTGGCCAGAGAAGGCCGGGCAGACTCAAGGTCGTCGGGGACCAAAAGCGAGTAGGTCGGGGAGCCTCGGGGATCCAGAGGAGAAATTGAGCGAGAATGAACGCCGCTTGGGTCCGCTGATGCTTGCAGGTTGCTTAAATGGGGGGCAGAGGAGGCTAGTGAGGCATCGGGGAAAACTTGGTGGTGAGCCCTAAAAGGGTGTTTGCTCGATAGAGAGCGAGAAGGGGCGAGTGATGGCTCTGTGTGTTTGTGGCATCAAGACGAATGCGTTGGCAAAGGAATCAAGTGAAATTGTCTTGTAATGAGGGAGGAAGATATCGACGAAGAAATCGTTGTGAAACGTCTTCGTTCGTGAGAAGAAACGGAGGTAGAAGAAGACGCGAGCGTCGTTGGATCCTGGTCCAACGGTTGCTATCGCTCGCGCCAAAATGGTAACGCATGACCTCAATATAAATATGGGACATTAGAGAAAATCAAAGCAATCAATGAAATCAAACTAAATTCTTGGCCAAACAATATTCAAATCTTTCAAAATCAATTTGAAGGGTCAAACATGGTCCAAAAGAGTTCAAATTTGAACCATAGGTGTATTAGAGGGTCTAGAATATTCCTATGCCATTAGATTTGATGCTTGTACACGTTTTAGGCCTAATATAGAAAAAATCATCATGTGCATTTAAATGGCTATAATTAGTGTATATAAAGTCATTAATTTCTCAAATAAGAATTACAATACATGAAAACGTACACTAAATATTATTTATTTTCATTGAACAAGATGGAGGCCATTAAGCAAACAATTAAACAAGTAAATCACTAATTACCATATGAGAGAGAAAATTTGACCTAAAAGCATTTATTCTCATTTTCTTAAACAAAGAGCATGGATATATATATATGAAAACATTTTCTTTAAATAGAATAAGGTTAAGAGAGAAATTGGACATAATAAAATTATTTTGCAAAACTAACATGGGAAAATTGCATTTAAGTCCTCAACAATTATCTAATTAGGAAAAGAGCATGCAAGGAATAAAATATATTGGAAAATTTGCATAATAAGATTGGGGTGTTACAGTATGTGTGTTGGTCTTGTTCTTGGTACATTTCCTTTTTAGGATGTGTGGGGGGTTTCAGGTTGTGTTCTTGATGCTAGTGGAACAACCTGCCCCGTCATGTTGACTAGGGATGAGTTGTCAGTGGATATGGGGGAGTTTTTCATGGTTGGAAACTTGTGTGTTCCCTTTGTTGCGGCAGTTATGGAGGTGGATGGGTGTGTCAAGCAAGACAGCAAGGATGTTGCTTCATTGATAGTCAGTAAGTTTGTCCTTTTTGGATCGAGTCCTTGTGTCCACAGGGGTTTGTACGTTTTATTTATGTGGTAAGGGCATTGGAAGCGTCAGTGTCATTCTTTGGTTGTCTGCTTTTGGTGTTGATCTCCTAGTCATCGTGTGAGGGACTATCTAGGCATTCCTGTGGGTGGAAGGCATCCTCCCTTTCTTAGGGATATATGCCTTTACTGTTTGGAGAATGCACACTGGAGGCATCATTGCTATCCACCAACAATTTGCTTTCGATGCAAATCCTTGGGCCACATGGTGCATACCTATCCGATGGGTTTCCTGTAATCTGGAGCTGATGGTGGTTTGTTGCAGGCAATCACATCCTTGACCTCAGATCGGGATGTTGGTGTGGAGCCTAAAGATAAGGTTGATCAAGTTGCAAGGTGGATACATGATGATGTCATGTACATACAAACATCTGCGTCATCAACATTTTGGTGACTTTCTAGATTCTCAGTCTAGAGGTGGTTCCCCACTCAAGAAGGACCCTGGGGTGATGGCATCATGCTTTATTCACCGGTCACGTTGGTGGACGTCTGCTCTGATATTGATATCTCTGGAGGGGAGTTTGAGGAGGCGTATGATGATAGATCCTTCCTTAGCTTCAGAGGTAGGATGAAGAGAGGCTGGTGTTGTTGAGGCTTGATGGATTAGCTAGGAGGAGGGTTGCTTTGGTTGTGGGTGTGTTGATGTGTGGATCGTATTTGGGCATTTTTTCTTTGGTTATGAGGGGGTGTGTATCTATTTTGGGTTGTTGTTGATGGTGATATGATGAATCTCATGTGGATGACTTCTTTCTGCTTGCTTGAGGAGCAAGGTGAATAAGATTGACCTCATTTAAAAAAAAATGGGATAAAAAAATCTCCTGATTCCCGAAACGTCGGCCCTAGGGTGTCTGCTCTGGTGATTTTTTTAGCCCCTCACCAACCTTTTTCCTGCATGGGGGAGGGGGTGGCTGGCGGCCGACTGGCATTACCTATCTCCCCTGGGCCTCTCCTTTGTGTGCGCATTGCTATGGTTCTGGGCCTTCTGCGGGTGGGTGCCATCTTTGGGTGTCACTTTCTTCCTCGCCTCTTCTGCGGTCGGTGCCTTGTCATTTTTGTGCGGTGCTGGTGGTGGGAAAAGCGTGGGAGGCCTTGGTGATGGCTGTATGCCCCTGGAGGATGGGCACGCTTTCCCTCTTTCCCCCCTTCTTTTTTTCCTTTTGGTTTCTGGGTAGTCGGGTGTTCTGTTTGCACCCTTTTGGTCGGCAGCTGGCATGGGCATCCTCGTTAGGCTTGCAGGGAGGGGTCAAGTGGGGGTTCGACCTTTGGCGGGTGCTCCTTCCCTCGGCCACCTTCCTTCACCTCAAGTTGTTGCTTGTGGTGGAGGGGTGTGTCGGCGTGGTGTGGAGTGGTGGTGGAGTTCCCTGCCTTCCCTACTCCCACATGCTCACAAGCCTAGGTCCTCTCTCCTTTGTTGTTTCTCTGTTTGAGGTGGTTTGCCTCCTTTCTGTCTATCTCTTTGGGTGACCCCTACCTGTTTGTTCTTGTGTCTGAGTGATTTTTTCGGTTGTTAGTTCTATTTAGTCTGTTAGGTAGTGGTGTCGGGTTTTGTTTAGACTGTTAGGTAGTGTGGTGTCCTGGTTATTGATTTCTGTTGTAGGTTATTCAAACAATTCGGCTGAGGTCTTGCTTGAATTCTATTGTAGGTTGTTCAAACAATTTCTCTTGATCTTCTTGGTCCAACTCAACTACCTGATGTATGCAGGTTAGTTTGAAGCTACAATTGGTTAATTTATTAAGATTTATCTCAGTTTATAGATCTTCTGTAGACTCCCTAAAGTTGCATATCATAGTCTTAGTATGAAATTATAGTCTCTCTGTCCTCCTACTCCCTCTGCATAGTTGGGTGTTGTAGTAGCAGACCCCAACATTGCTCCCTTTGTGCAGCAGTAGGCTTGCAAGAGCACCTTCACATACTCTTTCAATCCACTCTTCGACCAACCCTTCAATCCTCACTTTAATTGAGAAGCTTTACATGTTGTGATGTCATGATCGTACCTTGGAGATAAAGCTTTGGGTATTCTCTAGCTGCTAAAAGTGTTCAACCATTCGTCAAAGCAGATCTTACTCAGTTGTAGAGTATTATAATCTAGACTATCATTTCAATTTAGATCTAACTGTGAAGCTTCCCAAATGTGATCTAAAATTGAACTTCATTTTCATCAGGATAATTATTGTTACTCACATACAATCTACATTGATCTCATTTTGTTTTAGGTGTATTACATTGCAGAATTTGAACTGGAATTCTCAAACTACACACATTTTAAATATGAAGTTTGATAATCGATGAAGTTATACGTTATTTTATCAAGTGTTGTTGAGTTTTGTAAGCAGTCTTCATTGTTTGCAGGTGTTAAGACATTCAAACCTATATTGGCCTCTTCAGATTCTCAAGTGAAGAATATTCAGATTCTCAAGCAAAGAATCTATATTTCACCAAATGTATGACCTTTTAGGCTGTGCTTTTAGATGTGTGAGGGTGAGTAATCTTACATTATGGTTAATCTATAACTAAAATTGTCTGTTTGTCCTGGTTGCTTTTGTTACTGCCTACTCATATCAACTTATTCATGTGTTAGCATCCATGACCTCTTCTACTTGTCTATCAAGGATCTGAAGATGACCTTGGATGGATCTTGGCGAGTTAAGAATAGGGCAATGTTCTTATCCAGGTGGAAACCAGGGGATGATGATGTCAAGCATAGTGTCATAGATGCTATAATATGGGCTTGGTTATATCATCTTCCTTGAGATCTATGGAATACAACCATGCTTGAAATGATATGATCCTTTTTGGGTAACTCAACATGTTCTGATCAACCAACTTGACTCTATCCTAGGCTGGAGTTCACTTGCATTCAAGTTCCTATCCCATCTGAATATAAATTTTGATACTATTAGTCTTGTTAGAGATGAATACAATTCTCATACAATTGACACATGCCTCTCATGTTCTGGGGGAGTCATTATTATTTGTAAAGATAATGTTCGCAATATTTTAAAAATTTATGAGGATAAAGTTATTCATGCTAAAGTGAACATCAATGATTTCTCTATCTATGTCTCAGCCATTTATGGTCGGAACTCTGATGTTGTCATAGTGAATTTATGAATTACAATGATGAATAGTTCTTCAAGTTAATGGTTGACAGATTCCAATGGGTGACTTTTATTGTATTTAAGTCTGTGAACACGTTCAAACAATTCTGCTGAGGCCTGGCTTGATTTTTGTTGTAGGTTGTTCAAACAATTGCTCCTGATCTTCTTAGTCCAACTCGACTACATGATGTATGTAGGTTAGTTTGAAGCTACAATTGGTTAATTTCTTAAGATTTATCTCAGTTTATAAATCTTTTGTACACTCCCTAAAGTTGCATATCATAGTCTTAGTATGATATTATAGTCTCTCTATCCTCCTACTCCCTCCCCATAGTTGGGTGTTGCAGTAGCAGACCCCAACACTGCTCCCTTTGTGCAGCAGTAGGCTTCCAAGAGCACCTTCACATGCTCTTTCAATCCACTCTTCGGCCAACCCTTCAATCCTCACTTTCATTGAGAAGCTTTACATGTTGTGATGTCATGATTGTACCTTGGAGATAGAGCTTTGGTATTCTCTAGCTGCCAAAAATGTTCAACCATACATTAAAGCAGATCTTACTCAGTTGTAGAGTATTAGAATCTAGACTAGCATTTCAATTTAGATCTAATTGTGAAGCTTCCCAAATGCGATCCAAAATGGAACTCCATTTTTATCAGGATAAGTATTGTTATTCACATACAATCTACATTGATCTCATTTTAGCTCTTTAGTGGGATCAGTATTGAGACAGATGTCAACTAGTTTGTGTTATATTTTGCAGTTGCCTTGTCACTGTGATAGTGTTGACTTTTTAGTATGACTGTCTGTCTATAGTTTTTAACTCCCATCCCAGTGACAATCAAAGAGTCTAAATTCTAGTTGAATGATATCATTAGTTATTAGTTTCTTATATTTCATGTTGAAGAAGTTCTACAATAATGTTTCATCTAAAATTGCTTCTTAAAATGTTGATTAAGAAATGTGGCCCTGATGTTGTGAAAACAGTTATGCCTGACGAACGCATGAAGCTGCTCACTAATATCAGAAAGGTTGGTCTTCTTGTCTGAATTCTTTTTTAAGTGCTTATTGTATTGACAAAGGTAAATCTACAGACTACAGAGAGAAATGAATACAAAGCTAGATCGGAGAAAGGTTCTATGTGCTCTTCAAGGTGGATCTATTTACTTTTCTCTCTCCCGATATATGTTTTCCAAAATCACTATTTGTGTCATTTTCTATACTTTCAATTGTTAATAGCAAATGCTTCTGAAACCTGAAGATGGATTATTTCTTATTTTTGTATATGCAAAATCATGTAGCACGTTTATTTTCTTATTACATTGTATTTCTTATTACATTGTGTATGTAGTATTGCTTTTACAACTAAAATATCATAGAGCATTTATTTTCTGCCAACTAGGCTGAAGCTTCACAGAGATTGGGCAGTCAACATAATATTGCAGAGACACCCACTTCTGTAGATGTCAACTGCATGGAACCTGCTGATACAAAGGTGAATTTGAATTGTCTATTTGAATGTCGCATTGAAGTACTTTTAGAAGTTGAATTTTAGATATATAAATAGATGTGTAAAGATGCAAACATTCATTTTTCTGGGTACTGCTTTGTGGTGTTGTTTCTGATATGAATATTGCTTCCATCAACTTCACATTTATGCTGCTCTCCTCTTGTTCACCCCCCTCTTGAAACCGAACAAAGTTCCATCATTGTTTGATCCTACCCATTCACGCCATGCGCCATGAATGCAACCAAAGATGAAGAGAATGAGTATGGCACATCTCTCCGACTCACTTTCTTATTATGCATACTGTGATTTCCAATATAACTAGAATCAGTTTTGAATTCAGGGTTGGTGTTGTTGGCCTTTTGGAATCAAGCCACGGACACATGTGTTTTGGTTTGGTATACCAAAGTACTTTGTGTTGGCTACAAACTATTTGAAACTTGAATTGCTGAGTTTATCTAATAACCAGGTCAATATTGTTGAAGTTTTTTCCTCTTTGTCTTAAACTTAATATGTTATTCATGTATTTATTTCTTAGTGTATGTATTCTTTTATTTGTAAACCCAATTTTCATTTTTTTATTTTTCTGAAACAGAGCTTATTTTGGTACCAAATTTTCTGAGCAATTTGTCATTACGGCTTCTTCTGCTAGATTATCCTGTAATGTAAGATATCTTTTCACGTGTATTATATGCCATATGTTCATAAATTTTAGTCATGTTTTGATGTTGTTTCATTTATATCTATAGATGAGCTCCCAATCCAAAAGGACAGGAATCAATATTGGCATGTCAAGAAACACAACGGATACGAATGAACCTTCACCTCAAATGCTAATTGATTGTATGTAAAATCAGAATGTTGAGGAAGCACAAAGCTCTTCCGCTAAAGAAAACTTTGAGCAAGAAGAGGTGGGGAAGCCAAGAGTGAAGAAAAAATCACGTAAGATGTCAAATGTTTGGCTACATTTTGTTGAGTATGCTTCTTCTAAAAATAAAATTAGAGCTAAATGCAAGTACTATGATAAATCTTTTGTTGCTCATTTTTTGAAGAATGGAACTAAAAACTTGAAGGACCATTTGCCTAAGTGTGAGAACAACCCTTAAAACAAGTCTAAGGAGACACAAACTCAGATAGTGTTAGAACCAGGAAGCAATGAAGAAGGACAAGGAAAATTAAAATGTTGGGTATTGAATCAGGTAGATGCTAGAGATGCTCTATGGTATGTGATCATAGTGGATGAGTTGCCATTTAAGTTTGTTGAGCACCCTGGATTTCAGCATTTCCTGTCTATTGTTTGCCCAGATTTTAATTTTCCATCTCGCTTCACCCTTGCTCGTGATTTCTATCAATTGTATTTGAATGAAAAAATTAAACTGAAAAGTTTTCTAAAATCTCGTGCTTGTAATATATGTTCACAAGCACTGTTGGTTGCAATCTTGTGAAAAAAAATTACAGCAACATGGCTCTGAGATATCGATTTGTTGACTAAATTATTGAGTTGTTTACAAAAATTAGGACAACAGCAATACTCAAAGCACAGCTAATGAGCTATCGTATTTAGAAACCAGCAACAGTTCAGATATTATAGAAAATATCATTTCTATACATTGTGCTTTTAATTTGTAAAATTTGAAATAGCAGTTGAGTTTTCTAGTTTGGTCTAAACGGTCCAGTCCCGGTCCGGTCTTAATATTTTGCGTCTGGTCCCAGTCCGTTCCTAATATTGTACGGTCCGGTTTGCGGTCTGTATTTTCTGTTTTTTTCGGTCCACAATCCGGTCCGGTCCGGTCTGGTCCAGTTTTGGACCGATGCTCACCCCTAGTTGAGGGGAAACTACTAGAAAGAGACATTTGAAGATGTGGAAGATGTCTTGTAGGTTGTAAGTATGGTGACATATTCTGTTGGTTCTGTTCAAGACAAGTTCCTTGAATCAGAACCCATGCAAGTTGCTATCTATTTTTGTTTCCACAATGGTCTTGAATATGTTGTTCATGCTAGTCTTCAGGTACAACTACTTATTAAGATTACTTGTTTTATTGCATACATGCTAAAATCCAGACAATAAACACCAACTTTTCCCTACTACTCATTTTATTGCATACATGCTAAAATTTAGGTGCACCTAACACGAGTTTGAATCGTTTTCAAGTGATGTAGTGTTATGACCCACTCCGTGATTAATTAGTAAGTATAATGATTAGTGCATCATCAAGTTGATTAAGTTGAATTAAATATAAAAGACACAATTAGTGCATAATTAAGGTGATTTAGGTTCAGTTAAATGCCGAGATGCAATTAGTTCTTTGATCAAGTGAGACAGTCTAATTGGCATGAGTATTTGCTTTGAGTTGTAGTGGATTCCGTGCTGGGCACTTTGCAAGAAAAATCATTTAAAACGGACCCTTGAGGCAAAAGTTACAGCCTTTTTGGTTTTCTTGGACTTGAGATGCAATTTTCCCATTTATTACTTCTTTAAGTGGGTCGGCCACTTTATAACCCTTATTTTCCTTGTCACGCTTATCTCTTCTTCCTTATTTCTCCACCCGATAGAACTAAACAACCGCATAGCGGCGCTGTACCTGGTCGAACGGCCGCAGCCAGAGGGCGCGATTGCTGGAGCCCTTAGCTCCGACCCAGTTGGTCAAGCTTTAGGCGACATCCGTCCTCCTTCCTCCACCGTTCTCCCTCCTCATCCTTGCCCTAGCGCCACCCGATCAGTAGCAACACCGACCGACTAGCAGCAGGTGCTGCGTCGACCTGCAAATCAGCAGCGGCGCCGACCTGCTTCTCATTTGTAACTGCAAGCGCGACCAGCAACGCCTAGCCTTCCGCTCTTCTCCTTCCTTGTCAGCCGCATCCCACCCAACCTGCTAGGGCGCTGCCCAACAGGACCAGCCAAGATACAGCTGCAGCGAGCCGTCGTCCAGGGGCCCACTTGGGCGCAACTAGCACCGAGAGAGTGCCGCCCCGAGCTCGTCTTCGAAGATCTATGCTCAATCTGCAGCTCCCCCTAGCCGCGAGCAGATCTTGGCTATGTTTTCTTCCTCCTATGTATGTGTGATGTTGTTGCTATATGCAGGAGGTCCGATTCAGTAGAATCTTGGCACATGTAAGCTTTCGGAATGGCAGTTGACTTCGCCTTGAGGTCCACACCGGAATCCAGAGCTCCTAGCCAAGCTCCATCCACCAATCGAAGCTTTTCTCCAACCTGAACCAAGGCGTGAAGTAGCCTGTACAACTGGTTGTTAACATAGCTTTTCAAAGGTTGAAGAAGACCCAAAAATCACCCGGAATCTGGCCTTGGACACACCTCCGGACGAATCCGGACATACCAAATCAAAGTGAGTAGGATTTCATTTATTTATCATTAATAAACTCAGGCGTTTGAATATTTTCTGTTTTGTGCGCGAATTACGCTGATAACAGGCGTTATCAGGCGTCGGGCAGCGTTTGGCGTCGCCCGACCTTTTTAGTTCATAAAATGCTTCTAGACACTGTTAGATGATTAAATTTAGCATTTGAACAGTATGGATTGAATCAGTAGATTTATATGGTTCATTAGAACCTAAATTGCTCATTTGAATGTTGAAATTAGAAATTCATGTCTGAAAATGGTATGGTTTGGGTATGAACCCAGACAATAGGGATTTCTGATAAATTATCAGATGTACGATTTTAAAGTTGATATGAATAAATAAAATATGCAATAAAACCCTAAATTACATATATCTTTTGACGTTAATATGTGTAAATTGATATTTACATGAAATGGCACATTTCTTTGAAATATTACCAGAAATTCTCAAGTATTGTTATTAAATTGTGTTGTGATAGGTAATTAACTCTTAATTGAGTTAAGTGATGCACAAACCAGGATTAGGGTTAATGTGCACGTTTTTTGAGAATTTTAGAGAATTGACAAATGTTGAGTATGGTTCTCATATGTGAAGTAAATTTCTTTAATTTGTGCAATAAGATGTTCAATTGCGTAAATTCGCTATGTATGTGCCAAATTGAAATAAGTTGGGTTATTTATACATTTCTAATTTTCTTGAATGCATGGTATGAGAATTTCTCAGAAATTACAATGATTTGAAATATATGGCTCTGTCGGTTTAGAATGACAGTGTATTGTGATCTGATATGAAATCAGTAAATGTGATATTCCTGTTTAAATGGTTATATGTTAAATCAGTTAATAGACTTAGGTGCCCTAACACCGTATAACCCCTTTGACAGATCTGCTTCTTAGGGGTGAAACTCGTGTTGCAACATTATCCGTGCGGATTCATGGAGACACGACGACAGAGAGGCAGTGTCCAACAACAACGCGTGCGGAGTCACGGTGGCACTGGAGAAAATAGGGGTTATTCAACATTAATCCGTGTGGAGTCACGGTGGTAACCCAGTGAGACTCTCCGCCTGTGTACTCAGGTTAGAGGAGGAGTCTAGAGCACTCGGAGTAGTGCATTGAGGCCGGAGAGCCTATAGGCCGGAGAGCCTGGGGTCCTGTGGCAGAGCAGGGCTGGCGTCAGACTTAGCATTTCCCGGGTGTGTCACTAAGTCTTGTACGGCGGGATCGTAGTTCGCTACGGATCTTCATATGCAGGGTACACTGCATATGATTAGGGCATAATAATAATATAAATTGGTACTCATATAGGATCACAGTAAATTTAAGTATTCGAACTTTTGTACTATTTCTTTATATCTGTTTATCTGTTCAAATTATCTGTTATTGCATGGAAATGTGATTATATTCTGCAAATCTGTTATGTTATTAGAACTATTTTGCTTAGTACTGCACTATGTTTAATTTGAATTATAAACCTGATGAGTTGTTTAGTGATAGCTAAATGAAATGCTATTCACTAAGCGAGTAGGCTCATACCTCTACTCAAAACATTTTCAGGTCATCATCAGCAGTAGGAATCTGAAGGATCCTTTCATCCTAACGCTTAGGTTGTAGAAGGTATACATAGTTAATAGTTAGAGGTCTCTTAGTCCTTTCCCCTCGATCTTTGGGACATGGTGTGGGTGAGAGAAAGTATGTATGGCGAATGTGTAAAAGATGTAAATTAACTGTTATGTTTACTTTCTGTTAAACAATGTTACATGTTGTAAACTCTGTTTATGTTCTCTAGCCAGTCTAATTGAAATGCTTCCGCAATAGTTATTTATGTTTTAGTTTACAACAATAATCCGGATATCATTACGAGGTTTAAAAAAAAAGTTCTCAGTGATTTGTTTATGTGATAATCCCTCTGTCGCGCCCTAATCTCGTGATTAGTGGTTAGTGTGAGATCGGGGTGTGACAGTCTTGGTATCAGAGCATAGGTTGAGTATATGAATACTCTAAGTCAAGGTCAGGGGACGATAAGAGACCAATAGGATTAGGACTTAGGTGTCTTCCTTCTAACTGCACTTTTATAACAGGAAGTGTTCTGTTATATTATTGCAGATGGTAGGAAGATGATGTGGTCACGAGAATCAAGTTGAGAGTTAAGCTGAGTCATCAGAGATCATTAGGATCAAAAGATAAAAGTTATAAGTGAGGTACATAAGAAGTGATATGTCTTTAGATCTGGGAGGTCTGAGTGTTTAGATACCCTAGCCAGGTGTCTGAATACTTAGATTGACCAGTATCAAGCTACTCTGTCTATTTTTCTCTGGATGCCCTGGCCAGGTATGCAGAGGAAGGATAGGCTAGAGAGAAACCCTAGAAATCTTAGGGTTAAGAAACTGGAAATTTATGCAGGAGTAAGAGATTAAACATAGGATGCGATGCAACTCTTGCTTTATATTGCTTATTTGATTGGAAATCATTAGAAATGCTCTTATATGTATGGATTTAGATTTTCAGTTTATAGAACAAATATGATTCTTTTATATTGTTGTGTGTCATGAAGTGATTTAGTTATTGTTTATATTCTTTGTATTAAGTAGACCAGAAATTATGTTTAAATGAGTCTGCCCTAGGTGGATATTCTTTCCACATGTTTGAGATTAATAGGAGTTGGTTAATCCTGAGTAGCTCTTGGCTTCAGGACTACAGGTTCGGCCTGGTCCGGCTGGCAGGATGCGTTACTGAGATCTAATGACTCCTATTAATAATATAATAAAAGTAGATCCTGGATAATTTAGACCCGAATCATGGTGAAAAATGTATATACACTAAGATGTTGAGATATAAGGGAAAGATTAGAGCAGCTAAGAAATAGCTGGAACTGATGTTGGAGACCCAATGATGAGGTCTCATATGAGCAATTCTAATTTGGAAATAATGGAACACGATATAAGGTTCGAATTAAATTTACTGATTTGTATTATATGAACTCTAAATATAAGAGTATGGAAAGGATATGAGAAAAGTATGTAAGGGCTAGGACGTAAGAATCAAATTTGGGTTGGATCATGGAATGGAGTAAAATATTTTTATGTACTTCAAAGCAAATAGAAAATAGAAGAAAAGAGTTAAGTATACACTAAGTACATAGAAACAAAGAGCCTTATGTAAATCATAAGACCAGGACAAGAAATTTAGTTGAATCAAAAGAAATGTTAGAAATGATGACTTTGATTAAGGAATGAGAATTTCAAGACATAATTGAGAGTATGGAATGCATATCTTTATTATAAGGTTAAATGCATTCATACATACTACCTTTGGATTCTAAGTCTCTATAGACTAACAAAATAGTTTTTAAAATAAAGAACAAACACATAACTTAGAAAATGAATGCATGATATAAGAATTTCTCAGTGTTTACAATTATTTTAAGTACATTGTTCTGACAGTTCTAGAATGATATCATAATGTGATTTGAACTGCAATCAAATAAATGAGGTAACTAAAACCCTAAGAGTAGGGTGTCACCATGTGATAAGTGAATGAGGCAAATGAAACTCTAAGGATAGGGTGTTGTCATGTAATAAGTGAATGAGGTAATCGAAACCCTAAGGATAGGGTGTTCAATGAATCAAGTATTTTGATATCAAAATTCTCAGTATAAGATGTGTGATGCTTAACAGTTCAATTGCACGATTTTGGTGTATAAAGTGCCAAATTGACATGCATTCTGTTTATTTGAGAATTCCAGTCTGCCTGCATGCATATTGATATTGATTTCTCAGTAAATTACAAGTGGACACGTAATTAGATTATTTAAAATTTTGAAATCTGCATGCATGCTTATTATGTTGAATCTCTTGATATTTGCAATACCTGAATATATGGCTTGTCTAGTTTGAAATGATATTCATGTTACGTTATAAGCTTCCATTAAATTGAAGAGATATCATGAAAATACCAAAGTCCAGAACAAATAAGAGAAAGGAAATTCCAGCGATAAGATAAGGAAGAATTTAGTAAAACTTATGAGATCTAAAGTTTGAATTTCAAACTAAGGGAACATAGTCACATCACAATAACGCTATGTTATTGATAAAGAAGAAACCCTAGAATGTTTAGAGTTGTAGTAGTTCAAGGGATATCAATAGTGATTTGACCTTGAGTACTAGCATCCCTATAAAATAAGATCATGAGATTTGTTCTATGAAAGGTAAGCTAGAATTATTAAAATCTAGGGTTTAAAGGTAGATAAACAATATGAAAATGACTTGGAGAAAAGAGTAAGATATAAATTTGAAATGTAATAAGTGTGTGTTGAATAAAAGAGAAATATAATATAAGTGAAGTGTGTTATGAAATAAATTCTTACAGTAATAACAAGAAGTAAGTAGCATAGAATGAGGAGTAATACCTGATACATGATCTGAAGTTAGCTGCTGTAGTTCATGCTCTTAAGTAGATGCCCTCAGCGAGAAGTCAAGTTCAACAGTTGATGCATTCTCTATTGCATGTTTCGAGAGAGACATGCTAGTAGAAATGTGAAAGTTAAACTTAGACTTAGAGGTGACAAAGTAGAGTGGTTTGATTGCATAGATGCAAGTCAAGCCTACTTTTTACGATAAGATCAAGGAACTACAGTAGGGTGATAGTGAGTTGCAGCAGATCATGCATGACATGACATGGGGTAAAGACTAGAGTTTAGGTTTCAGATGATGTTGTGTTGTATTAGCATGACATGTTGTGTGTACCTCGAGACAGTGATTTGAAAGAATAGATTCTTGAGGAAGCGCATGCATCGATGTATGCTATGTATCTAGGTAACACTAAGATGTACATGAATCTCAAGAAGTTGTACTTGTGACCTGATATGACAAGGGATGTAGCTGAGTATGTGACTAGGTGCAGTGTGTGTCAGCAGGTTAAGGCTGAGCACCAGAAACCTACATGTACTTTACAATCTCTTCCTATGCCTGAGTGGAAATGGGAACATATTACAATGGATGTTGTGGTAGGGTTACCCAAGACACCTAGAGGTTATGACTTGATATGAATGATTGTGGATAGACTAATTTAGTCTGCTCACTATCTTCAGATTAAGTCAACCTTTGATGTCTCGAAGTTGGCTAAGATATTCATGGATGAGATACTCAGGTTGCATGGTATCCCAGTTTTAAATATATCAGATAGAGATCCTAGGTTCACATCCAGGTTTTGGAATTAGTTGCATCGTGCTTTGTGCACAAAGTTGAGATTCAGTACAGCTTTTCACCCACAGACGAATGGTCAGTCAGAAAGGACCATCCAGACTCTTGAGGACATGCTGAGAGCATGTGTTTTGCATTTCAGTGGAAGTTGGGAAGAACACTTAATCCTTATAGAGTTTGCATACAACAATAGTCACCATTCCAGTCTTGGTATGACCCCGTATGAAGCTCTGTATGGTAGAAAGTGTAGATCACCCATATGTTGGTATGAGGTTGGTGATGAAGTATACTTGAAAGTTTCACCATGGAAAGGAGTGTTGAGGTTTGGTAAGAGAGGCAAACTAACTCCTAGGTTCATGAGCCCATATCCTATCATTGAGAGGATTGGACCTGTAGCCTATAAGTTGGATTTGCCATCTGAGTTAGCTAATCTTCATGATGTGTTTCATGTGTCTATGCTTAAGAAATGTTACCCTGGTACAGAGAAGATAGTAGACCCAGAACCGGCACAGCTCAGAACAGACGTGTCCTATGTTGAAGGATCAGTTCAGATAGTTGATCAGACGATCAAGAAACTCAAGAATCGCGAGATACCGTTACTGAAAGTTCTCTGGAGGAATCATAACCTAGAGGAAGCTACGTGGGAGCTTGAGTCTAAGATGCGTAACAAATTTCCTTTTCCCTTTTAGGAATTTCGGGACGAAATTCTTATAAGGGAGGGAGATTGTTATGACCCACTCCGTGATTAATTAGTAAGTATAATGATTAGTGCATCATCAAGTTGATTAAGTTGAATTAAATATACAAGACACAATTAGTGCATAATTAAGGTGATTTAGGTTCAGTTAAATGCCGAGATGCAATTAGTTCTTTGATCAAGTGAGACAGTCTAATTGGCATGAGTATTTGCTTTGAGTTGTAGTGGATTCCGTGCTGGGCACTTTGCAAGAAAAATCATTTAAAACGGACCCTTGAGGCAAACGTTACAGCCTTTTTGGTTTTCTTGGACTTGAGATGCAATTTTCCCATTTATTACTTCTTTAAGTGGGTTGGCCACTTTATAACCCTTATTTTCCTTGTCACGCTTATCTCTTCTTCCTTATTTCTCCACCCGATAGAACTAAACAGCCGCAAAGCGGCGCTGTACCTGGTCGAACGGCCGCAGCCAGAGGGCGCGATTGCTGGAGCCCTTAGCTCCGACCCAGTTGGTCAAGCTTTAGGCGACATCCGTCCTCCTTCCTCCACCGTTCTCCCTCCTCATCCTTGCCCTAGCGCCACCCGATCAGTAGCAACACCGACTGACTAGCAGCAGGTGCTGCGTCGACCTGCAAATCAGCAGTGGCGCTGACCTGCTTCTCATTTGTAACTGCAAGCGCGACCAGCAACGCCTAGCCTTCCGCTCTTCTCCTTCCTTGTCAGCCGCATCCCACCCAACCTGCTAGGGCGCCGCCCAACAGGACCGGCCAAGATACAGCTGCAGCGAGCCGTCGTCCAGGGGCCCACTTGGGCGCAACTAGCACCGAGAGAGCGCCGCCCCGAGCTCGTCTTCGGAGATCTATGCTCAATCTGCAGCTCCCCCTAGCCGCGAGCAGATCTTGGCTATGTTTTCTTCCTCCTGTGTATGTGTGATGTTGCTGCTATATGCCGGAGGTCCGATTCAGTAGAATCTTGGCACATGTAAGCTTTCAGAATGGCAGTTGACTTCGCCTTGAGGTCCACACCGGAATCCAGAGCTCCTAGCCAAGCTCCATCCACCAATCGAAGCTTTTCTCCAACCTGAACCAAGGCATGAAGTAGCCTGTACAACTGGTTGTTAACATAGCTTTTCAAAGGTTGAAGAAGACCCAAAAATCACCCGGAATCTGGCCTTGGACACACCTCCAGACGAATCCGGACATACCAAATCAAAGTGAGTAGGATTTCATTTATTTATCATTAATAAACTCAGGCGTTTGAATATTTTCTGTTTTGTGCGCGAATTACGCTGATAACAGGCGTTATCAGGCGTCGGGCAGCGTTTGGCGTCGCCCGACCTTTTTAGTTCATAAAATGCTTCTAGACACTGTTAGATGATTAAATTTAGCATTTGAACAGTATGGATTGAATCAGTAGATTTATATGGTTCATTAGAACCTAAATTGCTCATTTGAATGTTGAAATTAGAAATTCATGTCTGAAAATGGTATGGTTTGGGTATGAACCCAGACAATAGGGATTTCTGATAAATTATCAGATGTACGATTTTAAAGTTGATATGAATAAATAAAATATGCAATAAAACCCTAAATTGCATATATCTTTTGACGTTAATATGTGTAAATTGATATTTACATGAAATGGCACATTTCTTTGAAATATTACCAGAAATTCTCAAGTATTGTTATTAAATTGTGTTGTGATAGGTAATTAACTCTTAATTGAGTTAAGTGATGCACAAACCAGGATTAGGGTTAATGTGCACGTTTTTCGAGAATTTTAGAGAATTGACAAATGTTGAGTATGGTTCTCATATGTGAAGTAAATTTCTTTAATTTGTTCAATAAGATGTTCAATTGCGTAAATTCGCTATGTATGTGCCAAATTGAAATAAGTTGGGTTATTTATACATTTCTAATTTTCTTGAATGCATGGTATGAGAATTTCTCAGAAATTACAATGATTTGAAATATATGGCTCTGTCGGTTTAGAATGACAGTGTATTGTGATCTGATATGAAATCAGTAAATGTGATATTCCTGTTTAAATGGTTATATGTTAAATTAGTTAATAGACTTAGGTGCCCTAACACCGTAGAACCCCTTTGACAGATCTGCTTCTTAGGGGTGAAACTCGTGTTGCAACATTATCCGTGCGGAGTCATGGAGACACGACGACAGAGAGGCAGTGTCCAACAACAACGCGTGCGGAGTCACGGTGGCACTAGAGAAAATAGGGGTTATTCAACATTAATCCGTGCGGAGTCACGGTGGTAACCCAGTGAGACTCTCCGCCTGTGTACTCAGGTTAGAGGAGGAGTCTAGAGCACTCGGAGTAGTGCATTGAGGCCAGAGAGCCTGTAGGCCGGAGAGCCTGGGGTCCAGTGGCAGAGCAGGGCTGGCGTCAGACTTAGCATTTCCCGGGTGTGTCGCTAAGTCTTGTACGGTGGGATCGTAGTTCGCTACGGATCTTCATATGCAGGGTACACTGCATATGATTAGGGCATAATAATAATATAAATTGGTACTCATATAGGATCACAGTTAATTTAAGTATTCGAACTTTTGTGCTATTTCTTTATATCTGTTTATCTGTTATTGCATGGAAATGTGATTATATTCTGCAAATCTGTTATGTTATTAGAACTATCCTACTTAGTACTGCACTATGTTTAATTTCAATTATAAACCTGATGAGTTGTTTAGTGATAGCTAAATGAAATTCTATTCACTGAGCGAGTAGGCTCATACCTCTACTCAAAACATTTTCAGGTCATCATCAGCAGCAGGAATCTGAAGGATCCTTTCATCCTAACGCTTAGGTTGTAGAAGGTATACGTAGTTAGTAGTTAGAGGTCTCTTAGTCCTTTCCCCTCGATCTTTGGGACATGGTGTGGGTGAGAGAAAGTATGTATGGCGAATGTGTAAAAGATGTAAATTAACTGTTATGTTTACTTTCTGTTAAACAATGTTACATGTTGTAAACTCTGTTTATGTTCTCTAGACAGTCTAATTGAAATGCTTCCGCAATAGTTATTTATATTTTAGTTTACAACAATAATCCGGATATCATTACGAGGTTTAAAAAAAAGTTCTCAGTGATTTGTTTATGTGATAATCCCTCCGTCGTGCCCTAATCTCGTGATTAGTGGTTAGTGTGAGATCGGGGTGTGACATGTAGGTTTTTCACAACTGAAACAATGCATAATCTTCCAGAAACTTCAATTCCAATTCTATCATGGTTATTGATTACTTCATAATACAGAATACTCCAGCTACAGTAGTGCATCATGTGTTATCCAGTGGTTCTAGGAGGTGGTTCAGGGATTCCACCGGAAGGTAAAGCTATTTCCTGTAGGTTCTCTAAAGTCGGCATGCTGAAAAGCAGATAGTCATATTAGGGAAGACACATCCAATGATGTAGAAGTTATTGTACCGAATAGAAAACTGTTGTATGGAAGTACATAATTGGTGTTGTATTCAATCTAAGAAGCAAGGTAAAATGTCCTCCCCATGTAATTGTCACTTGATTATAAATAATAAATATTCATACTTTTGAAAAACTGAGTTCGGCTGCAATGGGCATTCAACTAGAAAATCTGATAATAAATTGAAAATTGAATGACTAAAAACCATAAAACTGTAGTAATACAGAACTAGTATGTCATTAGTGGCTATTTTTAAACGCCATTACACTCAATAAGAACCATTTCATACAACAACATAATACAAAATAGTGGCATTTGTATAAAAGCCAATTGATATATAGTGGCTTTTTTATAAATGCCAAACGATGTTTTAGTGGCCTTTATTTGGCATTTATTGGAAGCCACTAAAGACAAATGTTTAGTGGCATTTACAACTTACGCCACTATCTTTCTAGTGGCATTGGTACTAGAGGCATTTTTTTAAGTGTCAACAAATGCCACTAAACATGTTTAGTGGCGTTTTTTTGTGGCATTTCTAAAAGGCCACTAATGGACATTTTTGTTGTAGTGAAACAAACAAGAAGCAATGTAATCTCTGGATGATTTAGTTAGTCTTCTTTCATATTGCAAAACTTTAGAAAACCATATTATGTAATTCCTTTGTGGAAAGTAATCGTGTACAAACTCATTCCTATTTAGTGAAAATTTGTTAATTATTTCTGGTTATTTGCTAAACCTTCAATCTTGTATTATTGGTAATGGCCCTTGCCCTCTCGATCTGCCTAAATAAGGGATAACAGGGGGAGGGGGTCGTCACAATGGCTTCCAAGGTAGTTGGATGCCCCCACAAACACGTGGAGATCCTTTTCAGAAGGATCAGTGGACATGGTGGATGGTAGGGTGCTACCCGAGTCGACCTCTTGCATTGATGCTCTGCTTTCTCGTGAAAATAGAGTCACATCCACAGAAGAAAGGAGAAGGGAGAAGAAAGATTCAGGAAGTTGGTTTTGCAAACCCATAATGAGATCCAAATGTTTGGAGAAAAGAAACATAAAAGAAAGGTATTGGGCTGATGTGGAATTATATGATTGGCCCGAATATCATTGTCTTTTAAAAATTATAGTAAATTCTAGGATGATCAGATCAAGACAACTTTTATATGAAAATTGATTATAAAAATGAGAAGAATGCAAATAAAATATCAATGATATATTATTTTCTTCTAATTCTAAAAGTAGTATCATAAATGATTAGGTGGTGGTTAAAGCATAAAAACCCTAGATTTGACAAATATGTTGTTAATCATGTGAAATATAGTTCTCTACGATGTAAATTGATAATGTGGAATATAATGGTGACTTAATATGGTTATGACCACAATGATGATAATAGACTTGCTAATCTAAATAATCATGCATATGAAGAATTAGGGGTTAAAGATCCTAACTTAATATGTTGTTAATGAAACTAATCAAATCTGAGTGATTATCATGAAAGGATATGTTGGATATAGTAATTAGGGCTTCGAAGCATGACTTTGATGATAACTCGATAACAAGGAAACCTAAACCCTAGATTAGGATCAAGTAGGGTTTAAATTGAATAATGTGATGGTCACATTTTAGGATTTATACACATGCATATTAAAGTTGATTGCTTGATTTGCTTGCTTGTTTGGATAATATGCTTAATGACTACTTAACCTACATGGCTCACCATTGAGGTACATGGTTACGCTTATGACTACCTACATTAGTTTGTCAGTGTTTACTGAGTGTTTCTTGAGGATTGAACAACTAAACTGTTGAATATTTATTTACATTCGGTTCAACTATAATGCGACTATGAGTATAACATAAAGAAAGATTATGTGAAGAAAATGACTGTTCTTATTTCCAAGTATTTGATGGAATATATGTTGTTAGTTTACTTGCACACTTTTTCATGCACCCCACATACATAGTATATTTTTATATGTTGATTCGTGCTCTTGGTTTCATGGTATTTCAAGTACATGCTTAACTATGATGATATCAAGATATGATGGACAGATCAATTTACTTCAAGACATTAACGTTAACTTGTAAGGAGGATTAGTTAGATAATTATTCTCATATTGTTCTCATATGTGCAAATTCTAATGATGGAAAGTTATGAAAGTTCTAGAGTAACATCTTGCAAACAATATTTTTGAATTAATCAAAATTATTTACTATTATTTATTATTTGCTAAATTTGGATCCTTGGAAAAAATTAGGGAATGGATCTCTTCTTTTTGGCCTTCCTTAATTGTAGGTTGCTAAAAAGTGAGGTTGTTATTGTATCCTCATGTGAGTACTCCCAGAGGGAGTGTACCACAGAGATTAAGTTGAGAAGTTAGAAAGAAAATGTATGTTCAATTTTGTAACTGTAATTGTTGCTATGGTTGATTATGTTGTTACACCTACATGTGAATATTTTGTTTCCCTGACATAGCAGTATAACTTATTATACTGACTACTTTTTTTTCACAAAGTTTTAGGCACATGCTAGATATGGAAATGTCCTGAGATGATGGATAGATCAAATTACTTGAAGATAATAAAATTAACTTGTAAGGATGACTAGTTAGTTACTTTTTCTCATATGTATAGTTCTGATGGTAGAAATTCATGTAACTCCATAGATGAGTATTTTGTAAATAATATTTCAATTAATGGAAATTATTTACTATTTATTATTATTTATTTAAAACTGGATCTTTGGGAAATTTAGGTAAGGGTTCTCAATTTTAAGGCCTTCCTTAATTGGGAGTTGCCAAAAAGTGAGTTTGTTACATTTGGTATCAGAGCCCAAAAATTTTCAAATAATATTTAATAATTTATAACTTCAAGTAATATGTAGAAATATAAGGAAACTTATGAAGGCAAAACTTGATGCCAATGGTGTCTAGAAAGGATCATGGTTTTGGGGGTTGGCAATAATTTCCTCCACACCATGAAGTTGGTATAGAGGCACTCCCTTTGCCAATGTGACACATGCATGGCTAGAACCTAGGGTTAGCTTGAAGAAACATTTCCTCTAAGTCTTCTGATGTAGGGGTTTTGAGCTAGTTTTATAGGCTAGTTTTACACTCGTTTTATGCGCTTATTGGTCATATTCGTGGTTAATATTGCATGATTCAATTCCTTTAGCCTATTATCCTTGTATGCATCAAATTCATCTTGTTTTACATTTTTTTTGCATAGATTGTCATATTTCTTGAATTTGATTTATGTTTTTCTCTCATTTTCAAGCAATTCACAATTCTGGATCTGTTGATACCATCGACGTTCTGTCGATAGCATCGACAGAGCAATAGTGACAGAGCCGGAGACGAAGCAAATAGTTCGATACCATCGACACTTTTTCGATGGTCTCGAAAGTCCAACAGCGAGCCAAATATCGTCATGTCGATACCATCGACAGGAACGGTTGATGGTATCGAGATGCCATCAGGTGGCTTCCAAAAATTGAAGAAAGCATCGGTACCCTAAGGCGTCGATACCATCGACACCCCGTCGATGGTATCGACGCCGTCAGATCAGAGTTTTGTCCAGCACGACTTCAATCGGACGGTGGTGTTCTTTTGGCGGTTGTAAGTGGTACCTATGCCTAGAAAAAGATGGCCCAAAGCTGTGATTCACGTTCGATTGCATTGTACAAGTCCCGAAGGAGGAGAGATCGAAGAACAGAGTCGCGAGCTACGCCCCGGGAGATTCCAGAGATACATATGGAGTTTTTCACTGCCGAAAGGATGCAGAATACTCATCATGTGCCAAGGATCACCTGGTTCTTCTCTATTCAGGGATTACACCATCTCCATCCACGTTTTCTCCATGTTTTCTCATTCCTTCATGGTGTTTTTCATTGAGATGAACATGCAGGGCTAATCCCCTTTGTCTCTAGGATCGGGAGTAGCCCAAGCAATCGTTGTATGACTCTTTTTACATAGTTTATCATAATTTGTCCCTCAAATCCACAGTATGATATCATTTTCCCCATTGCTATCATTGTGCTTGATCACCATGATGGTAATCTAACACTTTTAATTGCTTTTGATGAAGAATTAATGGTTGAAAAGAGGCGGTAATCACATTAACTAATAAATCCTTTAGAAAAGGCGATGTACGGTTAATGGTGGGAACCCAAAGACATGTTTTTCATGCACCCAGTCTAGGGCATAGGTTACTACTGGTGTGGAACCGACCTAGATTAAGGTAGTGAATTGTATCGCGGAAGCGAGCAATTCTGGCTACATACCACTATTCGGAAAAGGGTATGAGTTGTGATACTTGTGAAGGAATGCGTACAATGAGAACCCGCGATGAAACCACAACCCTAGATATTTCTTTTGAATTGATTAAACCAACCCTTTAATCAGTTGCTTTGTTTTCTTTTGTTTTTATTTTTATTTTTCAAAACAACTTCCAAACTTTTATAATCGGTTTAGGTGATCGCGAGTAGTTAGTAGTAGTCTACCGATAATTACATTTCCCTATGTTTGACTCGGGCCTTACAAGGCCTATATTACATTGACGTGTACACTTGCATTATACGCACGGTAAAGTCGTGTCAAGTTTTGGCATCATTGTCGGGGAAATGGCAATTTTCAGCACTACGAGTGCTACAAGCGGCCACTCTAGACCACTTTTAATAATTTTATTAATTGAGAGTAAATTGTCTATCTTTCAAATTCTTTATTCATCTAGCATTGTACTTAATCAATTTTTCACATTTCAGGTGGTAGTGCATGGTGAAGACGCGTAGTACAGACTACGCACAGTCAACACCTGAGATTCCACCTTCGAGATTGGGTGACGAGGAGGAGCATATCCACAATCAAACCGAAGACTTAGACACAGATTCTGAACCCGAAGTAATGGCTGAGGAACAGACAATATGGGAGAAGATCAAGGCTTCTTCCTCATCTGCGTCTAAGGGGCCGATAAAAAAGCAGGCGATTAACATTCCTACATACAAGATTGATCTGACACTGATAAACATGGTCAAGTCTAATGCATTTCATGGGTTGAACAATGAAGATCTAGTGGCCCACATCAGCACATTTGTGGAAAATTGTGATATGATAAAGATTGATAGGTTCCCGCAAGAAGCACTCTACGTAAAGCTTTTTCCCAATTCTCTAGCGGAAAATGCGCGTGAATGGTTGCACAATCTCGATGACGAGTGTGTCAAGACCTGAGACCAGATGGTAGAGGTCTTCTTCGAGAGATTCTTCCCACCCGAGAAGATGAATGACCTCCTGAGAAAGATCCATAACTTCAGTCAAAAGGCCGACAAGACTTATTCAGAGACATGGGAGCGCTTTCAGATCATGGGTTGTACAAGGACAAGCAAGTTAAAATTTTCTACTTTGCTCTCAATGAGCATGATAGAAGAAACTTAGATTCAGCGGGCTCAGGCTTCTTCTTGAACAACACAGGTACAAGGTGTTGGGAGATCTTGAAGAATATGGCCAAGAAGCAGTCGTGGGGTAATAGAGATGCACCGGAACAAAATCAAGTGGTAGGGAATCAAAGGAAATTCAAGAGCTAAATGATAAGATGGACCTAATAGCAAAGAGATTACTAGCAAAAGAGGATGAAGGATCTGATGATGAGGCATAGGTCAAATTCATGCGCCAACAACAAGGGTACAGGAATAATGATTACTCTTGGAGGAAGGATAAGAAGTTCTCATGGAAGGATCCCAATAACATTCTACAGGATCCAGATGCCAAACCACAACCTACTGCAGAGGAGAAGAGTAATGAGTTGCTCAATAAAATTGTGAAACAAAATCAAGAACTCATGACCACTTTCAGCAAGCAGCTGCAAACTCAAGGGGAATTAATGAATCAGTTTGGGCAGATGCTACAAAGACAGGGGTCACAAATGATGACACTTGAGACATCTTTAGCACATATGGCAGTGGATATTGCGAGTCTAAAGAAGCCCACAATGCAAGGTTTCCCGGGGAATACTGATGTTCCTGGAAAGAACCATCAAGCTAAGGTCATTCTATTGAGGAGTGGAAAGAAACTTTTAAACTCCAAGGCCGATGAACCGAGCACACCACAGCAAGAAGACATAGGTGAGGCCACAGAGGATGTTGTGGTTATAGAGACAGTCGAGGATGATGTAGAGAAGGCCATAGAAGAGCCCATTGTAGAGAAAGAGGCCGAGAAGAGGATGCCTTATGTGCCACCACATTAGAGGGCACAGACTGTCCCTGTTCTTTATCCAAATAGTTTGAAGGCAAAGAAAGTTGATGCACAGTTCAAAAAGTTCCTGGATAGCTTTAGGAAACTTTCGGTCAATATTCCCTTGCTAGAGGCTATTGAGTAGATACCCTCCTATGGTAAGTTCTTGAAGGATATAATTACCAAGAAGAGGAAGATTTCAGACACTGAGGTGGTAGTGCTTAAGGAATAGGTCAACGCCTTTATTCTGGGAAAATTGCCACCAAAGCGACAAGATACGGGCTATTTCAATATTTCATGCTATATTGGGAAGGTGAAATTTGGTGAAGCACTATGTGATTATGGGGCAAGTATCAACTTGATGCCCCTCTCTACATTCAAAAAAGCTTGGTCTTAAAGAATCTCGACAAAGCAACATGACAATTCAACTTGCAGACAATTTTGTGGTACGGATGTATGGTATTTGCAAGGATGTCTTAGTCAAAGTTGACAGGTTTGTGTTTTCAGCTGATTTTGTTGTCATGCAGATGCAAGCCTGAGAAAGGGAATGACCTGCTCTTAGGAAGACATTTACAAGCCACTACTGATATGATATTGGAGATGGGTAGAGGTCGGTTGACAATGGGTATAGTGGATGATAGATTTGAGATATTCATGTCGTCAAATTCAAAGCAGTCACAAGAAAATGAGTAATGTCACAAAGTGAGGCACTTTGATCATAACATCTCTATTTTCTTAGAGAAGTTGTTTCTTGATATGGATCACGTCATGACAAAGGTAGATAAGGGAACAATTGTTGTGGACATCATGGAATAAACAAAAGTGGTTTCTCTTGTTAAAGTTGTGGGTTTTCCCAATGAGGATGAAGCTATATCAGTCTCCATGCTTGACTCATACCCACAATTACCTCTTGAAGCTTGTTTGTTTAACATAATGGATGAGCTAAGTATGAATGCATATGAGAACTCAAGGATCTATAAGGAGCGGATGAAGCAAATAAACGATCGCCACATTCAATTGTGAGTGTTCAAGAAGGGTGAGAGTGTCCTATTGTTCAATTTGAGGTTGAAGTTGCATCCTGAGAAATTGAAATCCCGATGGAGTGGACCTTTTGTTATAGAGGAGGTGTGACCCCATGGTGCTATCATGGTGAGAGATAGTGAAAGATAATTCTTGGTGAATGGTCAAAGGTTGAAACACTATTATGGGGAAGACTACACAAGGAAAGTGCATGAGATCAAATTCATGGCACTAAATGAGGAATGAGGAGCATGCATGCGTCTAGCCCAAGACGTTAAATGTGGTGCTTGTTGGGAGGCAACCCAACCTTGGTAGTGTACATGTTTGTTTCTTTAAAATTTTCGCATTCCTAGGTAGTTTTCATTAATTTAGCTCTTAGTCGCTAAAAATGATACCATGATGTGTTTTTTGAGTGTGCACGCTGGGGAACGGTCGATACCATCAAAATCTGGGTCGATTGTATCGAATTTGGAACAGCAGACAATTCTACTAAAATTTCATTCCATCGATACCATCGACGACCTCGTCGATGGTATCGAAACTGGAACATGTAGAAAAAGGATCGGGCATCAATTGTATCGACTTGTCGTCGATGGTAGCGAGTTTTCTGGAGATTTTCAGACGGATTTTCTTAGTGATTTCGATACCATCGAAACACTGGTCGATGATATTGACATGTCTACAGTAACATTGAATTGGTCAAACTTCACGGGGATCGAAGGAACATACAGGTGTCGATACTATCGACACATGGGTCGATAGTATCGACGACACATCAGCGATCTGAGGTCTTCATCGAGCGGTCCACAATGCCTATCTGTAGACTGTGTCAATGGTATCGACACCCTGTGACTACCATCGACACGAGGCCGATCCGGGTCCCCACATTGAGCCATCAACACCCATCGATTGCAGTGAGGAGCAGATTCCAACAACCGTTGATACCATCGACGGGACTGTCGACGGTCCCGTCGATGGTATCGACACACTGATAGCAGACTCAGCTGTCCCTTATAAAAAGGAGGGCAAATCTTCATTCTAACCACAAAATCGCATTGCCTAC
This sequence comes from Alisma plantago-aquatica, assembly GCA_963693085.1. Classification (NCBI taxonomy): domain Eukaryota; kingdom Viridiplantae; phylum Streptophyta; class Magnoliopsida; order Alismatales; family Alismataceae; genus Alisma; species Alisma plantago-aquatica. The sequence continues at coordinate 845,578,826 of OY856413.1, forward strand.
CCTCCATATCTGAGGCTTAGCATCCCTGAGCGCCCAAGAGCAACTAAGATCACCACTGACGATCGTCTCCGAGCATATTCTTCAGCTTTGCAAATCTCAATCTTCTTCGAGTGCCCCGATCGTCTTCTCTGAACTCCATTCTCTTTTCTTTTCCTCACTCGTTGCCATGCAACCATGGTGAGAGCGGGAGCTTCGTCATCTAGGGCAGCACCACCTGCACTACCTGCCTCGCAACAAGGATTGGTTCCTCGTCGGAGGCTAGTCCATCCATCTCCGGAGGTTAAAAAGGTGTACGAGGAGATATGGAAGCGCTCCATCGAGTCGAACCGGTATGGAGACCGGCAGTTGATCAAGGATCTGGGTTTTGAGGGCCAATATGGCCTATGTGTTGTAGGGACAGTTGGGAGAGTCCCCTAGGTTGTGTCGTGACCATACCGACAGTCATCCATTCTTCAGTGGGTGGCCCACTTACAAGGAGATCGTCATCGAGTTCATGGCATCTCTGGACATTTGTGTCATCCCCAATGAATTAGTACCAGCACGCACAGAGTGGACAGAGGAGTGTGCTTCTTTCCGCCTCTACAACAAGGACTATACAATGACCCTTCACGAGTTCAACGTGATTTATGGGTGGGCCCATAACGACCTCCGCAAGCCAGCGCACAATGTGGATTATGATGCCATGGTTACCAAGCTAGTTACTGTAATGGTGGGATACTCGATCAGCTGGCACAATGCCTCCATATCTGATTTTGAGCATCCATTTGTCAAGATCTTGCATCATATTCTATCCAACACCTTCTTTGCAAGATTAAAGTTGTCTCAAAGAAAATTTTAGGAGACATGCATGTTCTTCCTCTATAGTCTGCTGGAGCGGACACCTATCAATTTTGGAGCTTTCTTCCTCATGTGTGTAATGGTGGTTAAGTGGAATGTTTCTCACAGGGCTCCCATTTATTTTGGGGGTCTAATTACTCCGATTGCAACGTACTTGGGTCTGGATTTGTCCAGGCTACCCAAGCTGGAGTGCAAGAACACGCTCAATTTGAGCCATTTTGTGAATGCAGGCCTCGTTGAAGCTCGTCATGGCACTGTCTATGCCACCTGCCACGTGGCAGGAGTCTTTCACATGAGGCAATTGCCCGACCCTACTTTCAACATCAAACCAGGCCAAAGCTACAGGTGGCCGATAATTGATGTTGATGATGAGGAGGAAGAATAAGCTCAAGAGGCAGAGGCTCCAGAGGGCGATGATGATGAAGAAGGGGAGGAGGAAGCTACTATTCCTCTTCGACGGTGAGTTTCTCCGAGGAAGCATCCATGAAACTATGCAGCATCCTCTGCTTCCCAACCATAGCCACCACAACCCTCCCATGACAGAGATGACTCCTATTCTATGCAGGGGATGTATACCATGCTCCAGTGGATCTAGGAGTCCCAGTAGACAATGTTGTAGTCACATCAGAAAACTTTTGCAGGGATCTAGGATACGCAAAATAGGCTTTATGAAAACCAGCAGGCGATCTTCGAGAATCAGCGTCAGCTCTTCACCAACCAGCAGTAGGTCTACGACAAGTTAGGGAGGATAGAGTAGCATCAACAGCCTTTCTACAATCATTACTGGAGCAGAGACTACTTTGGGGGATATCCACAGCCACCACCCGTGCCACCCTATGATCCCAACTTTTAGGGGCAGTATCCAGAGTGGAACCCCCATACCCACCAGCAGCCGCCACACCCACCACCTCAGCAGTAGTAGGGTATCACTGTTCCACCTTCTGAGTTTGTTCTTGACTATGAGGCCATAGTCAAATTCAAGCTTGGGGGAGATGGAATAGTTTCTATCTTAGTTTTATTTTATTTTCTTCTGTTTGAGCATTTTTCTTAGCTTTTTGCAATTTTTCTTCTAGTTTTGTAATTTGTTTTATTTACGGCTTTCTAGGACCCATTTTCTATCTAGTGTAATTTGTGGGTGTCTAATGTAAGTGTGTCATCTCAATGTTTTTCATATGGGGCTGATGTGTGAATTATTTGAAATTGAGCACATAACTTATGAAAATAATTGGGTAGGTCAAATTTAAAACATATGACCATAACTGTATATCCTTATGGTTCAAGAAATGAGGACGGATATGGATGTTGAGCTTTAACTGACCAAATGGTAACATGACTTTAATTTGAAGTGAGAAGAGAGAAACCTCTTAGTTACCCTATACACATGTCAGTAAGGAGAGACATATAATATGTTTTAGTGGTTCTGTCATTTAGTCTTGTGATCTATCCACCTCACTTCATTCACACTCCACCATAAGAACTGGGAGCACATTACAGTTTTTCATCTCTTGATTGCATGTCATTTAGATAGGATTGCATTATAGCTAGATTTTGCATAAAAATGAACAATAAAAAAAATTTGTAGATCAGTTATGCATGCACACATTCTAGAGTGCATGCCATTGTAGTTGCATAATTACTTTCATGTAGTTGCACTTTGCATATTTTTTAGCATATAGGACATTGTGTGCCTTATTTCTTCTAAAAAATAAGAAAAGCGGGTAACTTGTTCTATACTCTCTGAAAAGTAGATTGTAATGCTTCAATTGTAGTAATTATGTGAAAATAAGCCCCCAAAAAATGTGTTTTGTAAATATTTCCGTAGTCAATTGAGAAAATTGGGGCTTGAAAAAGAATTGAAAAAAAAAGAAAAAAAAAGTAGAATCAGAGGGAGAAAGGAACTTGTTTCACCTACATAATAGGAAGAATAAGCACATGATGTAGTTTTGTAGACATTCTATCTCACATTGAGACGGAATAGTAGAACATGCATCATTCCACCTAAAATGTAGGCATTAAGTCATTTTCATATGCATATGCATAATTTAGGTCATTTTTGTTGTTTCTGCATGTTAAACTATATTTTGTTTTCTATTCTTTCACAGTCGCCCATTCCATCCACCCATTGCTCAAAACGGTAGGCCACCCATGATTATCTCCTCATTCTTTTTTATCAGGAGATCTGCTTCCATTGTAGATGGTAGTTAGGATTTGAGCAACGTAGATAGGAGATCACAAGATGCACCACGCATGAACCGGAGGAATTTATTATATTATCTTCTTTATTTGATTGTGTTCATTGATTACGGGGTGGAAATCTCTCATGGTTGATCATTGTCACCTTTAGGGTAGTTATCATTCTATGGTTAGTGAGAGTCAGTATGTGCCTTGCAGGTGGGAATCATACTGTGATGTCTTTTATGTGACTATGTTCTTTAGTTGACTCTCACAATTTTATTCTATAGTTTTGTTGCTTGAGGAAGAGCAAAGTTCAAGATTGGGGGAGTTTGATGCAGGGGTTTTGAGTCACTTTTATAGGCTAGTTTTACACTCATTTTATGTGCTTATTGGTCATATCTGTGGTTAATATCACATGATTTAATTCCTTTAGCCTATTATCCTTACCTGCATCAAATTCATCTTGTTTTACATTTTTTTGCATAGATTATCATATTTCTCATATTTGATTTGTGTTTTTCTCTCATTTTCAGGCAATTCACAATTCTGGATTCGTCGATACCATCGACATTCTGTAGATAGCATCGACAGAGAAACAGTGACAGAGCCGGAGAGGAAGCAGATAGTTCGATACCATCGAAACTTTGTCGATGGTCTCAAAAGTCCAACAACGAGTCAAATATCATCCCGTCGATACCATCGACGGGAACGGTCGATGGTATTGAGATTCTATCAAGTGGCTTCCAGAAATTGAAGAAAGCATCAGTACCCTAAGGTGTCGATACCATCGACACCCCGTCGATGGTATCAACGCCGTCAGATCAGAGTTTTGTCCAGCACGACTTCAATCGGACGGCTGCGTTCTTTTGGCGGGCGTAAGTGGTACCTATACCTAGAAAAAGACGGCCTAAAGCCGTGATTCACGTTCTATTGCATTGCACAAGTCCTGAAGGAGGAGAGAGCAAAGAACGGAGCCAAGAGCTATGCCCTAGGAGATTCCAGATATGCAGATGGAGTTTTTCACCGTCGGAAGGCTGCAAAACGCTCATCCCGCACCGAGGATCACCCAGTTCTTGTCCGTTCAGGGGTTACACCATCTCCATCCATGTTTTCTCCATGTTTTCTCAATTCTTCATGGTGTTTTGCATTGAGATGAACATGCGGGGCTAATCCCCTTTGTCTCTAGGACCGGGAGTAGCCCGGGCAATTGTTGTGTGGCTCTTTTTACATAGTTTATCATAATTTGTCCCTCAAATCTGAGGTATGATATCATTTTCTCCATTTCTATCATTGTGCTTGATCACCATAATGGTAATCTAATATCTTTAATTGCTTTTGACGAAGAATTAATGGTTGAAAAGAGGCGGTAATCACATTAACTAATAAATCATTTGGAAAAGGTGATGTGCGGTTAATGGTGGGAACCCAAAGACATGTTTTTCATGCACCTAGTCTAGGGCATAGGTTACTACTGGTGTGGAACCGACCTAGATTAAGGTAGTGAATTGTATTGTGGAAGCGAGCAATTCTGGCTACAGGCCACTATCTGGAAAGGGGGATGAGTTGTGATACTTGTGAAGGAATTAGTATAATGAGAACCCGCGGTGAAACCGCAGTCCTAGAGATTTCCTTTGAATTGATTAAACCAACCCTTTAATCGATTGTTTTGTTTTCTTTTGTTTTTATTTTTCTTTTTCAAAACAACTTCCAAACTTTTATATTCGGTTTAGTTGATCACGAGTAGTTAGTAGTAGTCTACCGATAATTATGTTTCCCTATGTTTGACTCAGGCCTCACAAGGCCTATATTACATTGACGCGTACACTTACATTATACACACGGTAAAGTCATGTCATCTTCTCATCTCTACTTCCATCTACTTCTCATCCCCTTACTTAATAAACCCTAAAAGATACTTCCCTACTCACCTCAAGTTAGGGTTTTCAAGAAGAAGAAGAAGGGTTAAGGCATCCTCTGCCAATTAATGAACATATAATTTGGAAATAATGATAAAATAAAGAAAATTGTTTCATGGGTGTTTCCTTACAAGGGTATACCATAGAAGGAGCAAGGGTTAGTTTAGAAAAATCCCTAAGTGGGTCATGGGACATAGAAAACCCTAAGGGGTTGGGGTATGGCTCCTAACCCTAACCCTAAATCCTAATCCTAAACAATGGAAAGAGGAAAGAGAAGATAAATGAGTTCTTCCATGCATGCAAGCACGTGGAGTAAAGCATGTAGGATACAGGTGAAGGATTTGAATATAGATAGGAAACATGGGTAATAAGTGGCTACGTAATAGAGAAAATATGAAAACCCTTAGTGTAACTTTTAAAGGTTGTGTCTCACCCTAGGGTGGGTCAACCCAGAAGTGAAGAAAAGATCTATGAGAGAGATAAAACCCTAAGGTCGGGTAGTAACTAGAAAGTCTAAACTCCATCTGGTAGGCACCCTAACAGGAAGTGCGTCCCCACACAAGTATAAGTAGGAGGTAGTCACACACCTAGTGGAAGTGAGAGGCATCAGGATAGAAGAGGATTTTTATTTTAGGTCATATGCCCACAGCCTTGTTGTGGTACATAATAGATGGAATAGATGAAATGAGTTTATTTATATGTGATGACATAATATGTCTTATGATGACCTCAATCGGTTTTGAGTATTTGACTTTATTTTTTAGGCTTTGATGATACGAGTGTGTGCGTTTCTCAGAGATTAGATAAGTTAAGTAAAGATAGGATGTGAATCAATGGGGGCCTCGAACTCTTCTACAAAGGGGGACCTGTAGTGTTAGGACCAATGATAGGGTTAACTCCTAAGAGAGTGGGTCCTAGAAGGAGAAGGTTAGGAACCTAGACTCCAAGACATTAGGAATTATAAGAAATATTTGTAACATATGTCTTAAACTAGACTACCCCTGAGTGGATGAGTTGATTATATCTATGCATGATCCCTAGAGGCTTATTGTACCTTAGATGTATTTGGGAGAACCAAACTCTAGAGGCAGACAAAGAGGTTGCTTGCATGTGTATATGATATAAGTACCTACCATCCTAGTGAGGGAAAGATAGTCCCAAGATCTTGGAGAGGTAAGGAATGATAATATGTTGTGAAGCCTCATACTCGGGTTGGTAATCCCTTGTCTAGGACTCTAAGGACACATGGAAAGTCCCATATACACCTCATGTTTGCCCCCTTCTTTATAAAGCCATGCTTGCCCCTTCCCACCTCCCAATCTAAGAAGAAATCCTCTCCTTCTCTTTCCCCCAGCTTAGAGCATCATTCCTACTCTATTTGGCCACGAAGGTGTTGTCCCAAGGTAAAAGAGAGTGCTTACCTTGGTGAAGAAGTCCCCTAGGGTTCCAAATTTGCTCTATTTAGGGTTTCTAAAGCTCCTTCTTGGTGATTTCGACCAAAAATAGTAAGTTTCCTCTTTTCCTTCCCTATTTTCATGATGTTAGTATTCCTCCCACCTTCTTATAGGTCAGAACCATGACCTTCCAAGGTAAAAATCCACTTGGAGCCCTAAAACATCTCATCTCCATGCTCTTTTGCTAGGGTTTGCACCCCTAAAGTGGAGAAGGTGATCTTTGCTCAAGAAAGGAGCTTGGCTTGGAGCAACCAGACCTTTTAGTCTCAAGATCCTTGCTATTTTGACCTTCTTACCTTCCTAGAGGTGAGTTTTATAACCCCCTTCTCAAATATTGCTTACTACATGCTTAAAACTCATGCTTCTATGTTTAAAACCGATGATCTCCATCTCTATTTACCATGTTCTTCTAGGGTTTTGGTTTCTTGTTGTTTTACCTTCTCTAGAAGTCTAGTTTGGTTACCTATGCAACTTCAAACCTGATCTTGGGCCAAATGGTGTTTTTTCCCTCTCCCTCTCTCTTCAATTATATCGATCGGTTTGATGATGTGGCCATTTCCTATTGGTCATTATTGTAAAATTCATATCTACTGATCCGCTTATCTAAATGTGACAAATAAATATGTTTTGGAATTGGAAAATTAATAACTATCTAATAAAAATATTTTCAAGGTATGATTTCATGGTTTGAGGAAGGGTGACCTTTATAAAATGAGTTTAATGCATAAAACCATAAAAATTACATCTTAATCATCATAACTCCAAAATTCACATAAAAATATGTTTTCTTGATTAGGAGAATCTAATAAGTTCATTGGTAATATTTTCAAAATCTAAATCTGAGTTTTGTTAAAATTTTATGAAATTAGGGTTTCTATACATTAATGTGCATTATGTACTCTAATACATGTTAATACATTGAAAATAGACAAAGTGGAACTTGGACTCAATTAAAGTGGTGAAAGTTAGTAATTGATATTATTAAGAGAAGTATGTACATTCTTACACCCTAAGTTGGGATATTTTCAAACCAAACCCTATATTCCCTAATGAGGCACTATATGAACCCTATTCCCTCTATTCATGATTCTTTTTCTAAATTGCCTGAAAATCAGTACTGATATTCTTTTTCTTGGGTCTTGTACCGCACTGCCATGTTTTAATTGATATGATATTTTTTCTTGCCATGAATTCTTTTCTAGCATGTTGATTTTATGGACTATTTAGCTATAGTATTGGTACTTATGTATAACCACCCATAGATAGGGAATGTATTAATTTGCCCTGGGGAATGTCTTATTCTCCCCCATAAAAATGTGTGTAGGTGACTGGGAATGTATTAATTCACCCCTCACCTATAGGTTGAGATTCGGTAGGTGCATCAACCCTACTTAGTTAAGGTATTCATAATTATCATGCATGCAACCTTTTATTATATATTTTTATGGCAATCATCTATTTAAAAATAGCCTCATACTCTTGAAATCTTCATCTTATGATGAAAACTAGCCTTTATTTACATGTTTTCTTTACCTTGATATCCTATTCATACTTGTTGACACATATGTTGTTTTCCTTTCCCTTTTATTGGGTGTTTTTCCCAACCACCCAGGTGCAAAGTAAGGTGAAGACCAAGTCCAAGGAAATCGACACCAGGAGTAGATCTCAAGTTTTCTTATGAAGAATGTCTAGGTTTCTGAAGCTATATCCCTAGTTTTCTTATCTTTTTCTTCTGAAAAACTTATGTAGTGAACTATGATGAAAGCCATGTAATAACTTTATTTCGTTGTTTTTTCCACAGCTATTTACATTCTATATGTATATGGTGCATGCTTATTTACCTGGAATATTATACATGCATCCCTCAATATCTGTTGTCTTTCTAAAAAAATGGATGTTTTGTACTTCCTTTAAATTTTAGTAAGGAGGTGATCTCACCTCTTTACAACATGGTATCAGAGCCTTTAGGCAACTATTAGGGCATGAAGTTGAAGCAAAGGTGTTTAGAAAGGATCAGGGTTTTGGGGGCTAGAAATATTTTCCTCTGTGCCACTAGCTTGGTTTATGAGGACTCCCAGATCCATATGATACCTACCTGGCCTAAGATGATACAGATTGTCCAAAATAGCATTCTTTTAGGCAATAGTAGACCTAAACTTTTTTTTCTCATCTATGTCAATATACTCATGGGTACCTAACATGATGACCTTGTCTTTTAGGAGGGGTGACATGTTTGACAACATGAAAAACAACAAAAACTCTAAAGAGTCTGTCCAGAATGACTCCAGCAGTTTGGATACCCCTATGACACCACAAGGGCACAATGTGATGAACCCCGCAACTCCTAGCACCCCTGCCTTCATGCCTGAACATGAGTTGGAAATGCTACGCCAATTTCTCTCTACTACCCTGGTGGGGCAACTCACCACTGCTGCTACAAACAACAACAAGCCCAAAGAGTTCAGTCTCACTGACTTCATCAAAATGCAACTGCCTTACTTTAAGGGTGAAAGTGAGCCTAATATGGTGGACAAAGCTGACGACTGGGTGTTGGATCTTGATCGGACTTTTAAGGGCATGGCGTGCCCTCATCACCAGAAAGTCTAGTTCGCTACCTACATGCTGGATGGACCGACCCGAGTTTGGTGGAACGACATCACCCATACGATAGACACCTCCACCATGACCTGGGACCAGTTCTTGAAGTTATTCTGTGAGAAGTATATCTGTCCTGCCTTTCTGAGGAAGGAGGTTGAGTTCTACAGCCTCGAGCATGGTGGCATGAGTGTGGCCGATTATGTTCAATGTTTCCTCCTCTTAGAATGCTATGCCACGAACCTCGGAGCCGAGAGAAGATTGACCCTTTTCTTGGAGGGTCTAAACTACCAGGTGGGCCAAAACCTTGTTCCACAACTCCTCCTCACCTTCCAACAGATGGTGGACAAGGCTTTGGCAATTGAGTCCAATCCTAGATTCCAATCTTTGGGGTACAACAACAACAATAACAAAAGGAAGAATCCCTATGACAACCATGGATGTGAGAGGTGCAATCGATGCTCCCACCACCATCCTCCTGGGAGATATCCTGCCAACAATGCTCCAGCTCATAGAGATGACTGGCCTCCCCCTACCTACCATGAATGCGGCCAGGTTGGGCATATTCTTTTTTAGGTAATGGTTCTCAATTGTAAGGCCATCTTGTAGCCGATATTATTTACTATTGATTATTATTTGTTTAAAATTTGGATCCTTGAGAAAATGTTAGGTAATGTCTCTCAACTGTAAGGCCATCCTTAATTGGGGGTTGTCGAAAAAGTGAGGTCGTTACTATATGTGTGATTGGTTGGCTATGCACAAGATCAATAGAGATTTGTATAGTGATTTAATATGAGGTAAAGAGGTCTCGTGGGGTGAGAGGTTCCTTATATAGGAGCTAAAAGGTTCATGGTAGCAATGGGGCTAAGGAAGAGGAAATTAGACAGTGCAGGGAAGGTAATGTTCATTTCTCTATGAGAGTGTAGGAAATATGGGGTTGTTGGATTTTAAAATTTTGATATGAGGGTAAAGGAAAACAAATTGGGGATAAGTGGAAATAGAGAGAGATTTAGATCAGGAAGAGAGTGGCTCTTTTCATGAAGAAATAAGGAAAATCAGGCCAAGGAGACTTTCATGTGTTGTCTGATAAGCCCGAGATAGTGAGAAAGTTGGGAAAACCTAATGTAGTTGTCAGATGGGTGTATCTAGAATAGAAAAGGAAATGAAATAACATGTGATAGGATAAAATCAAACAACTACAAGTTGTATAGTCCAATAAATTAAACTTTGGGTATATTTAGGTTTTATACTTACTTTTTCCATCTCAAGTTTATTAGAGGGGTAATACAAGGTTAAAACAAGATGAAACTTGGTCTTTAAGCAAATTAAGAGTTTTCAAATTGATTATTCATTTCCACTTTTGATGGACATTTGTAATTTATTTAACAATTTGTGATTCGAGCCTATACTTAATGTGACTATTATCTCTTTTAAGTGTTTTGAGCAATAATGTGTATCCCACCCACTCTATTATGTTTCTAAGCCTAGGAAGGTTTACATTCCTAACTATAAAATAAAATCTATAAATAGTGAATGTTCATTCTAAACATTGAACCTAATGGTAAACATATTTTTAAAACACTACATTAGTAAGGTGATGCTACTCCTATGATCCTCTAACTTAGGGGCAAGGAACTAAAACAAAACATAAAGGGAAATGACATATGAAGGGAATACATCAAGAGATATACCTAGATTTCAATAGGTTACACTTGGTCATCTAGACTAGCCAACCACAACAAGAGAAGAGGTCATCCATAGGAAACTAGTTGAGTCCATGATATAACTCAACATAAAGAATTTGCCTCCTCAAATTGTAACGGTTAGATGAAACTATTTCATTATAAATTAATAAACATCAACTTTTGTTTCAATTTCAGTTGGCCTGAGTGTGAAACAGTTATCCACCACCATAGATGTGATATCTTTGTATACTTTTCCTATTATAAGTATGACTTGTGAGGTTGTGTTGGAGAATCCATTAAAGGTAGCAAAGATAAAAGATGGTTATGTCTCTTGGTCCTTCCAAAGATATAGGAAGATCATTCCTACATCTCTGGTGTTTGCATATATAGAAAATAAGATATTGATGCATCCAAGTCCAGACTTTCTACACATTTTGTGGATATCAAGGTGGAGATTCCTAACACACAGTTGTCTTCATATTTTACAAATAACATTATACAATTTCATATCATGGCTTGATGTAAGTGAGAGATACGTACATCTCTTTAGAAAATGAATTTGTATTTGCAAGTATCTTTGTTGGTTGGTTTGTTGGCACCTATACAGACCAAGTCAATATTGTCATAGTAGATGATAAATGATCAAAGGTTAGATGCATTGAAATAAGATTTACATTCACAACTTGGTATTGTGAAGCACGAAAATTTTCATAAGTTAGATGATGGTTCCATTTTTTTTGTGATAGGCTTTGTGTTCTTAAGGAAGTAGTTTTGAGAGATATGGCATTTTAATAGGTACGTTCCTCAAGCATGTTATGGAAGAGAATAAAAATCCTACAATGATGTTGTGTATGTATCTTATCCCTAGTGAAAATTGATCATGTCATTGTGTATAGTGTAGTGGGTCTGCCTTAGACAACCAATGCATGTGATTCTATTCAGGTGGTTTTTGGCTATCTAATTAAGTCAACATACTTTATACCAATTAAACTACCTATTCATGTGAAAATTTGGCACAAATCTATGTAGATGAAATAGTTTGTCTTTATGGGATTTAGTTGTATAAAATGTCAGATAGAGTACCTTAGTTCACAAATAGGTTTTTAGACCATGTATATGGAACTTTGGGTACATTGTTGACGTTAGGTGCAATGTTTTACAAGGTGAGGAACTGATCTATCGATATGTGATCCGCAAACTAGTTATAATGTATTTCTATTTTTGGTTTGTATCGATCAATGTGAGTGATCAATTTGATAGGATCAATGGATGGGTGAGGCTATTTCACGAAGTTGAGGGAGTAGACTCAAGTTGGGCCACTTTGACTTGAAGTGGACGGTTAATATGAACCCAGGTCAAGTTGTTTCAACAACAAAATGTCGTAAATGTGGACCAAGCCGAGTCTCTTTGACCACCACATGTAGCCAATGCGTGCCTGAGCCCGGATAGTGTGACTCATCATGGATCGATGCACTCGATGTATGGAGTCGATGGTGCTAGATTGATTTTTTTGCTACCCAACTTAGGGTCAAAGTGGGTTCAATTTAGATGAATCCACATGTATATAAATTCACCCCATCGACCTCTATAACATTGTTTTAGAGTTGTTGGATCTGTTCTTGAGCTAAGAGGAGATGTTCCAAGTGGAGAAGCCCATGCATGTTGGTAATTCGGAGCCATTTTTGAACTAAAAGAAGATGTTTTTTGGTGAAGAAGCCCATGCATGTTGGTAATTCGGAGCCATGCTTTGTATTTTTCTTAACCTAATTAGAGCAAGGGTCCTGTTCTTCTGCCTACTCGAGACATGTTCATCATTGATCTAATTTCAGTTTGGAATCACATTCCTAATATTGTTAAGTTTTGTAGAAAATATGTGGTCATGTATAAATATATGTCCATATCTCTTTGAGGATTGATACATTTGGTAAGAGAAACAAAGTTGTAAATACAAGAAGAAGACAAAATGTTGTTATTACATTCTTCCGCCACGTAGCAACCGGACACAACCTGAACTTTGGGCCTTCCTTCGTTGTGGTTTCATCCCAAAAATCGTTTAAAGATGATGATGTATATGTACTAGATTTTCAAGCAACATTGAACATGACGATCCTGAACCACTGTGCCTGTAGGTTGGCACCACACGTCGTCCCGTCGACGCACAAGCACTCCCTTGTAGTGACGACCGTGACATCCCCACCTGCCTGTCCCTGGCTTTCATCCCAGTGCAGGTTGCTATCTATTATTATTTCCACAATGGTCTTGAATATGTTGTTCATGCTAGTCTTCAGGTACAATTACTTATTAAGATTACTTGTTTTATTGCATACATGCTAAAATCCAAACAATAAACACCAACTTTTCCCTACTACTCATTTTATTGCATACATGCTAAAATTCAGGTGCACCTAACATGAGTTTGAATCATTTTCAAGTGATGTAGGTTTTTCACAACTGAAACAATGCATAATCTTCCAGAAACTTCAATTCCAATTCTATCATGGTTATTGATTACTTCAGAATACAGAATACTCCAGCTACAGCAGTGCATCACGTGTTATCCATTGGTTCAGGGATTCCACCGGAAGGTAAAGCTATTTCCTGAAGGTGCTCTAAAGTCGGCATGCTGAAACGTAGATAGTCATATCAGGGAAGACACATCCAATGATGTAGAAGTTATTGTACCAAATAGAAAAATGTTGTATGAAAGTATATAATTGGAGTTGTATTCAATCTAATAAGCAAGGTAAAATGTCCTCCCCATGTAATTGTCACTTGATTATAAATAAAAAATATTCATACTTTTGAAAAACTGAGTTCGGCTGCAATTGGCATTCAACTAGAAAATCTGATAATAAATTGAAAATTGAATGACTAAAAACCATAAAAATGTAGTAATAGAGAACTAGTATGTCATTAGTGGCTTTTTTTAAACGCCATTACACTCAATAAGAGCCATTTCATACAACAACATAATACAAATGGTGGCATTTGTATAAAAGCCAATTGATAGATAGTGGCTTTTTTATAAATGCCAAATGATGTTTTAGTGGCCTTTATTTGGCATTTCTTGGAAGCCACTAAAGACAAATGTTTAGTGGCCTTTACAACTTATGCCACTATCTTTCTAGTGGCATTGGTACTAGAGGCATTTTTTTAAGTGTCAACAAATGCCACTAAACATGTTTAGAGGCATTTTTTTTGTGGCATTTCTAAAAGGCCACTAATGGACATTTTTGTTGTAGTGAAACAAACAAGAAGCAATGTAATCTCTGGATGATTTAGTTAGTCTTCTTTCATATTGCAAAACTATAGAAAATCATATTATGTAATTCCTTTGTGGAAAGTAATCGTGTACAAACTCATTCCTATTTAGTGAAAATTTGTTAATTATTTCTGGTTATTTTCTAAACCTTCGATCTTGTATTATTGGTAATGGCCCTTGCCCTCTCAGTCTGCCTAAATAAGGGATAACAGGGGGAGGGGGTCATCACAATGGCTGCCAAGGTAGTTGGATGCCCCCAAAAACATGTGGAGATCCTTTTCAGAAGGATCAATGGACATAGTGGATGGTAGGGTGCTACCCGAGTCGACCTCTTGCATTGATGCTCTGCTTTCTCATGAAAATAGAGTCACATCCAAAAAAGAAAGGAGAAGGGAGCAGACATATTTGGGAAGCTGGTTTTGCAGACCCATAATGAGATCTACGTGTTCGGAGAAAAGAAACATAAAAGAAAGCTATTGGGCTGATGTGGAATTATATGATTGGCCCGAATATCATTGTCTTTTAAAAATTATAGTAAATTCTAGGATGATCAGATCAAGACAACTTTTATATGAAAATTGATTATAAAAATGAGAAGAATGCAAATAAAATATCAATGATATATTATTTTCTTCTAATTCTAAAAGTAGTATCATAAATGATTAGGTGGTGATTAAAGCATAAAAACCCTAGATTCGACAAATATGTTGTTAATCGTGTGAAATATAGTTCTCTACGATGTAAATTGATAATGTGGAATATAATGGTGACTTAATATGGTTATGACCACAATGATGATAATAGACTTGCTAATCTAAATAATCATGCATATGAAGAATTAGGGGTTAAAGATCCTAACTTAATATGTTGTTAATGAAACTAATCAAATCTGAGTGATTATCATGAAAGGATATGTTGGATATAGTAATTAGGGCTTCGAAGCATGACTTTGATGATAACTCGATAACAAGGAAACCTAAACCCTAGATTAGGATCAAGTAGGGTTTAAATTGAATAATGTGATGGTCACACTTTAGGATTTATACACATGCAGATTAAAGTTCATTGCTTGATTTGCTTGCTTGTTTGGATAATATGCTTAATGACTACTTAACCTACATGGCTCACCATTGAGGTACATGGTTACGCTTATGACTACCTACATTAGTTTGTCAGTGTTTGCTGAGTGTTTCTTGAGGATTGAACAACTAAACTGTTGGATGTTTATTTACATTCGGTTCAACTATAATGCGACTATGAGTATAACATAAAGAAAGATTATGTGAAGAAAATGACTATTCTTATTTCCAAGTATTTGATGGAATATATGTTGTTAGTTTACTTGCACACTTTTTCATGCACCCCACATACATAGTATATTTTGATATGTTGATTCGTGCTCTTGGTTTCATGGTGTTTCAGGTACATGCTTAACTATGATGATATCAAGATATGATGGACAGATCAATTTACTTCAAGACATTAGTGTTAACTTGTAAGGAGGATTAGTTAGATAATTATTCTCATATAGTTCTCATATGTGCAAATTCTAATGATGGAAAGTTATGAAAGTTCTAGAGTAACATCTTGCAAACAATATTTTTGAATTAATCAAAATTATTTACTATTATTTATTATTTGCTAAATTTGGATCCTTGGAAAAAATTAGGGAATGGATCTCTTCTTTTTGGCCTTCCTTAATTGTAGGTTGCTAAAAAGTGAGGTTGTTATTGTATCCTCATGTGAGTACTCCCAGAGGGAGTGTACCACAGAGATTAAGTTGAGAAGTTAGAAAGAAAATGTATGTTCAATATTGTAACTGTAATTGTTGCTATGGTTGATTATGTTGTTACACCTACATGTGAATATTTTGTTTCCCTGACATACCAGTATAACTTATTATACTGACTATTTTTTTATTTCACGAAGTTTTAGGCACATGCTAGATATGGAAATGTCATGAGATGATGGATAGATCAAATTACTTGAAGACAATAAAATTAACTTGTAAGGAGAACTGGTTAGTTACTTCTTCTCATATGTACAGTTCTGATGGTAGAAATTCATGTAACTCCATAGACGAGTATTTTTTAAATAATATTTCAATTGATGGAAATTATTTACTATTTATTATTATTTATTTAAAACTGGATATTTGGGAAATTTTAGGTAAGGGTTATCAATTTTAAGGCCTTCCTTAATTGGGAGTTGCCAAAAAGTGAGTTTGTTACATTTGGTATTAGAGCCCCAAAATTTTCAAATAATATTTAATAATTTATAACTTCAAGTAATATGTAGAAATATAAGGAAACTTATGAAGGAAAAACTTGATGCCAATGGTGTCTAGAAAGGATCATGGTTTTGGGGGTTGGAAATAATTTCCTCCACACCATGAAGTTGGTATAGAGGCACACCCTTTGCCAATGTGATACAGGCATGGAAAGAACCTAGGGTTAGCTTGAAGAAACATTTCCTCTAAGTCTTCTGATGTAGGGATTTTGAGCCGGTTTTATAGGCTAGTTTTACACTCATTTTATGCGCTTATTGGTCATATTTGTGGTTAATATCGCATGATTCAATTGCTTTTGCCTATTATCCTTGTCAGCATCAAATTCATCTTGTTTTACATTTTTTTTGCATAGATTATCATATTTCTCGAATTTGATTTGTATTTTCTCTCATTTTTAGGCAATTCACAATTATGGATCCGTCGATACCATTGACGTTCTGTCGATAGCATCGACAGAGCAACATTGACAGAGCTGGAGAGGAAGTAGATAGTTTGATACCATCGATACTTTGTCGATGGTCTCGAAAGTCCAACAGCGAGCCAAATATCGTCATGTCGATACCATCGATAGGAACGGTCGATGGTATCGAGATGCCATCAGGTGGCTTCCAAAAATTGAAGAAAGCATCGGTACCCTAAGGTGTCGGCATCGACACCCCGTCAATGGTATCGACACCGTCAGATCAAAGTTTTGTCCAGCACGACTTCAATCGGACGGTTGCGTTCTTTTAGCGGTCGTAAGTGGTACCTATGCCTAGAAAAAGACGGCCCAAAGTCGTGATTCACGTTCGATTGCATTACACAAGTCCCGAAGGAGGAGTGATCGAAGAACGGAGCTGAGAGTTACGACCCAGGAGATTCCAGAGACGCAGATGGAGTTTTTCACCGTCGGAAGGCTGCAAAACACTCATCATGTGTCGAGGATCACCCAGTTCTTCTCTATTTAGGGGTTACAGCATCTCCATCCACATTTTCTCCATGTTTTCTCATTCCTTCATGGTGTTTTGCATTTAGATGAACATGCGGGGCTAATACCCTTTGTCTCTAGGACCGGGAGTAGCCCGATCAATCGTTGTATGACTCTTTTTACATAGTTTATCATAATTTGTCCCTCAAATCCACAGTATGATATCATTTTCTCCATTGCTATCATTGTGCTTAATCACCATAATGGTAATCTAATACTTTTAATTGCTTTTGATGAAGAATTAACGGTTGAAAAGAGGCGGTAATCACATTAACTAATAAATCATTTGGAAAAGGCTATGTACGGTTAATGGTGGGAACCCAGAGACATGTTTTTCATGCACCTAGTCTAGGGCATAGGTTGCTACTGGCGTGGAACCGACCTAGATCAAGGTAGTGAATTGTATCGCGGAAGCGAGCAATTCTGGCTACAGACCACTATTCGGAAAGGGGGGTGAGTTGTGATGCTTGTGAAGGAATTCGTACAACAAGAACCCACGATGAAACCGCAATCCTAGATATTTCTTTTGAATTGATTAAACCAACCCTTTAATCAATTGCTTTGTTTTCTTTAGTTTTTATTTTTATTTTTCAAAATAACTTCCAAACTTTTATAATTGGTTTAGCTGATCGCGAGTAGTTAGTAGTAGTCTACCAATAATTATGTTTCCCTATGTTCGACTCGGGACTCACAAGTCCTATATTACAATGATGCGTACACTTGCATTATACGTGGTAAAGTCGTGTCAAGTTTTGGCGCCGTTGCCGGGGAAACTACAATTTTCGACACTACGAGTGCTACAAGCGGCCACTCTAGGATACTTTCAATAATTTTATTAATTGAGAGTAAATTGTCTATCTTTCAAATTCTTTATTCATCTAGCACTGTGCTTAATCAATTTTTCACATTTCAGGTACTAGTGCATGGTGAAGACACATAGTACAGACTACGCATAGTCGACACCTGAGATTCTTCCTTCGGGATTGGGTGACGAGGAGGAGCATATCCACAATCAACCTGAACACTTAGACACAGATTTTGAACCTAAAGTAATGGCTGAGGAACAGACAATATGGGAGAATATCAAGGCTTCTTCCTCATCCGCGTCTAAGTAGTCGATCAAAAAGTAGGCGATTAACATTCCTACATACAAGATTGATCCAACACTGATAAACATGGTCAAGTCTAATGCATTTCATGGGCTGAACAATGAAGATCCAGTGGCCCACATCAGCACATTTTTGGAAAACTGTGATATGATAAAGATTGATAGGTTCCCACAAGAAGCACTCTATGTAAAACTTTTTCCCAGTTCTCTAGCGGGAAATGCATGTGAATGGTTGCACAATCTCGATGACGAGCATGTCAAGACCTGGGACCAGATGGTAGAGAGATTCTTCGAGAGATTCTTCCCGCCCGAGAAGACGAATGACCTCGTGAGAAAGATCCATAACTTTAGTCAAAAGGTCGGCGAGACTTATTTAGAGACATGGGAGCACTTTCAGATCATGGACTAGACAAGGACAAGCAAGTTAAAATTTTATACTTTGCTCTCAATGAGCATGATAGAAGCAACTTAGATTCAGTGGGCTCAGGCTTCTTCTTGAACAACACAGGTACAAGGTGTTGGGAGATCTTGAAGAATATGGCCAAGAAGTAGTCGTGGGGTAATAGAGATGCACCGGAACAAAATTGAGTGGCAGGGGAATCAAAGGCAATTAAAGAGCTAAATGAGAAGATGGACCTAATAGCAAAGAGATTTCTAGCAAAAGAGGATGATGGATATGATGATGAGGCATAGGTCAAATTCATGCGCCAAGAACAAGGGTACAGGAATAATGATTACTCTTGGAGGAAGGTTAAGAAGTTCTCATGGAAGGATCCCAATAACTTTCTACAGGATCCAGATGCCAAACCACAACCTACTGTAGACGAGAAGAGTAATGAGTTTCTCAATAAAATTGTGAAACAAAACCAAGAACTCAACAACACTTTTAGCAAGCAGCTGCAAACTCAAGGGGAATTTATGAATCAGTTTGGGCAGACGCTACAAAGCCACAGGGCACAAATGAGGACACTTGAGACATCTTTAGCACAGATGGCAGCGGAGATTGCGAGTCTAAAGAAGCCCACAATTCAAGGTTTCCCGAGGAATATTGATGTTCTCGGAAAGAACCATCAAGCTAAGGCCATTCTATTGAGGAGTGGAAAGAAACTTTTAAACTCCAAGGCCGATGAACCTAGCACACCACATCAAGAAGACATAGTTGAGGCCCCAGAGGATGTTGTAGTTATAGAGACAGTGGAGGATGATGTAGAGAAGGCCATAGAAGAGTCCATTATAGAGAAAGAGGCTGAGAAGAGGATGCCTTATGTGCCACCACATCAGAGGGCACATATTGTCCCTGTTCCTTATCCAAATAGTCTGAAGGCAAAGAAAGTTGATGCACAGTTCAAAAAGTTCCTATTGAGAAGATACCCTCCTATGGTAAGTTCTTGAAGGATATAATTACCAAGAAGAGGAAGATTTCGGACACTGAGGTGGTAGTGCTTAAGGAATAGGTCAGCGCCTTTATTCTGGGAAAATTGCCACCAAAGCGACAAGATCCGGGCTATTTCAATATTTCTTGCTATATTGGGAAGGTGAAATTTGGTGAAGCACTGTGTGATTCTGGGGCAAGTATCAACTTGATGCCCCTCTCTACATTCAAAAAATCTTAGTCTTAAAGAATCTCGACAAGGCAACATGACAATTCAACTTGCAGACAATTTTGTGGTACGGCCGTATGGTATTTGCGAGGATGTCTTAGTCAAAGTTGACAGGTTCGTGTTTCCAGATGATTTTATTGTCATGGAGATGCAAGCTGAGAAAGGGAATGAGCTACTCTTAGGAAGACCTTTCCAAGCCACTACTGATATGATATTGGAGATGGGTAGAGGTCGGTTGACAATGGGTATAGCAGATGATAGATTTGAGATATTCATGTCATCAAATTCAAAGCAGTCACAAGAAAATGAGCAATGTCACAAAGTGAAGCACTTTGATCATAACATCTCTATTTTCTTAGGGAAGCTGTTTCTTGATATGGCTCACGTCATGATGAAGGTAGGTAAGGGAACAATTGTTGTGGACATCATGGAACAAACAAAAGTGGTTTCTCTTGTTAAAGGTGTGGGTTGTCTCAATGAGGATGAAGCTATATCAGTCTCCATGATTGACTCATACCCACAATTACCTCTTGAAGCTTGTTTGTTTAACATAATGGATGAGCTAAGTATGAATGCATATGAGAACTCAAGGATCTACAAGGAGCGGACGAAGCAAATAAACGATCACCACATTCAATTACGAGTGTTCAAGAAGGGTGATAGTGTCCTATTATTCAATTTGAGGTTGAAGTTGCATCCCAAGAAATTAAAATCCCAATGGAGTTGACCTTTTGTTAATGAGGAGGTGCGACCCCATGGTGCTATCATGGTGAGAGATGGTGAAAGAACATTCTTAGTGAATGGTTAAAGGTTGAAGCACTATTATGGGGAAGACTACACAAGGAAAGTCCATGAGATCAAATTCATGGCACTAAATGAGGAATGAGGAGCATGCATGCGTCTAGCCCACGACGTTAAATGAGGTTCTTGTTGGGAGGCAACCCAACCTTGGTAGTGTACATGTTTGTTTCTTTAAAATTTTCACATTCCTAGGTAGTTTTCATTAATTTAGCACTTAGTCTCTAAAAATGATACCATGATGTGTTTTTTGAGTGTGCAGGCTGGGGAACGATCGATACCATAGACATATGGGTCGATGGTATCGAATTTGGAACAGCAGACAATTCTACTGAAATTTCATTTCGCCGATGGTATTGAAACTGGAACAGGTAGAAAAAGGATCGGGCGTCAATTGTATCGACTCGTCGTCGATGGTAGAGAGTTTTCTGGAGATTTTCATATGGAATTTCTTAGTGATTTCGATACCATCAACACACTAGTTGATGATATCGACATGTCTACAATAACATTGAATTGGTCAAACTTCACGGGGATCGAAGGAACATACAGGTGTTGATACTATCGACACATGGGTCGATAGTATCGATGACACATCAGCGATCCGAGGTCTTCATCGAGCGGTCCACAATGCCTATCAGTGGACTGTGTCGATGGTATCGACACCCTATCACTACCATCGACACGAGGCCGATCCGGGTCCCCACATCGAGCCATCAATAGCCGTCGATTGCAGCGAGGGGCAGATTCCAACAGTCGTCGATACCATTGACGGGACTGTCGATGGTATCGACGCACCGACAGCAGACCCAGATGTCCCTTATAAAAAAGGAGGGCAAATCTTCATTCTAATCACACAATCTCATTGCCTACCCTCCATATCCGAGGCTTAGCATCCCTGAGTGCCCAAGAGCAACCAAGATCACCATCGACGATTGTCTCTGAGCATCTTCTTCAGTTTTGCAAATCTCAATCTTCTTCCAGTGCCATGATCGTCTTCTCCGAGCTCCATTCTCTTTTCTTTTCCTTACTCATTGCTGTGCAACCATGGTGAGACTGGGAGCGTCATCATATAGGGTTCCACCACCTGTACTACCTGCCTCACAACAAGGATTGGTTCCTCACCCGAGGCTAGTCCATCCATCCCCGGAGGTTAAAAAGGTGTACGAGGATCTATGGAAGCACTCCATCAAGTCGACCCGGTATGGAGACCGGCAGTTGATCAAGGATCTGGGTTTTGAGGGCCAATATGGCCTATGTGCTGCAGGGACAATTGGGCGAGTCCCCTAGGTTGTGCTGTGACCACGCCGACGGTCATCCATTCTTTAGCAGGTGGCCCACTTAAAAGGAGATCGTCATCGAGTTCATGGCATCTCTGGACATTTGTGTCATCCACAATGAATTAGTATCGGCGCGCATAGAGTGGAAAGAGGGGTGTGTTTCTTTCCGCATCTACAACAAGGACTATACAATGACCCTTCACGAGTTCAACGTGATTTATGGGTGGGCCCATAATGACCTCCGCTAGCTAGCGCACAATGTGGATTATGACGCCATGGTTACCAAGCTAGTTACTGTACCGGTGGGATACTCGATCAGCTGGCATAATGCCTCCATAGCTGATTTTGAGCATACATTTGTCAAGATCTTGCATCGGATTCTATCCAACACCTTCTTTGCAAGATCAAAGTTGTCTCAAAGCAAATTTTAGGAGATAGACCTATTCTTCCTCTATAGTATGTTGGAGTGGACACCTATCAATTTTGGAGCTTTCTTCCTCATGTGTGTAATGGTGGTTAAGAGGAATGTTTCTCGCAGGGCTCCCATTTATTTTGGGGGTCTAATTTTGCTGATGGCAATGTACTTGGGTCTGGATTTGTCCAGGCTACCCAAGCTGGAGTGCAAGAACACGCTCATTTTGAGCCATTTTGTGAATGCATGCCTTCTTGAAGCTCGTCATGGCACTGTCTACGTCACCTGCCACGTGGAAGGAGTCTTTCACAGGAGGCAATTGCCCGACCCTGCTTTCAACATCAGACCAGGCCAAAGCTACAGGTGGCCGATCATTGATGTTGATGATGAGGAGGAAGAATAAGCTCAAGAGGCAGAGGTTCCAGAGGGCGATGATGATGAAGAAGGGGAGGAGGAAGCTACTATTCCTCTTCGACGGTGAGTTGCTCTGAGGAAGCATCCATGAAACTATGGAGCATCCTCTTCTTCCCAGCCACAACCACCACAACCCTCCCATGATGGAGATGACTCCTATTCTATGCAGGGGATGTATACCATGCTCCAGTGGATCTAGGAGTCCCAGCAGACAATGTTGCAGTCACATCAGACAACTTTTGCAAGGATCCAGGATACGCAGAATAGGCTTTATGAAAACCAGCAGGCGATCTTCGAGAAGGAGCGTCAGCTCTTCACCAACCAGCAGTAGGTCTACGATAGGTTGGGGAGGATAGAGTAGCAGTATCAGCCTTTCTGCAATCATTATTGGAGCAGAGACTACTTTGGGGGATATCCACAACCACCGCCTGTGCCACCCTATGATCCCAACTTTGAGGGGCAGTAACCAGAGTGTAACCCCCATACCCACCAGCATCTGTCACACCCACCACCTCAGCAGTAGCAGGGTATCACTGTTCCACCTTCTAAGTTTGTTCTTGACTATGAGGCCATAGTCGAATTCAATCTTGGGGGGGGGGAGATGGAACAATTTCTATCTTAGTTTTATTTTATTTTCTTCTATTTGAGCATTTTTCTTAGCTTTTTGCAATTTTTCTTCTAGTTTTGTAATTTGTTTTATTTACGGCTTTCTAGGACCATTTTCTATCTAGTGTAATCCATGGGTGTCTAATGTAAGTGTGTCATCTCAATGTTTTTCATATGGGGCTGATGTGTGAATTATTTGAAATTGAGCACATAACTTATGAAAATAATTGGGTAGGTCAAATTTAAAACATGTGATCAAAACTGTATATCCTTATGGTTCAAGAAATGATGACGGATATGGATGTTGATCTTTAACTGAACAAATGGTAATGAGACTTTAATTTGAAGTGAGAAGAGAGAAACCTCTTAGTTACCCTGTGCACATGTCAGTAAGGAGAGACATATAATCTTTTTTAGTGGTTCTGTCATTTAGTCTTATGATCTATCCACCTCATTTCATTCACACTCCACCATAAGAACTGGGAGCACATTACAGTTTTTCATCTCTTGATTGCATGTCATTTAGATAGGATTGCATTATAGCTAGATTTTGCATAAAAAATGAACAATAAAAAAAATTTTAGATCAGTTATGCATGCACACATTCTAGAGTGCATGCCATTGTAGTTGCATAATTACTTTCATGTAGTTGCACTTTGCATATTTTTGAGCATATAGGACATTATGTGCCTTATTTCTTCTGAAAAATAAGAAAAGTGGGTAACTTGTTCTATACTCTCTGAAAAGTAGATTGTAATGCATCAATTGTAGTAATTATGTGAAAATAAGCCCGAAAAAAAATTATGTTTTGTAAATATTTATGTAGTCAATTGAGAAAATTGGGGCTTGAAAAAGAATTGAAAAAAAGGAAAAAAAAGTAGAAATCAGAGGGAGAAAGGAACTTGTTTCACCTGTATAATAGGAAGAATAAGCACATGATGTAGTTTTGTAGACATTATGTCTCACATTGAGACAGAATAGTAGAACATGCATCATTCCACCTAAAATGTAGGCATTAGGTCATTTTCATATGCACATGCATCATTTAGGTCATTTTGGTTTTTTTTGCATGTTAAACTGTATTTTGCTTTCTATTCTTTCATGGCCGCCCATTCCATCCACCCGTTGCTCAAAATGGTAGCCCACCCATGATTATCTCCTCATTCTTTTGTATCAGGAGATCTACTTCCATTGTAGATGGTAGTTACGATTTGAGCAACGTAGATAGGAGATCACAAGATGCACCACGCATGAACTGGAGGAATTTATTATATTATCTTCTTTATTTGATTGTGTTCATTGATTACGGGGTGGACATCTCTCATGGTTAATCATTGTCACCTTTAGGGTAGTTATCGTTCTGTGGTTAGTGAGAGCCAGTATGTGCCTTGCAGGTGGTAATCATATTGTGATGTCTTTTATGTGATTATGTTCTTTGGTTGACCCTCACAATTTTATTCTATAGTTTTGTTGCTCGAGGACGAGCAAAGTTCAAGCTTGGGGGAGTTTGATGCAGGGGTTTTGAGTCACTTTTATAGGCTAGTTTTACACTCGTTTTATGTGCTTATTGGTCATATTTGTGGTTAATATCACATGATTCAATTCCTTTAGCCTATTATGCTTACCTGCATCAAATTCATCTTGTTTTACATTTTTTTTGCATAGATTATCATATTTCTCATATTTCATTTGTGTTTTTCTCTCATTTTCAGGCAATTCACAATTCTGGATCCGTCGATACCATCGACGTTCTGTCGATAGCATCGAAAGAGCAACAGTGACAGAGCCGGAGAGGAAGCAGATAGTTCGATACCATCAAAACTTTGTCGATGGTCTCAAAAGTCCAACAGTGAGCCAAATATTGTCCCGTCAATACCATCGACGGGAATGGTTGATGGTATCAAGATTCCATCAAGCGGCTTCCAAAAATTGAAGAAAGCATCAGTACCCTAAGGTGTCGATACCATCGACACCCCGTCGATGGTATCAACATCGTCAGATCAGAGTTTTGTCCAGCACGACTTCAATCGGACGGATGCGTTCTTTTGGCGGCTGTAAGTGGTACCTATATCTAGAAAAAGATGGCCTAAAGCCGTGATTCACGTTCGATTGCATTGCACAAGTACTGAACGAGGAGAGAGCAAAGAACGGAGCCAAGAGCTACACCCTGGGAAATTTCAGAGACGCAGATGGAGTTTTTCACCGTCGGAAGGCTGCAGAACGCTCATCCCGCACTGAGGATCACTCGGTTCTTGTCTATTCAGGGGTTACACCATCTCCATCCATGTTTTCTCCATGTTTTCTCATTCCTTCATGGTGTTTTATGAAAAACTACTAGAGGGGGGGTGAATAGAGTTTTTGAATTATTTTAACAATTTATTAAATTCAAACAACCACAATTGAAATTAGAAGAAAGAGACAGGTGTTTAGAGTGGTTCCAACTATAGCAAATACTATAGTTGTCAGTCCACTACCCGGTTGCTTACCCAACTGGGATTTGAAAGTATTTATTTTATTACCTCTCGAGGATTTATACAAAATACAATACTTTCCTTTACACCCTTTGAACAGCCTTCACCCTGAAGTAGGTGCACCAACTTTGAGGTAGCCTTCTATGAAGTAACTCCAAGCTCCCCCTTGAAGTAGCCTTCCTCTCTAGAAGTAACCTCCTGTTGCACCAGCCTTCTGAAGTAGCTCAAAGTCTCCTTCTTCGCCAAGAAGATCTTTACCCTCTCCAATCCGCAGCCTCCAACTTAGGAGTAGCAAGGAGAGTACAAACAATAATAGGGAACAAGAAAGAAAACAGAAATTACAACTTATCCTTTGTAGCCCAAGGCTTGATTTGCCTAGATCAAGCGTATAGATCTCCTAACCAAGTATGTGAACTTGTGATTGCAGTGGGTAGGAGATACTAGCCTATAGGACACGAATTATGAGCTAAGGAATGAAATGGCCAATTGTTACAATGCTCAAATTTCTCACAAACAGATTGCACAAAGTATGCTCAAAGGGTTTCTCAAGTGTAAACAAGTGAGTTTGAGTGTACTATGGCTTGTCCTATTTATAGGAATGGCCTAAGGATGCTTAAGGACGTTCTAGACAACTTCTAGGGGTTTCTAAGTGCTTAACTAGCCGTTAGGTACAAAGTTGTTGCTTTAACAACGGCTAATTAATTAATTCTGCAGTTGCTATTAGAGACCATCTCGGTCGAAAAATGGTCGACCGAGACACCTACTCGGTCGAACTTTTGTCGACCGACAGGCTCTCTGGAACAAGTGATTTGCAACATCTTTCTCCAACTGCCAACTAACTTGTCTGTTGTGTCTAACGGCTACTTTGGATCTTTCTCGGTCGAGAAGATTGTCGACCGAGAGTGTCTCGGTCGAGGAGTTTGTCGACCAAGATTGATCCTGTTTCAAGGTTTCAATTTAGGCACTAATTATGTGTGTGAGTGTGCATAAGTAATCGTATTTGAATGGTATGACTTGTCTAACTGTGGTGTTTAGCTAGGGAGAATCTAACGCTTGATTTACATGCAATTCTAAGTACTTGTACATTATATTTTTGTACAAGTTTTTACAACAGTTATTACATTGCATGAAAATATAAATATGTAAGCTTGTAGATTTTCCCTTGTTGCTTTGTCATCCTGCACACTCAAGTAGCTCGTTAGATTAATAAGAATGAAATGTTTGTCATAATCAAAACAAAGGGATTTATAGATGTCCATTTAGCCAACAATCTCCCCCTTTTTGAAGATGACAAACATTTCCAAAATATAAATAAAGGAAATATAAAACATATGATTTTCATACCTTTAGATTACCTTTTGTAGCTTTTTCTCTTGTGTATAAAATGTGTGCTTATTATTCCCCATGAATTATGGAACATGAAATCCAGATCATTTGGGAATATAGCAACTTTCAATGTAAAGCCAAGAGTTTATTTATGAAACTCATTAATTGAGTTTTACATAATTTCTAAGTTTTATTTTTATATTTATCTCTCCCCCTTTGTCATTTCAAAAAGATAACCGTTAAGAATAAAAAATCCCCCTTAATTAGATGTCCCATCAAATCTAATGAAAAAGATGTCCATTTAAAAGCCAAAAATGTAAATAAGAGTTTTTGTTTAAGTAGCACAAATATCAAAGAAGACATCTTCCAAAGGAGTGATAAGCAATTGCTTCCTAATATTATTAAATTGATCTAGTGGAAGCGGTTTTGTAAAAATATCAGCCAATTGATCTTCCGTATCAACATGATGAAGGGAAACATGATTTTTGGAGATGTGATCCCTTAAAAAGTGATGACGGATTTCAATATGTTTAGCTCGGCTGTGTAAAATAGGATTGTGTGCTAAGTTTATGGCGCTCGTGTTGTCACAAAAAATAGGCGTAGATGAAAGATTAAAACCATAATCGCTTAACACTTGTTGCATATAAAGCACTTGAGCACAACAAGACCCGGCTGCCATATATTCAGCTTCAGTTGTAGATAGGGCAACCGTATTTTGTTTCTTGCTAAACCAAGATACTAAAGCTCTCCCTAATAAAAAACAGCCACCACTAGTACTCTTGTGATCAAGTCGACAACCAGCATAATCCGCATCAGTATAAGCTTTGAAATCCAAGGATTGTCCTTTTGGATACCATAAACCAAAGCAAGTAGTCCCGGCTAGGTAACGAAGAATTCGTTTAACTGCTAGAAAATGAGAATGCATAGGCTGTGATTGAAATCGAGCACAAAGACCAATGGAAAACATAATGTCCGGTCTAGAAGCCGTTAAGTAAAGCAAACTACCAATCATGGCTCTATATAAGTAATCATCAATAGGTTCCCCATTTTCATCCTTATCAATTTTGATAGAAGTAGCCATAGGAGTAGTAGCATGTTTGCATTGATCCATCCCAAAACGTTTTAAGAGTTCTTTAGTATATTTTTCTTGGCTTATGAATATTCCGGCAGGTGTTTGCTTAATTTGAAAACCAAGAAAGAAAGTTAGTTCACCCATGAGGCTCATTTCAAATTCTTTTTGCATAATATCACTAAATTGTGTGCACAATGAAACATTAGAAGCTCCAAAAATAATGTCATCAACATATATTTGCACAACTAGGAAATCAGATGTATATGTTTTGAAAAATAAAGTAGAATCTGAATTTCCAATAGAAAAACCATTATAAAAAAGATATGTCTTGAGCCTTTCATACCAATTTCTAGGTGCTTGTTTTAAACCATAAAGTACTTTCTTAAGTTTATAAACATAGTCACCTTTTTCTGGAATTTCAAAACTAGGTGGTTGGGCAACATAAACTTCTTCTTGAATGATGCCATTTAGAAAAGCACTTTTGACATCCATTTGATAGAGTTTGATGTTTTTATGGGCAGCAATAGCTAGTAACATTCTAATGGCTTCAAGTCTAGCTACGGGTGCATATGTTTCATCAAAATCTATTCCTTCTTGTTGATTATATCCTTGTGCTACTAACCGAGCTTTATTCCTTATGACTTCTCCTGCCTCATTGAGCTTATTCCTAAAAACCCATTTAGTTCCTATGATGGTTTTATCATGTGATTTAGGAACTAAATCCCATACATCATTTTTAGTGAATTGATTCAACTCTTCTTGCATGGCTATTATCCAATAATCATCCTTAAGAGCTTCGGATATCTTCTTAGGTTCAATGATAGAAACAAAAGCCATGTTTGCAACATCTTTGAAGGAAGACCGAGTTTTGACTTTATCATTTGGATCTCCAATAATTAGTTCTTGGGGATGATCTTTAATGAGCCTAGGTGTAGGTTGTGGTTCAACTTGGTGATTATTTGTAGTACTTTGCTCATTATTATTTGGTATGGTTAGATTTTCGAATTGATTTGTGAGATCTATGATTTCTAGATTTTCAGATTTTGATTCTTCATGAAAAGAAACATGAATAGATTCCTCAACTTTTCTAGATATAGTGTTATATACTCTAAAAGCTTTGCTAGAGGTGGAATATCCCAAAAAGAATGCTTTGTGTGATTTTGAGTCAAACTTATCTCTATCATCTTTGGTATTTAAGATATAGCATGTGGAGCCAAAAGTATGAAAATAGTCAACTCTAGGTTTCTTAGAATGTATTAGTTCATATGGAGTTTTCTTTAAATGAGAGTGAATAGTTACTCTATTTAGCACATAGCATGCAGTGTTTACAGCTTCAGCCCAAAAGGTTTTGGGTGTGTTATGTTCAAGCATCATAGTTCTAGCCATTTCTTGTAGTGATCGATTTTTCCTTTCAACTATACCGTTTTGCTGTGGGGTGCGTGGAGCAGAAAAATTATGAGTGTATCCTTGAGATGTACAAAACTCTTCAAATGTATGATTTTCAAATTCCCCACCATGATCACTTCTAATGGTACATATTTTATTTTGTAAGAGATTTTCAATCTTGGAACAAAATTGCATAAAAACATGAATAGTATCATCTTTAGTTGCAATAAAATGTACCCATATATATCTACTATAATCATCAACAATAACAAAACAGTATCTCTTACCACCGATTGATTGTGTCCTCATTGGTCCAAATAAATCCATATGAATTAATTCTAATGATCTACTGGTGCTAAGTACATGTTTTGATTTAAAAGATGTTTTGGTTTGCTTTCCCATTGTGCATGGTTCACAGTTTTCAACTTGATCAAAAGATAAAGTAGGCAATCCACGAACAAGATCATATTTCACTAACTTTTTGATAACATGTGAACTAGCATGTCCTAGATTTTTATGCCATATTTGTAAGGTATTGTCATTTGCAAGCAAGCATTTTCCCACTACTTATTTCATAGAGTTAGGTTTAAGGATATAAAGATTTCCAACTCTATTTCCTTCATAAACAACATTTGTAGTATTTTCTATTAATAACTTGCAGCAGGTTTTGTTAAATAACACATCATAACCACTATCACATAATTGACTAACACTTATCAAGTTATGGTGCAAACCATCAACAAGTAGAACATTCTTAATTTTGAGGTTTGTACCAACATTACCTATTCCAACGATTTTGCCCTTACCATTGTCTCCAAAAGTGACTGTTCCACTTTTCTTTTCTTCAAAAGTTTGGAATGCATCCTTGTTTCCGGTCATATGTTTGGAACATCCACTGTCAACCACCCATTCCTGCATTAAAATGTAGATTTTGGTACCCATGTGATGGTCCGATATGGTTAGAATCATTTAAATACATATTTGTATAAAAGTTCTGAATCAGAAGTACAGTCGGTCGACAATTGTTCGACCAAGATATGTCTCGGTCGACAATTTGTCGATCGAGAAGATTACTGTAATGCAAAACCAGAAAACACAGAAATGTAGCTCGGTTGAACAATTTTCGACCGAAATAATTGCTGTAAATTTTGATATGTTACAGACATTCGGTCGGTCGACAATTCTTCGACCGATTAATGGTTCGGTCGACAATACTTCGACCGACTAAGTTTCTGTTTTAGTACAATAATGCAGAAAATTACCAATGAGCATAAAATCTTTTGTTTAGTTGAGATAAGACAATATAAATAGCAAGATGGAGCTTTTGGTCATATCTCAACTAAATTTTATTTGACTCTACTAAGTTTGAGGTTTTGGGACCCAAACTAATTCGGAATCCTTAGTTTTATAAGGGCATGAAAAGGAATAGTGTCCAAGACGTAAACAAAAATGGCAGGTAATAGAATCAACTTCATTTCTCTTTCTAGCCATTGTGTTTTTGGGTACAAACCTAGTTTGAGTTCTTTTAGGTTGATTTTTCTTTGGAGCATATCCCAAACCTTTTCTTCCGTTGAAAACAGTACCAATGCTTAGAATGTTATCAAGTATATATTTTCTTCTTAACTCATGAAGTTCTCTTTGCAGCTGAGCAATATCATTCATTTTCTTGTGTAAATCATTTCTTGCTAGATCTAAATCAGATAGCAATGAATCTCTTTCTTTTATAACATTATCATAGTCTAGATGGTTACACAAAATAGGTTGAGTCTGAAAATCTTTTAGTTTAGCTAACAAGTCAGTCTTTTCTTTAGAAAGGAGATCAACATTTGTTTCTAGAGTGAGTAGCTTTCTAGTGCAATCATCTAAAGATGTTTTTAAAGATAAATTCTCAAGATCAATGTTATTCTTTTCAGAAGAAAGATTATCTGATTTAGCAATTTGCTCATCATTTGATTTTATAACCTTCTTTAGTTTCTTCTTGACATCAACATACTTATCATGAATATCTTGTATACTAGTGACTAACTCTTCTTTTGAAAGATCAAGTAGACTTACCTCTTGAGAGTTTTCATCATCTTCTCTTGCCATTAGACAATCCACGGTTTCTTCTCCGCTTTCACTGTCACTTGATTCGTCCCATGCAGCTTTATAGGCTTTTTCTCCCTTCTTCTTGTGTGAGCTTTTCTTTCCTTTCTTTGCTTTAGGACATTCATTCTTGAATTGCCCTTTCTTCCCACATTCAAAGCACCTAGGAGGGGTAGAAGAAGAGCTGGAAATTTTGTTAGATTTAAATCTTTTGTATTTCTTACCATTTACTATTAAGGCTTCTTCTCCCTCTTCTTCACTTGACTCCTCACTTTCTTGTGTGACAGCTTTTGAAGCTTTAAGAGCCACATCCTTCTTCTTTCCTTGCTGAAGTTCACGTGCTCTTCTTTCTTCCTCTTCTAGAGTTGCTTCATGAGCTTCTAAGTTGCCAATAAGTTGCTCCATTTTCAGTCGAGTGAGGTCGTTTGCTTCTTCAATGGCTGTCACCTTTGGCTTATATTTTGGAGGAAGTGAACGAAGGATCTTTGATACCTGATCTTCTTCTGGAATAGGTTTTCCTAAATCACTTAAACCATTAACAATAGTAGAGAATTTTGCAAACATTTCACTAATTGATTCATTAGTATCCATACGAAAGTGTTCAAATTTTTGTTTAAACATGCTAATCTTGGAATTTTTGACTTGGATTGTACCTTCATAAGTTATGGATAGTCTATGCCAAATATCATATGTTGTGTCACAATTAGATATTCTATTAAATTCTCCTACCGAAATGGAACAATATAAAATGCTTATGGCTTTTGCATTCATTTGGGCCAGCTTTACCGTGTTTGCATCCCATTCCGCAAATTCATTTTGAGGAAGCACATATGGAGTAGACACCATTCTCCATAAATCCCAGTTGATGCCTTGGAAGTAGAATTGCATCCTTCTCTTCCAATATTGGTAGTTTGTTCCATCGAACGCTAGGGGCCTAGCAACAAGTGTCCCTTCAATGTTGAGGTTGTTGAGTACTCCGTCACCCATTTCTTCAAGACCTTGTTAGGGTTCCTTGAAGCCTTGCTCTGATACCAATTGAAAAACTACTAGAGGGGGGGTGAATAGAGTTTTTGAATTATTTTAACAATTTATTAAATTCAAACAACCACAATTGAAATTAGAAGAAAGAGACAGGTGTTTAGAGTGGTTCCAACTATAGCAAATACTATAGTTGTCAGTCCACTACCCGGTTGCTTACCCAACCGGGATTTGAAAGTATTTATTTTATTACCTCTCGAGGATTTATACAAAATACAATACTTTCCTTTACACCCTTTGAACAGCCTTCACCCTGAAGTAGGTGCACCAACTTTGAGGTAGCCTTCTATGAAGTAACTCCAAGCTCCCCCTTGAAGTAGCCTTCCTCTCTAGAAGTAACCTCCCATTGCACCAGCCTTCTGAAGTAGCTCAAAGTCTCCTTCTTCGCCAAGAAGATCTTTACCCTCTCCAATCCGCAGCCTCCAACCTAGGAGTAGCAAGGAGAGTACAAACAATAATAGGGAACAAGAAAGAAAATAGAAATTACAACTTATCCTTTGTAGCCCAAGGCTTGATTTGCCTAGATCAAGCGTATAGATCTCCTAACCAAGTATGTGAACTTGTGATTGCAGTGGGTAGGAGATACTAACCTATAGGACATGAATTATGAGCTAAGGAATGAAATGGCCAATTGTTACAATAATCAAATTTCTCACAAACAGATTGCACAAAGTATGCTCAAAGGGTTTCTCAAGTGTAGCAAGTGTAAACAAGTGAGTTTGAGTGTCCTATGGCTTGTCCTATTTATAGGAATGGCCTAAGGATGCTTAAGGACGTTCTAGACAACTTCTAGGGGTTTCTAAGTGCTTAACTAGCCGTTAGGTACAAAGTTGTTGCTTTAACAACGGCTAATTAATTAATTCTGCAGTTGCTGTCAGAGACCATCTCGGTCGACAAATGGTCGACCGAGACACCTACTCGGTCGAACTTTTGTCGACCGACAGGCTCTCTGGAACAAGTGATTTGCAACGTCTTTCTCCAACTGCCAACTAACTTGTCTGTTGTGTCTAACGGCTGCTTTGGATCTTTCTCGGTCGAGAAGATTGTCAACCGAGAGTGTCTCGGTCGAGGAGTTTGTCGACCGAGATTGATCTTGTTTCAAGGTTTCAATTTAGGCACTAATTATGTGTGTGAGTGTGCATAAGTAATCCTATTTGAATGGGATGACTTGTCTAACTGTGGTGTTTAGCTAGGGAGAATCTAACGCTTGATTTACATGCAATTCTAAGTACTTGTACATTATATTTTTGTACAAGTTTTTACAACAGTTATTACATTGCATGAAAATATAAATATGTAAGCTTGTAGATTTTCCCTTGTTGCTTTGTCATCCTGCACACTCAAGTAGCTCGTTAGATTAATAAGAATGAAATGTTTGTCATAATCAAAATAAAGGGATTTATAGATGTCCATTTAGCCAACATTTTACAGTGAGATGAACATGCGGGGATAATCCTCTTTGTCTCTAGGACCGGGAGTAGCCCGGGCAATCGTTGTATGACTCTTTTTACATAGTTTATCATAATTTATCCCTCAAATCTGTGATATGATATCATTTTCTCCATTGCTATCATTGTGCTTGATCACCATAATGGTAATCTAATACCTTTAATTGCTTTTGACGAAGAATTAATGGTTGAAAGAGGCGGTAATCACATTAACTAATAAATCCTTTAGAAAAGGCGATGTACGGTTAATGGTGGGAACCCAGAGACATGTTTTTCATGCACCTAGTCTAGGGCATAGGTTACGACTGGTGTGGAACCGACCTAGATTAAGGTAGTGAATTGTATCGTGGAAGCGAGAAATTCTGGCTACAGCCCACTATCCGGAAAGAGGGATGAATTGTGATACTTGTGAAGGAATTAGTACAATGAGAACCCACGGTGAAACCACAATCCTAGAGGTTTCTTTTGAATTGATTAAACCAACCCTTTAATCGATTGCTTTGTTTTCTTTTGTTTTTATTTTTCTTTTTCAAAACAACCTCCAAACTTTTATAATTGGTTTAGCTGATCGCGAGTAGTTAGTAGTAGTCTACCGATAATTATGTTTCCCTGTGTTTGACTCGGGCCTCACAAGGCCTATATTACAATGACGCGTATACTTACATTATACGCACGGTAAAGTCATGTCATATTCTCATCTCTACTTCCATCTACTTCTCATCCCCTTGTTTAATAAACCCTAAAAGATACTTCCCTCCTCGCCTCAAGTTAGGGTTTTCAAGAAGAAGAAGGGTTAAGGCATCCTTCACCAATTAATGAACATATAATCTGGAAATAATGATAAAATAAAGAAAATTGTTTCATGGGTGTTTCCTTACAAGGGTAAACCATAGAAGGAGCAAGGGTTAGTTTAGAAAAAGACCTAGGTGGGTCAAGGGACATAGAAAACCCTAAGAAGTTGAGGTATGGATCCTAACCCTAACCCTAAATCCTAATCCTAAACAATGGAAAGAGGAAAGAGAAGATAAATGATTTCATCCATGCATGCAAGCACGTGGAGTAAAGCATGTAGGATACAGGTGAAGGATTTGAATATAGATAGGAAACATGGGTAATAAGTGGCTACGTAATAGGGAAAATATGAAAATCCTTAGTGTAACTTTTAGAGGTTGTGTCTCACCCTAGGGTGGGTCAGCCCAGAAGTGAAGAAAAGATCTATGAGAGAGATAAAATCCTAAGGTTGGGTAGTAACTAGAAAGTCTAAACTCCATCTAGTAGGCACCCTAATAGGAAGTGCATCCCCACACAAGTATAAGTAGGAGGTAGTCACACACCTAGTCGAAGTGAGAGTCATCAGGCTAGAAGAGGATTTTTATTTCAGGTCAGATGCCCACAACCTTGTTGTGGTACATAATAGATGGAATAGATGAAATGAGTTTAGTTATATGTGATGACATAATATGTCTTACGATGACCTCAATCAGTTTTGAGTATTTGACTTTATTTTTTAGGCTTTGATGATACGAGTGTGTGTGTGCTTCTCAGAGATTAGATAAGTTAAGTAAAGATAGGATGTGAATCAACATGAGCCTCGAACTCTTCTACAAAGGGGGACATGTAGTGTTAGGACTAATGATAGGGTTAACTCCTAAGAGAGTGGGTCCCAGAAGGAGAAGGTTGGGAACCTAGACTCCAAGACATTAGGAATTATAAGAAATATTTGTGAGATATGTCTTAAACTAGACTACCCCTGAGTGGATGAGTTGATTAGATCTATGCATGATCCCTATAGGCTTATTGTACCTTAGATGTATTTGGGAGAACCGAACTCTAGAGACAGAGAAAGAGGGTGCTTGCATGTGTATATGATATAAGTACCTACCATCCAAGTGAGGGAAAGGTAGTCCCAAAATCTTGGAGAGGTAAGGAATGATAATATGTTGTGAAGCCTCATAATTGGGTTGGTAGTCCCTTGTCTAGAACTCTAAGGACACATGGAAAGTCCCATAGACACCTCATGTTTTCCCCCTTCTTTATAAAGCCATGCCTACCCCTTCCCAGCTCCCAATCTAAGAAGCAATCCTCTCCTTCTCTTTCCCCCAACTTAGAGCATCATTCCTACTCTGTTTGGCCATGAAGGTGTTGTCCCAAGGTAAAAGAGAGTTCTTACCTTGGTGACGAAGTCCCCTAGGGTTCTAAATTTGCTCTATTTAGGGTTTCTAAAGCTCCTTCTTGGTGATTTTGACCAAAAATAGTAAGTTTCCTCCTTTCCTTCCCTATTTTCATGATGTTAGCATTCCTCCCACCTTCTTCCAGGTCAGAACCATGACCTTCCATGGTAAAAATCCACCTGGAGCCCTAAAACATCTCATCTCCATGCTCTTTTGCTAGGGTTTGCACCTCTAAAGTGGAGAAGGTGATCTTTGCTCAAGAAAGGAGCTTGGCTTGGAGCAACCAGACCTTCTAATCTTGGGATACTTGCTATTTAGACCTTCTTACCTTCCTAGAGGTGAGTTTTATAACCCCCTTCTCATACATTACTTACTACATGCTTAAAACTCATGCTTCTATGTTTAAAACTGATGATCTCCATCTCTATTTACCATGTTCTTCTAGGATTTTGGTTTCTTATTGTTTTACCTTCTCTAGAAGTCTAGTTTGGTTATCTATGCAACTTCAAACCTGATCTTGGGTCAAATGGTGTTTTCTCCCTCTCCCTCTCTCTTCAATTATATCGATCGATTTGATGATGTGGCCATTTCCTATTGGTCATTATTGAAAAATTCATATCTTCTGATCCTCTTATCTAAATTTGACAAATAAATATGTTTTGGAATTGGAAAATTAATAGCTATCTAATAAAAATATTTTCAAGGTATGATTTCATGGTTTGAGGAAGGGTGACCTTTGTAAAATGAGTTTAATGCATAAAACCATAAAAATTACATCTTAATCATCATAACTCCAAAATTAACATAAAAATATGTTTTCTTGATCAAGAGAACCCAATAAGTTCATTGGTAATATTTTCAAAATCTAAATCTGAGTTTTGTTTAAAAAATCTGAAATTAGGGTTTCTATACATTAATGTGCATTATGTACAACTCTAATACATGTTAATACATTGAAAATAGACAAAGTGGAACTTGGACTCAATTAAAGTTGTGAAAGTTAGTAATTGATATTAGTAAGAGAAGTATGTACATTCTTACACCCTAAGTTGGGATATTTTCAAACCAAACCCTATATTCCCTAATGAGGCACTATATGAACCATATTCCCTCTATTCATGATTCTTTTGCTAAATTGCCTCAAAATCAGTAATGATATTCTTTTTCTTGGGTCTTGTACCCCACTTCCATGTTTTAATTGATATGATACTTTTTCTTGCCATGAATTCTTTTCTAGCATGTTGATTTTATGGACTATTTAGCTATAGTATCGGTACTTATGTATAACCACCCATAGATAGGGCATGTATTAATTCGCCCTGGGGAATGTCTTATTCTCCCCCATAAAAATATGTGTAGGTGACTGGGAATGTATTAATTCTCCCCTCACCTATAGGTTGAGGTCCGGTAGGTGCATCAACCCTACTTAGTTAAGGTAGTCATAATTATCATGCATGCAACCTTTTATTATATATTTTTTATGGAAAACATCTATTTAAAAATAGCCTCATACTCTTGAAATCTTCATCTTATGATGAAAACTAGCCTTTATTTACATGTTTTCTTTACCTTGATATCCTATTCATACTTGTTGACACATACTTTGTTTTCCTTTCCCTTATATTGGGTGTTTTTCCCAACCACCCAGGTGCTAAGTAAGGTGAAGACCAAGTCCAAGGAAATTGACACCAGGAGTAGATCTCAAGTTTTCTTATGAAGAATGTCTAGGTTGCTGAAGCTATATCCCTAGTTTTCTTATCTTTTTCTTCTGAAAAACTTATGTAGTGAACTATGATGAAAGCCATGTAATAACTTTATTTCGTTGTTTTTTCCACTGCTATTGACATTCTATATGTATCTGGTGCATGCTTATTTACCTGGAATATTATACATGCATCCCTCAATATCTTTTGCCTTTCTAAAAAAATGGATGTTTTGTACTTCCTTTAAATTTTAGTAAGGAGGTGATATCACCTCTTTACAGTATGGTATCAGAGCCTTTAGGCAACTATTACGGCATGAAGTTGAAGCAAAGGTGTCTAGAAAGGATCAGGGTTTCGGGGGCTAGCAATATTTTCCTCCGCGCCACTAGCTTGGTTTACGAGGACTCCCAAATCCATATGATACATGTCTGGCCTAAGCTGATACAAATTGTCCAAAATAGCATGCTTTTAGGCAATAGTAGCCCTAAACATTATTTTCTCATCTATGTCAATATACTCATGGGTACCTAACATGATGACCTTGCCTTTCAGGAGGGGTGACATGTTTGACAACATGAACAACAACAAAAACTCTAAAGAGTCTATCCAGAATGACTCCAGCAGTTTGGATACCCCTATGACACCACAAGGGCACAATGTGATGAACCCCGCAACTCCTAGCACCCCTGCCTTCATGCCTGAACAGGAGTTGGAAATGCTACCCCAACTTCTCTCTACTACCCCGGTGGGGCAACTCACCACTGCTGCTACAAACAACAACAAGCCCAAAGAGTTCAGTCTCACTAACTTCATCAAAATGCAACTGCCTTACTTTAAGGGTGAAAGTGAGCCTAATATGGTGGACAAAGTTGACGACTGGGTGTTGGATCTTGATCGAACTTTTGAGGGCATGGCGTTCCCTCATCACCAGAAAGTCCAGTTCGCTACCTACGTGTTGGATGGACCGACCCGAGTTTGGTGGAACGACATCACCCGTACGATAGACACCTCCACCATGACCTGGGACCGGTTCTTGAACCTGTTCTATGAGAAGTATATATGTCCTGCCTTTCTGAGGAAGGAGGATGAGTTCTACAGCCTCAAGCAGGGTGGCATGAGCATGGTCGATTATGTCCAACGTTTCCTCCTCCTAGAACGCTATGCCACAGGCCTTGGATCCGAGAGAAGATCGACCCTTTTCTTGGAGGATCTAAACTACCAGGTGGGCCGAAACCTTGTTCCACAACTCCCCCTCACCTTCCAACAAATGGTGGACAAGGCTTTGGCAATTGAGTCCTATCCTAGATTCCAATCTCTGGGGTACAACAACAACAACAACAATAAAAGGAAGAATCCCTATGACAATCGTGGATGCAAGAGGTGAAACCGATGCTCCCACCACCATCCGCCTGGGAGATATCCTGCCAACAATGCTCCAGCTCATAGAGATGACTGGCCTCCCCCTACCTGCCATGAATGCGGCCAGGTTGGGCACATTATTTGTTAGGTAATGGCTCTCAATTGTAAGGCCATCTTGTAGCCGATATTATTTACTATTGATTATTATTTGTTTAAAATTTGGATCCTTGAGAAAATGTTAGGTAATGTCTCTCAACTGTAAGGCCATCTTGTAGCCGATATTATTTACTATTGATTATTATTTGTTTAAAATTTGGATCCTTGAGAAAATGTTAGGTAATGGCTCTCAACTGTAAGGTCGTCCTTAATTGGGGGTTGTCGAAAAAGTGAGGTCGTTACTATATGTGTGGTTGGTTGGCTATGCACAAGATCAATAGAGATTTGTATAGTGATGTAATATGAGGTAAAGAGGTCTCGTGGGGTGAGGGGTTCCTTATATAGGAGCTGAAAGGTTCACGGTAGCAATGAGGCTAAGGAAGAGGAAATTAGACAGTGCGGGGAAGGTAATGTTCATTTCTCTATGAGAGAGTAGGAAATATGTGGTTGTTGGATTTTAAAATTTTGAGATGAGGGTAAAGGAAAACAAATTGGGGATAAGTGGAAATAGAGAGAGATTTAGATCAGGAAGAGAGTGGCTCTTTTGATGAAGAAATAAGGAAAATCAGGCCAAGGAGACTTTTGTGTGTTGTCTGATAAGCCCGAGATAGTGAGAAAGTTGGGAAAACCTACTGTAGTTGTCGGATGGGTGTATCTAGAATAGAAAAGGAAATGAAATTACATGTGATAGGATAAAATCAAACAACTACAAGTTGTATAGTCCAATAAATTAAACTTTGGGTATATTTAGGTTTTATACTTACCTTTTCCATCTCAAGTTTATTAGAGGGGTAATACAAGGTTAAAACAAGATGAAACTTGGTCTATAAGAAAATTAAGAGTTTTCAAATTGATTATTCATTTCCACTTTTGATGGACATTTGTAATTTATTTCACAATTTGTGATTCGATCCTATACTTAATGTGACTATCATCTCTTTTAAGTGTTTTGGGAAATAATGTGTATCCCACCCACTCTATTATATTTCTAAGCCTAGGAAGGTTTACATTCTTAACTATAAACTAAAATCTATAAATAGTGAATGTTCATTCTAAACATTGAACCTAACGGTAAACATCTTGTTAAAACACTACATTGGTAAGGTGATGCTACTCCTATGATCCTCTAACTTAGGGATGGGGATCTAAAACAAAACATAAAGGGAAATGGCATATGAAGGGCAAACTTTAAGAAATATACCTAGATTTCAATGGGTTACACTTGGTCATCTAGACTAGCCAACCACAACTAGAGAAGAGGTCATCCATAGGAAACTAGTTGAGTCCATGATATAACTCAACATAAAAGAATTTGCCTCCTCAAATTGTAACGGTTAGATGAAATTATTTCATTATAAATTAATCAACGCCATCTTTTGTTTCAATTTTAGTTGGCCTGAGTGTGAAACACTTACCCACCACCATAGATGTGATATCTTTGTATAGTTTTCCTATTAGAAGTATGACTTGTGAGGTTGTGTTGGAGAATCCATTAAAGGTAGCAAAGATAAAAGATGGTTATGTCTCTTGGTCCTTCCAAGGATATAAGAAGATCATTCCTACATCTCTGGTGTTTGCATATATAGAAAATAAGATATTGATGCATCCAAGTCCAGACTTTCTACACATTTTGTGGATATCAAGGTAGAGATTCCTAACACATAGTTGTCTTCATATTTTATAGTGAACATTATACAATTTCATAACATGGCTTGCTGTAAGTGAGAGATACGTACATCTCTTTAGAAAATGAATTTTTATTTGCAAGTATCTTTGTTGGTTGGTTTGTTGGCACCTCTGCAGACCAAGTCAATATTGTCATAGTAGATCATAAATAAGATTTAAATTCACAACTTGGTATTGTGAAGCATGAAAATTTTCACAAGTTAGATGATGGTTCCATTTGTTTTCGTGATAGGCTTTGTGTTCTTAAGGAAGTAGTTTTGAGAGATATGGCATTATAATAGGTACGTTCCTCAAGTATGTTATGGAAGAGAACAAAAATCCTACAATGATGTTGTGTATGTATCTTATCCCTAGTGAAAACTGATCATGTCATTGTGTATAGTGTAGTTGGTCTGCCTAAGACAACCAATGGATGTGATTCTATTCGGGTGGTTTTTGGCTATCTAAATAAGTCAACATACTTTCTACCAATTAAACTACCTATTCATGTGAAAATTTGGCACAAATCTATGTAGATGAAATAGTTTGTCTTTATGGGATTTAGTTGTATAAAATGTCAGATAGAGTACCTTAGTTCACAAATAGGTTTTTAGACCATGTATATGGAACTTTGGGTACATTGTTGATGTTAGGTGCAATGTTTTACAAGGTGAGGAACTGATCTATCGATATGTGATCCGCAAACTAGTTATAATGTATTTCTATTTTTGGTTTGTATCGATCAATGTGAGTGATCAATTTGATAGGATCAATGGATGGGTGAGGCTACTTCACGAGGTTGAGGGAGCAGACTCAAGTTGGGCCACTTTGACTTGAAGCAGACGGTTAATACGAACCCAGGTCAAGTTGTTTCAGCAAACAACATGTTGTAAATGTGGATCAAGACGAGTCTCTTTGACCACCACATGTAACCAATGCGTGCCTTGAGCCCGGATAGTGTGACTCATCATGGATCGATGCACTCGATGTATGGAGTCGATGGTGCTAGATTGCTTTTTTTGCTACCCAACTTAGGGTCAAAGTGGGTTCAATTTAGATGAATCCACATGTATATATATTCACCCCATCAACCTCTATTACATTGTTTTAGAGTCGGTGGATCCGTTCTTGAGCTAAGAGGAGATGTTCCTAGTGGAGAAGTCCATGCATGTTGGTAATTTGGAGCCATTCTTGAACTAAAAGAGGATGTTTTTTTGGTGAAGAAGCCCATGCATGTTGGTAATTCGGAGCCATGCTTGAACTAAGAGAGGATATTCCTAATATTGTGAAGTTTTGCAGAAAATATGATATGTTCCTATCTCTTTGAGGATTGATAGAGAAACAAAGTGGTAAATACAAGAAGAAGACAAAATGTTGTTATTACATTCTGCCGCCGCGTAGCAGCCTGACACAAGGCGAACTTTGGGCCTTCCTTCGTTGTGGTTTCATCCCAAAAATCGTTGGTACTAGATTTTCAAGCGACATTGGACGTGACGATCCTGAACCACTGTGCCTGTGGGTTGGCACCGCACGCCGTCCCGTCGACGCACAAGCACTCCCTTGTAGTGACGACCTTGGCGTCCCCACCTGGCTGTCCCTGGCTTTCATCCCAGTGCAGGCACAGCTTCTTACCCTGCGGATCCACTCCGACGAGCTGGAACCCTGGAACGACCGTGGATGCCTCCGCCCACCCACTGGTCTCACCGACGCAGTCGGACGTCAGTGTGACTGGATCACCTTCCCTTTGCATCTTCATGCAGAGGTCGGTTCCTAGTAGCTGGATCGGCGAGCCGTCGCCGCTGTAGCTCCACCTGCTCCGTCGGTTGCAGTCGGTGAGAAGCAATGTGGAAGCCGCTGCGTCGGCCTCGACGCATCTACCGCTTCGCGGGTGGTAGATTATCTGGTAGGAAGGGAAATCGGACCCAGGGTCTGTATAGAGATGGAAAAAAAAATGAGTATTTTTGGCTGGAACGATCGAGTGCCGAAGCAGAGTCGTGGATAATCACACAGACCTTGTATCATCTCCTGGACGAGTCGGTACCTCTCCAGAAAATTGGGGTTCTTAGGAAGATCCCACTGGCTATCAAGCACGCCATACGTCTCTTGAAACCCCGGCTGTCCATTCCTCCAGTAATAACTCCCCTGAAGCGCCCACATTGCCCAATCCAGATCCCTCTCCGCCGCAAACGCCAGAAAACAACCCAAGAACCTGTTATCCGCCCTGTTCTGCCCGCGCTGGTCGACACCAAACTCGCTGACGAAGAGCGGTGCGGCACCCGTTCGGGACAGGTAGGCCGCGCGCTTGTCAAAGCGTGCCGCGACGGTGGAGCAGACCTGGGCAGGATGGCCCTGTTCCCATTCCTGGCGCCGGCCTTCGCTGAAGGAGTACCAGTGTGCCTCGTAGACGAGCTTGTCGAAGTGGATCGGGAGCGGGCGGTCGGCGATGAATGTGAGGTCCGAGTCGTAGCTGAGGCCGGAGACGATGACGAGGACGTCGGGGTTGGCTTCGTGGATTGTAAGGGCTCCCTGGGTGATGTGGTCGTACCATGAGGATTGGCTCTGGTTTGGACCTCTGAGCTCGTTGCGCATGCTCATGCCCACAACCTACATATGTGGGCATTTCATCTCAGTTTGAATATTTCACAAGTCCAGCGCTCTCACGGA
The DNA here is from genome assembly GCA_963693085.1 of Alisma plantago-aquatica. NCBI lineage: Eukaryota > Viridiplantae > Streptophyta > Magnoliopsida > Alismatales > Alismataceae > Alisma > Alisma plantago-aquatica. Next base: position 845,622,770 of record OY856413.1, read on the forward strand.
AATTGAAACCTGACGATATAATGCCAAAATATAGTAGGAAGATAAAACATAAATTTCACCTGTGACACCCCGCGGTATCGCGTGGCGACGATCTGCAGTCCCCGGACCCACTCGTCAGGGTCAAAGAACCTGTCCCCAAAGAAGCCATTCCCATCATCAGAGCCGCAGCACCACATGGGCTTACTGACATGGTTATCCAGCACGACCATCAACCCTGCCTCACCTATGGCCGCCACGACGGCGTCGTACGCCTCGTTGACGGTCATCCCTGCTATCCCTGGGTTGTTCACCGCCAGACCCGCTGCTTGCGCGTCCAGACCGAGCCCCGTGAGGGAACCCGCCGCGGTAAGGTTGCTGTAGTTGTCGCCGTCGGTGAACGCGCGCGTGGCCCATGTGAGACGGACGCAGTTGAATCCCAGCGATGCTATCCTTGCCGCGATCCCTGGGAGGTCTCGCCTGTCAAGACCTTCGGGGAGGACGGATGGCATGTGGGAAGCCCAGTTCACGCAGCGGAGCTTCACGCGGGAGCCTGTTGATGCATCTACTATCCATCGGCTCGTCGTTGATAGAGGGAGCGGCGCCGCGCCGCGCAGGGTGGCAAGCAGCAGCAGCAGCAGGGCTGATACTGCCGTGGCGGGTAGTAGTAGTCGATCGTTCGCACGTCGTGGGTCCGTAGCAGCACAGCAGCCGCGCATTTTCTTCTGGTTCTGTAGCAGCACAGCAGCCGCGCCGAGTAGTAGTCGATCGTTCGTACGTCGTGGGTCCGTCGGTTCCCGTCGACCTGAAGCTATGGGTAAAATGGTTCCTTGCGCGCGGCAGGAGTCACCGACTTAAGGCTAGCTATAACTCAGCTGTTCGTAAAGTAGCCTCAGAACAGGGGTTTTAGTCGGTGGCCTTTTCTAAGCGGTGGTGTTTGGACTCTTGGTTTGAACATGTGACGAGTGGAGTGGTACAGTCCCAACTACTATTAGTAATAAGAGGTAAAGTAGTGGTGGGAAGGGAGGAGAATGTTAGTGCTTCTGCTCCACCTACCTCTATTTAATGGACTGGGTGTGTACATTACTCTGCAATAAGAAACACACACTTTCAAACATACATACGTTCTAGTGGTGGTTTGAGTGAGTGGTATATATATTCAAACGTCTTCTAGCTAGAGATCCCCCTTTATTGGGCAACAGATATTGTTTCACGAGAATGTTAACTTCATCACTGACTGGGCTAGCTCTGGACATATTAAACAACAAAGCACGTCTTCTACACCGCCCCCTCAACCTACTTTGCCAGTTGCCACCTCCACCTAAAAAAAAGATGGTCAGATTCTAAGCTTCCAAGGGAGGGTAAACCTAGTGAGGAGGAACAAGTATTAGGTTTGTTAGCCGGACGGATCAAAAAGGAGAAAACCTGGGAGGAAGAAAATTAACTGGGACGTTTATTATACTTGTTTCGAGTAAAAAGATGCATTGATTCAAGTCGTGTGAGCTACCTAAACACGTATAGGCCGGAAGTAAGCAAGCCTTCTTTAGAAGCCACAGCGCGTGTGAACGGAAATTCCCAACCAGAACATAGATAGAAAGGAAAACAAGCCTAAAACAGAGAGCTAACTTGGAAAAGGCGTCGGACCGGCGTGGTTGGGGAGACCGATGATATATGCATCTGGGCGTTTGCTTGCACACGGGAGTAAGGATTACTGAACGAGGAAGTTTGTTAGTTTCCTTGGCCATCGTTTGCACATGCTATAGACCCTATAGGCTGACAATATTAGGGTGTAGGTTGTTTTACGTCACATCTGTGGTGAAAATTTCGGATGTATCTTCTGGGTGACAAGAAAGAAAAAAAATAAAAAGGAACAGTGAGGTGTTTAACATGGTATGGAATTGAATATGTGAGAAAACAGAAATACAGATAAAAAGTATTATCATGGTACGGCTGAAAATAATGGCAATTCGTAACCGTTTCTAAACGAAAACACCATCTAGGTATTCGGATTACCATATCCATACAAAGTCGTGTTTGGGAAAGTATCGGTGCAAGTTGTGCATTCGGTTCTGTTGATCCAACCCGATATTTTTTGTACGTAAAATAAGAAAAAAAATGAAGTTGGCATTTAAATCAGCGCAAATAGCGGCTGCTGATATGGATAGAACAAAAAAGGCAACAATTATCGTTAAGCAGCCTACCCTACCGATGTTATCATGAGTAATTGGTGTCAGAGGAAGCAGAAAATAAAAGATGGAGATATTCATTTCTCTGCCTTCAGGAGAGATAAAAGGGGCCTAGAATATCGTGGATGTATGGGGTATTTATAGTATGTGTTTAGGATTCGAGATTCTAGACAGAACGTTCTGAAGAGACCGTTGATCACATCGATGCGCCACAAGGCATGGCCCACAGATTCAGACCATTTGCCATGTGGCACCAGTGAATTGATTTGATCTGCCCGGTGGCTCGGACTAGATGGAGCTCATTTTTTGATTTTTTTTTTTAGATATTTATGAATGTTCGGAAGAAAATCGTGAAAAGATGGATTTCAAATAAAAGACAAATAAAATAATTATAGACAGATAAAATACATTATTTCATGATTGTACGTCATTATTATCAAAGAGATATATATTTTTGTGTGGAAAAATGGCAACTGAATTATTTATGCAGAAAAAGGAGAATATTCAATTCAAGATAATTCAATTGGGAAATCTATAAGAAAAGGCTTATAAAAAGCAGAAACAATGAGATAATTGCACTTGTTTCTAGACAAAACATTTTCTATATGGAAGGCCTCGAACTGGGCTAAAATGGGTAAAAAAATGTGAACTAAATAGATGAAAAAATGTGGAAAATAAGATGAACTTCACCATTGGAGAATTAACATTTAAGCATGAATTTCTACTGAGTCAGCAAAAATAGGGTGTCAACAATTTGCACTCTCAAGGCAAGGTTCGAGATAAGAGTGAGAATTGTATACTTGAGCCAAGTATGACCCCCCAATTTTGGTCATAAAAGGCCAAAAAGGTTGGACATGTCAAAGACGTTCCGTCAAACCCTGTGGAGGGTGGAAACTATAGTTGATGCCTTTTCCATCTAAGGATGAAATATTGAGGAAAATATTGGATGCAAATGATTTCTCCGGAGCAAGTATACTCTTTGACTAAGGTAGTTTCTTATATCTAACCAATCATTGATTCCCCTGCAGTTTTGATGAGCCTTAAGAGATTTTTTTTCAACCGCAAAAGTGACCCTCATCTTTACTTTATTTCTTAAACCAGCACACGTCTAATTTTCCCATTTACTCATGCCTTAGTGAGAAAAGATGGATATATAATAAGCATATGTCATATCTGGTTTGTTAGAGATATTAATATCATGAGTTTATGATCATTGCAATTGCTCTGCTACAAAAAATCTGCAAATCATCGTCTCTCTTATCTTTCTACCAAATTCGGGTCAGGACCACAACCCTAAAAGTGGTAAAATTGGGTAAGTTCACCTATCTACAATAGGGCTTTAATCTCTCAAGATTGAACATTGGGGCATTCAAACAAGTTCAGAGTTAAAGTGTGCATGGAGTTTGTGCTTGGAGCTTTCCCTCCTTGGAGTAATCTTCCTTAAGGCAGATTATATAACTCTTAACCTTCTCTATTATTGCACTTTCCATGCCTGCATGTTACTATTTTTTCTCTCTAGATGTTTCCTAACATGCTAGCAGATGATGTTAGACCTTAGAGCTTGGATGATGTTGAGACCATGCTTGGTTTGGATGTAATATGAAACCCTAATTTCTTTCCTTTGTACCTGATTTTTTTGGTGTTTAAGGTGCATGGTGGTTTTCCTTCCTTTCTTGACCTTGATTGAGCGTTTTAGGGTTCTATGAAGCCTTGGTTTGGTTTGTATGGTGACGATCTTGGATTCCCTCCCTTGTTGAGGTTCCTTTTCATGGTGGTTTCCTGAAGTTTGTTTAAGGATTTGATGACCGTGTTGCATGAGGTTTTCCTCTATGATGACGATGGGTTTCCCTTGTGTAATCACCTATTTTAGCCATGTGTTATCATTGTTTTGACCTTGGTTTAACCTTGGTTATTGGTCTTGGTGGTAGTTTGACCCTTGGCGGTCACCATGCCTTGTTTTGTCTTGAGTCACGACATGTCTTTAGCTTGAGGTTTCGGGTCGCAGTTGTAATGCTGCATTTTCCCTAGTGTTGGTCGTGGTCGTAACGCCACGTTTTGGTTTTGGGGTCTTCAAAGGTCTTCTCCTTGGTTTATCGTAGTCGCGACATTCCTTGTGACACCTCGTCACGCTAAACGATATTACTCAAAACACAAAACACAAAACACGATCAACTACTAATTAATCACATAGTCAAAAATGTGAAACAATTAAAACTGATTCCAACAATGTAAATAAACTCTAGAACATTTACAAAATTTCCATCATTCCATTCTCATATACTTTAACAAGCATTTGCATATGGGTCTAAAGACCTCAGTCACATCCTGCATACAAAAGATATTTCACATGTCCGTGCCATATATTTACAAACATTGGCATAATACCAAAATCTCGTGTCGATACAAATATATCATCTAGAAAACACATCCCATACCAGGACCTGAGAGTACAGGGACGACACTAGGACTCTACTACTAACATATATGACTAACATCTACAACCAACCAACCTTCTGAATCTATTGATCACCAGGTTGGTTCTCTTCTACAGCACGACCTCAACCTCGTTGCCCGCGACCACCTAAAAAAAATGTGGTGACCCACGGGTGAGACCCAGTCCCAGCGAGAGATATAACTCTCTCCAACATATATTGATTATAACATTAATTAACAGTAAATACATTGAGTAGTTAGGATATTGAATAAACAATATGAACAGATTGAACAATTTAAGCATACTAAGCAGTTAAGCAAATAAGTTGTAACATCAAGTAGAATTGTACAATTGTCATAAGTCTGCATCATGTAAGAACTATGTAGTATAAAGACAAGACAAGGGTTAATCAACCAATGTGATACGTATTAAACCCTAGCAATTATACTACACGGCTGGTATTATATCTTTTATTATTATGCCCTGGGGAGTTTGAGTCGTACCACTCAAAGTCCAACTGACCACTGCGAAGTGCTATTCAGTTCCGTATAAGATCTAGGAGTGTCGGTATCCTAAGATCTCTTCCCCTCGGTCAGTACAAGTAAACTGCAGTGACATACCAGTCAAACTGCCAACAGTGACATATAGTCAACTGATAACAACTAGTCCGTACTTGGCACAAGTTACGACACTAGAAAATAGGGTATACAAAACCCTCTAATCCGAGGTACAACCGCAGCTGTCCTCAATTACATCAAATATTTGAGGCATGACCATAGCCATCCTCCATAACCTGCAATTGTGGATGACAAGTATATATCCTCAACTTGCCACCCCCGCATACTCAACAGTATGCGCTCCGAGTTTCCCTTGGGAATACTCGTTTCACCATCCAGTAAGTTATGACACTGAAGATGGCTCTACGGCACAGGGCTCTACATGATTAAGGTTACACTTGATTAATTACTTCCAATTGAATGCATTAAGGCTTTATCATACAAGTGGACATTCAAACCCTAATTCTTTTCTAACAATAGTATATGTATAACAACTTCAAAAGATATAAAACATTTGAGATATAAATCTTAATCAAATTATCACATCTATCATTCATTGCAAATTAACAGACCACACTTATCATCATACTATTGCAAGATATCAATATCTTATCACAAGTTCCAGGGTTTTAACCCTTATTGGAACATGAAGAGGATTTCACCTCAATCATGGCTTCAAACATGCCCAAAGGTCTTTAAGACCATCACATTATTCATATTCAGGTTATCATCATCATTCCATGCCTTAAACAAGTCTCAAAAGATCATTAGCACATGTGTGTCCATAGATTTTAACATGGCAAGGCACTATGATATTCAAATAATACTACATTGTGGTTTCAACATAAGAAGAGTGTAATTATTTATCACATTAATCATTCAAGAGGTCTGATTATAACCAATCAACATCATATAATTACATCAAGGATAGGTATAATAGGCTAGATCACATGGGAGTTACGCATCCACTCATTACATTGATTTATCAAATATAACTATTTAATGGCAAAGGTAAGACTACCGATTAATGGTATTGAACCATTGAGTTATCTTCACTAGGACCCACATATAATAACATGTGATTTATTCTAATCCATTGGATGTTAAAGCATCCAATATTATTCATTGGATCAGGTTCATTGTTCAAGGTTACCAATTGAAGTATAGGTCTAACCATTAGATCAATTGAACCAAGGGACCATTGGTTCAAGGTATAGTCAAATATACAATTACATTCCTAATTCATCAATATGATGATGACCTGATCCACCATTAATTGTGATCATTAGGTCACCATTGGTTTCTAGATCAGTAATACATTCAGTTAACATCATCAAATAATAAGCCAATATCATCATCGATTGATAACATCATTAGAATACTTAGTGGATGATAATTAAATGTCTAATTGAGTCAAAACCTGACCTAAGGTGGTAACCATAGGTTGTCACCATAAATTGGACACCCTTGATCACAAACATCAGTTGCCAAGATAGCAACATTATTGGTTGTTGAATGGTATGACAATCAGTTATGTGATAGGGAAGGAAATAGCTTGAAAACCCTAATTTGAACCATCATTTGTTTTGTACATAGCACCATAGGTTGTTGCTATCAACCTGTCCCAGATCATGTTACACATTATAAAGGATGTAAACATATTTACAGGTTCATATAGAACTGGAATAAAACAGGAAACACCATAAAATTTGTAATTCTAAACAAGCATGATTGCTCTATGCTTAGATCATCACATTCAAGCATAATCATGAACCAACAAGCTTCTAATAAGCAATATAAGTGAAGAATGTTATATAACTCGCCTCTATAGAGTAGGTCAGATATCCAACAGATAAAATCTCAAGCAAATAGGGCAAGGAAACCTTAGATTCAGATCTGAACTTGGCCAACTATGCAATTCTCTCCACAAACAAGCAAAACCCTAGAAAAGAAACAAGAAGGAAGGAGTTTTGAGTTCTAGGGGAACTTTCACCATGGAAAACCATGGTTCCGACCTGGATATATGTAGGAGGAAGAGGAACAAAGAATTAGACGGAGGAAATAAGGAAAAAATTACACTTTTAGGTCAATATCACTAGGGGGAAGCTTCATACACCCAAAAAGAGAATCAATTTCAACCCTAGAATTTGTTTCCAAGAGGATCCCCACCTTCTTCTTCCTTGGGCAGCAAAAATCGCAGCTGAACAGAGGGAGTACGAAGCTGGGAGAAGGAGAGAGATAATGGAGAGCAAATGGCTCGTTTGGGGGCTTTTGGATAAGTATATGACACTTTAATATCAAGAAAAAGAAAAAGTTGCAATTCTAGTATATATCCATGTGCCCATGGCTTTAAATTATAAAAAAAATACATAAGCGCACACACAAGAAGCTCTCCCACTGTCCCTCTAGACCTTCTTGGCTTTCCTTTGGCGAAATTCCCAGCCAATCACATAATTCCTTAGTTGATAGCTACTAAAGGTAGCTCATCCATGAAGGGAAAAACCCTAAAATACCCTTGATAAAAACACCTTCAAACCATGGCTCAAATAGGAGACCCATGGATCAAAAATCTCAAGAATGATAATATAACAACTAAGGAACATAATTTATGTGACAAATTTCAAAGAAAACCCCTCAATTGGGTAAATTGCAGAAAAGTCCAAAATGTATAGAAAATTGCATAACTTGCTCAAACAGTGTCCAAATTGGACCAAATTTGAAACTTAAGATTGTATTATGATTTCAAAATATATCAAAAGGTTATATTAGGGTTCTAAGCATTAAATTATGGTAATTAAGATCATTTAACTCATTAAGTAAGTTCAAGGGCCTTACAACTATAAACCCCTAACAAGGATTTCGCCCCGAAATCCTATGCAAAAAGAGATGGGTATTTTCTACACATCTCATTCTCTAGTTCCCATGTGGCTTCCTCTATGCCACGATGATTCCACAAAACTTTCACTAGTATAATATTTTTTCTCTTCAGCTTTTTCACCCTTCTATCTAGGATCAACACAGGACCCTCAACATAGGAGATATCCTCATCTAACTCAACCTCTACTGGTTGGATTGTCTGGTCAGTATCTGGATGGTATTTCCTCAACATAGAGATGTGAAAGACATTATGCAATCTATGTAGCTCTGGTGGTAGATCCAACTTATATGCTACCTTTCCAACACGAGCTAGGATAGGGTATGGTCCCATAAATCTAGGAGCCAACTTACCCTTCTTTCCAAACCTCAACACACCTTTCCAAGGAGAAACCTTAAGATATACTCTATCGCCCACTTGGAACTCAAGTGGTCTGCGTCGGTTGTCTGCATAAGATTTCTGCCTGTCCTGGGCTGCTTTCAACTGTTGTTGTATCACTTTAATCTTTTCTGTAGTCTGCTGTACTAGCTCAGGACCCAAAAGTTGATATTCACCTGTCTCATACCAACAAAGAGGAGACCGGCATCGTCTCCCATACAGAGCCTCATAAGGAGCCATATCTATGCTTCTTTGATAGCTATTGTTGTACGCAAACTCTATCAGATTTAAATGTACATCCCAACTACCAAGAAATTGCAACACACATGCCCTCAAGAGGTCCTCTAAAGTCTGAATAGTCCTTTCAGACTGGCCATCGGTCTGCGGATGAAAAGTTGTGATGAATCTCAGCTGTGTTCCCATTGCTGAATGCAGACGCTCCCAAAAACGAATTGTAAACTATGGACCTCTGTCAGAAACTATAGTCACTGGAATGCCATGCAAACGGACTATCTCATCAACATATATTTGTGCCAATTTCTCTGTTGTAAATGTCGTCTTAACTGGCAGAAAATGAGTTGACTTAGTCAATCTGTCTACTATCACCCATATGGAATCATGACCCTTGGTTGTCCTAGGAAGACCAACCACAAAGTCCATAGTAATATGATCCCATTTCCACTGTGGTATTGGCAAGGGTTGTAATGTCCCTGCAGGCTTCTGGTGCTCAGCCTTCACCTGCTGACAAACTGGACATTTGGCAATGAACTCTGCCACATCATGCTTTAGACCTGGCCACCAATACATGTCCTTCAAATTTTGGTACATCTTGGTACTTCCAGGATGCATTGCATACATGGAGGAGTGAGCCTCCTCAAGTACCATCTTCCTCAACCCATCAACATCAGGAATTACTATCCTATTATGGTAACAAACTATACCATCATCTGCCTTGTGAAAGCCATCATGCTTTTCACTGCCAATCCCTGATTGGATATTCTGTATCATAGTATCATTTTGTTGTGCATCATGAATCTGTTGTCTTAAGGTAGGTTTCACTTGTAACTGTGCCAACAATCCTGCCAACAAGGAAACTTCTAGTTGTACATTCATCTGGCGAAGAGACACTAGCATATCTCTCTTATGGCACATCAAGGAATTTAATTATGCATTATCTACCATTGATGATGAAGATGACTTTCTACTCAATGCATCAGCTACCACATTAGCTTTCCCTGGATGGTAGTCTATTGTGCAATCATAATTCTTAATCAACTCCATCCATCTCCTCTGCCTCATATTCAACTCCTGTTTGGAGAAAATATATTGTAGATTCTTGTGATCAGTGAAGATCTGACACTTTTCTCCATAAAGATAGTGTCTCCAGATCTTTAAGGCATGGACCACTGCTGCAAGCTCCAGATCATGTGTTGGGTAATTCTCTTCATGTTTCTTAAGCTGTCGTGAAGCAAAAGAAATCACATTTTTATCATGCATCAACACACATCCCAACCCATTCTTTGAAGCAGCATAAAAGACAATATAGCCTTTTCCTTGCTCTGGCAGTACTAACACTGGTGCACTAGTCAACTTTTCTTTCAAAAGCTGGAAGGAACGTTGACACTTGTCATTCCAAGCAAAAGGAACATCCTTCCTAGTTAACCTAGTTAGGGGTAACGCTATAGAACTGAAGTCTTTGATGAACCTCCTGTAGTAACCTTCCAGACCTAGGAAACTACGGATCTCTGTCAGTGTCTTTGGTTGTTCCCATTCTAGTACAGATTCCACTTTCTTGGGATCAACACAAATTCCTTTTGAAGATATAACATGGCCCAAAAAAGACACTTCAGATAACCAGAATTCACACTTGCTAAACTTAGCATATAGTTGATGCTGCCTCAACAATGTCAGTGCCTGGCAAAGGTGTTGCTCATGTTGTTGACTATCCTTGGAGTATATTAGGATATCATCTTGGAACACAACCACACACTGATCAAGATAAGGTCTAAACACCCTATTCATTAGATCCATAAAAGCTGTAGGTGCATTGGTTATCCCAAACGGCATAACCACAAACTCATAATGACCATACCTAGTCCTAAAAGCAGACTTGGGTATGTCATCAGCCTTAATTCTCAACTGATGGTAACCTGACCTTAGGTCTATCTTTGAAAACACAGTGGAACCTCTCAACTGATAAAAAAGATCATCAATCCTCGACAAAGGATACTTATTCCTTATTGTCACCTTATTCAACTGTCTATAGTCTATACACAACCTCATTGAACCATCCTTCTTTTTAACAACAGCACGGGAGCACCCCAAGGGGAAGTGCTCAGCCTGATAAAACCCTTCTCTAATAGTTCTTGTAACTGTTTCTTTAACTCATGCATCTCTGTTGGTGCCATCCTGTATGCTGACTGTGCTATGGGTTGTGTTCCAGGAACAAGATTGATCTCAAAATCAATCTCTGTAGGAGGGGGAATGCTAGGAAATTCCTCAGGAAAGACATCCTCAAATTCTCGCACCACTGGCACCTCCTGGATACTAGGACCTACTGCCTTGGTATTCACAACATGAGCTAAGAAAGCCTCACATCCTTGCCTCATCAGCCGCTCAGCTGTCATAGATGACATCAAACATGTAGGAAGAATCTTCCTATCACCTTGAAAAATCCACTATACATCTCCATCATGAAACGTCGCCACCTTAGTACTATAGTCCAAGACTACCTTGTATTTTTCCAAGGTATCCATTCCAAGGATTACATCAAAACCATGCATGTCAAGTGGCAAAAGATCCACTTGAATGTTGTGTCCAGAAAAAGAAAGAACACAAGAAGGGCACACTTCTCGCAACTCGACGGAATCAACCAAAGGAGTCTCTAGCCGTAGGCTATCAGATCTAAGACTAACAGGTATAACAACTATCTATCACCTCTCTGGTGATAAAAGAGTGTGTCGCACCCGGGTCTACTAACACAGATACGAAACAAGATGTAGACATATCATAATGAAATAACTCCATCTGACATGTCACAACTCGAGGATTGACCGCTGCTTCTGGTTGGGTCATGGCATAGAACCTTGATGTTGCCTGCTGTCGTCCACGTCCTCTACTTGCTTGTCCAGAGGATCCTGCCTGGGATGCCTGACCACGTCCTCTTCCACTGCCACTACTAAACTGTCGTTGTTGTGGACCTTGTTGAATTTGCCTTGACTGCTGAGTCATCTCCTCATCTTTCATAGGGCAATAAGGTCTTGTATGCCCCCACTTTTCCACACTTGTAACATGTTTTGATGCCCTGATATGGCCTAAACGGATCTATCACTGAAACTGATGAGGTACTGCGGGCTCCAGTCGGTGGAAAATTGTGACCTCTACCCTGAATCGGGGTCCACTGTGATGGTGCATGTGATCTTGGTTCAGTGAAGGTTGACCTTGGCTGTGACAGCGGTGGGAAAAACCTTGTCTTCTTAAAGCCTCCAGATGATTGCCCTTGAAACTGCATAGGTTGCTTCTTAGCATTAGCTTCACGCTTCTCTATGGCAGACCTCTCAATCCTCCTTACAGATTCCACAAAGGTGGAAAACCTTTCCCTATTCTCCAAGGTTGATGTTGTAGTAGTCAACTCCGTACTCAGACCCTTCTCAGGTCTCTGGATCATTTCCTTGTCTGTTGCTGCCATGTGCGGGCAGAACCTCAGAAGTTCCATAAACTTTGATTCATACTCATTGATAGTCATAGCTCCCTTACAAATCTTCTCGAACTCAGAGATTTTCTCATCTAGGTAGGTCTCTGGAAAATATCGACTAACAAATTCCCTTCGAAACTCCTCCCATCCTATCACAACTCCTGGCCTTTTCTCCTCTTCTATGGCCCACCAGTGGCCAGCACTACCCTTTAGCAAGTATACTGCATGCTTAACTTTGTCTTCTTCTGTGATGTTTAGGATTTTGAATGCCTTTTCCAGCTCAGTCAACCACATGTCAGCATCTGTTGGATCAGAAGTACCTGCATATTCAGTTGCCCCAACACGTCTAAGACGTTCAAATGTCTTCCCGACACCTTGAGACTCCACATTAGAGGCGGCTGCCCTAGCTTGAGGTGTTGGTGCTCTGTCAGCAATATGTGTAATTGTGGCCATCATCTGTCTAAACATAGACTGAAACTCAGGATTGGCCATCATTATCGGGTCTAGATGAGGCATTGCGGGCTGCTCTAGCCCTGCTTCTGGCACTCTCTCATTGCGTGCCTGCCTCCCTACACCTCCTCCTGGTGCAACATATCTACTCTCAACGTGTTCTTCATGTCCTCCAGACATATCTGCATAACATAAACTATGATCAGATATGTTGGATACATAAGAACAAACTCAAACCTAAGTCCTATGTCCCTGTAGACTCAGTAAACCTAGAGCTCTGATACCAACTTAATTGTGACACCTCGTCACGCTAAACGAGATTACTCAAAACACAAAACATGATCAACTACTAATTAATCACATAGTAAAAATGTGAAACAATTAAAACTGATTCCAACAATGTAAATAAACTCTAGAACATTTACAAAAGTTCCATCATTCCATTCTCATATACTTTAACAAGCATTTGCATATGGGTCCAAAGACCTCAGTCACATCCTGCATGCAAAAGATATTTCACATGTCCGTGCCATATATTTACAAACATTGGCATAATACCAAAATCTCGTGTCGATACAAATATATCATCTAGAAAACACATCCCATACCAGGACCTGAGAGTACAGGGACGACACTAGGACTCTACTACTAACATATATGATTAACATCTACAACCAACCAACCTTCTGAATCTATTGATCACCAGGTTGGTTCTCTTCCACAGCACGACCTCGACCTCGTTGCCCGCGACCACCTAAAAAAATGTGGTGACCCACGGGTGAGACCCAGTCCCAGCGAGAGATATAACTCTCTCCAACATATATTGATTATAACATTAATTAACAGTAAATACATTGAGTAGTTAGGATATTGAATAAACAATATGAACAGATTGAACAGTTTAAGCATACTAAGCAGTTAAGCAAATAAGTTGTAACATCAAGTAGAATTGTACAATTGTCATAAGTCTGCATCATGTAAGAACTATGTAGTATAAAGACAAGACAAGGGTTAATCAACCAATGTGATACGTATTAAACCCTAGAAATTATACTACACGACTGGTATTATATCTTTTATTATTATGCCCTAGGGAGTTTGAGTCATACCACTCAAAGTCCAACTGACCACTGTGAAGTGCTATTCAGTTCCGTATAAGATCTAGGAGTGCCGGTATCCTAAGATCTCTTCCCCTCGGTCAGTACGAGTAAACTATAGTGACATACCAGTCAAACTGCCAACATTGACATATAGTCAACTGATAACAACTAGTTCGTACTTGGTACAAGTTACGACACTAGAAAACAGGGTATACAAAACCCTCTAATCTGAGGTACAACTGCAGCTGTCCTCAATTACATCAAATATCTGAGGCATGACCATAGCCATCCTCCATAACCTGCAATTGTGGATGACAAGTATATATCCTCAACTTGCCACCCCTGCATACTCAATAGTATGTGCTCCGAGTTTCCCTTAGGAATACTCGTTTCACCATCCAGTAAGTTCTGACACTGAAGATAACTCTACGGCACAGGGCTCTACATGATTAAGGTTACACTTGATTAATTACTGCCAATTGAATGCATTAAGGCTTTATCATACAAGTGGATATTCAAACCCTAATTCTTTTCTAAGAATAGTATATGTATAACAACTTCAAAAGATATAAAACATTTGAGATATAAATCTTAATCACATTACCACATCTATCATTCATTACAAATTAACAAACCACACTTATCATCATACTATTGCAAGATACCAATATCTTATCACAAGTTCTAGGGTTTTAACCCTTATTGGAACATGAAGAGGATTTCACCTCAATCATGGGTTCAAACATGCCCAAAGGTCTTTAAGACCATCACATTATTCATATTCAGGTTATCATCATCATTCCATGCCTTAAACAAGGCTCAAAAGATCATTAGCACATGTGTGTCCATAGATTTTAACATGGCAAGGCACTATGATATTCAAATAATACTACATTGTGGTTTCAACATAAGAAGAGTGTAATTATTTATCACATTAATCATTCAAGAGGTCTGATTATAACCAATCAACATCATATAATTACATCAAGGTTCGGTATAATAGGCTAGATCACATGGGAGTTACGCATCCACTCATTACATTGATTTATCAAATATAACTATATAATGGCAAAGGTAAGACTACCAATTAATGGTATTGAACCATTGAGTTATCTTCACTAGGACCCACATATATTAACATGTGATTTATTCTAATCCATTGTATGTTAAAGCATCCAATATTATTCATTGGATCAGGTTCATTGTTCAAGGTTACCAATTGAAGTATAGGTCTAACCATTAGATCAATTGAACCAAGGGACCATTGGTTCAAGGTATAGTCAAATATACAATTACATTCCTAATTCATCAATATGATGATGACCTGATCCACCATTAATTGTGATCATTAGGTCACCATTGGTTGCTAGATCAGTAATACATTCAGTTAACATCATCAAATAATAAGCCAATATCATCATCGATTGATAACATCATTAGAATACTTAGTGGATGATAATTAAATGTCTAATTGAGTCAAAACCTGACCTAAGGTGGTAACCATAGGTTGTCACCATAAATTGGACACCCTTGATCACGAACATCAGTTGACAAGATAGCAACATTATTGGTTGTTGAATGGTATGACAATCAGTTATGTGATAGGGAAGGAAATAGCTTGAAAATCCTAATTTGAACCATCATTTGTTTTGTACATAGCACCATAGGTTGTTGCTATCAACCTGTCCCAGATCATGTTACACATTATAAATGATGTAAACATATTTACAGGTTTATATAGAACTGGAATAAAATAGGAAACACCATAAAATTCGTAATTCTAAACAAGCATGATTGCTCTATGCTTAGATCATCACATTCAAGCATAATCATGAACCAACAAGCTTCTAATAAGTAATATAAGTGAAGAATGTTATATAACTCGCCTCTATAGAGTAGGTCAGATATCCAACAGCTAAAATCTCAAGCAAATAGGGCAAGGAAACCTTGGATTCAGATCTGAACTTGGCCAACTATGCAATTCTCTCCACAAACAAGCAAAACCCTAGAAAAGAAACAAGAAGGAAGGAGTTTTGAGTTCTAGGGGAACTTTCACCATGGAAAACCATGGTTCCGACCTGGATATATGTAGGAGGAAGAGGAACAAAGAATTAGACGGAGGAAATAAGGAAAAACTTACACTTTTAGGTCAATATCACTAGGGGGAAGCTTCATACACCCAAAAAGAGAATCAATTTCAACCCTAGAATTTGTTTCCAAGAGGATTCCCACCTTCTTCTTCCTTGGGCAGCAAAAATCGCAGCTGAACATAGGGAGTACGAAGATGGGAGAAGGAGAGAGATAATGGAGAGCAAATGGCTCGTTTGGGGGCTTTTGGATAAGTATATGACACTTTAATATTAAGAAAAAGAAAAGGTTGCAATTCTAGTATATATCCATGTGCCCATGGCTTTAAATTATAAAAAAAAATATCAGCACACACACAAGAAGCTCTCCCACCGTCCCTCTAGACCTTCTTGGCTTTCCTTTGGCGAAATTCCCAGCCAATCACATAATTCCTTAGTTGATAGCTACTAAAGGTAGCTCATCCATGAAGGGAAAAACCCTAAAATACCCTTGATAAAAACACCTTCAAACCATGGCTCAAATAGGAGCCCCATGGATCAAAAATCTCAAGAATGATAATATAACAACTAAGGAACATAATTTATGTGACAAATTGCAAAGAAAACTCCTCAATTGGGTAAATTGCAGAAAAGTCCAAAATGTACAGAAAATTGCATAACTTGCTCAAACAGTGTCCAAATTGGACCAAATTTGAAACTTAAGATTGTATTATGATTTAAAAACATATCAAAAGGTTATATTAGGGTTCTAATCATTAAATTATGTTAATTAAGATCATTGAACTCATTAAGTAAGTTCAAGGGCCTTACATTCCTAGTTGGTCGTGATCCATTAGCTGTTTCGATTGGGATGCCTTAGTCGACAGTCATTCTCTCCTATCTTGATTTGGGTAGGACCTTGCTTTTGTTTTGGATGAATTCTTTCTCTTTTGTCAAAGACACACATGTCCTTGTTTTGGGTCATGATATTTTCTCCCTGTGGGTGGTTGAACACAACCTTAGCTATTGTGATTCGGTTTCTTAAGGGTCGAGGCATGGTGTACCCCCTTAGTGTGTCACAGTCACAAAATGAGGGAGGTTGGCCATGGTCGTGACACCATGGGCGGTGAGTGGCCACATCCAAAGATGGTGGTGGTCGCGACACATAGTTGAGGGGTGGTGGTGACACATGCTTGAGTACCTAACCCATGTACATCTATGAGTAATGTATGAGCCATGTGTAGTGTTATGTGGATAACAACTTGCTTAACCTTAATCGTGCTTCTTAACTCTGACTGTTCCAAAGACATGGAAGATGCTATATCTAGGGTTTAGTGCTTGTATGTATCTACAAACCCTAATTGGCTAAAGCTTGAAACCCTATCCCTAATGTTGAATTATCTGTTTGCTCTCTCTCTCTTGCGATGTTCATCATGTGAATGTTTTCTTTGTAACATCCCTAACCTGGGTTATGGCTTAACCTAAGAAGTTTTTCTTAATTAAGTTGTTCATAAACTTTTTTTAATCTTTTTAAAAGTAATTAAGACTCTTGTAGAGTTTAATTTTCAAGTTTGAGCTTATTTGCAAACTGTTTGTGCATTATATGATAATTTGAGCATAAAGTGTAATTTACCCAAGATGAGGGGCTATATTGCAAAATGTCACATGTTTAATGTACCTAATCTGTTTTAGAATCATAATATAGAGAATGATTTTAATGTATGTCTTGTATAAAGCCTAAATTTTGAGTTACAACATGTTTGAATAATGTTAGTGCATTGTGCACCAATTTTGGTACAAATTGTAATTTACCCAAAATGTAGGTTTAATATGCAAATTACCACCTCTAGAGTATCCCTACTCCCTCCTAGTATCATATATAGGATATAGAAAGGAGGATACATCATGTTTGAATCAATTATGAATGATGGTACTCTTGGTGATGAAATGACCAAGAAAGGGGTTGAATATGAAACCGTAACCTGAGTTGTATCTAGTTGAAAATCTTATATGTGAGTGTCTATCGGACAAGGAGCCATAGGGGGAGTCTCATATCATTTTTTGAACCCTTGCAAAGCCCATGACGAGCAAAGAACCTCAAGGAGGTGAAGAGTATTAGTTTACAACTTCCTTAGAAAAGTTATATCGGGTTATGAATAAAGTGGTGATTTAGTTGATATATTTTATTCAAAGGGATAAGTAATGGACGAAAATTCATCCCTAGATTATCCTCAAGAGTTTTTTATGTAAATATAAATTTTAATGCATTCATGTACACGTTTCAACCATGCATGTACATGTGGCACCTAGTAGCTCAAATTGATGACACCTCATTTTCACACTTCACCATGAACAACAAGTATATATACCCCTTTTTTCACCCCTTAGTGAAATTTTTCAAATCCTACCACCTCCTTGCTCATAGATATCGTGCATAGGGTCCTTGTATCATGCAGGAGTGAAGTGGTATCGTGCATGGGGCCTTGGGAATCATCCATAGCAAGATCATATCGGCCAAGTAAGGTGATATCAGCCTAATGAGGTGATATCGGCCATAGTGAAGTGTTTTGATCACAAGTGAGGGGGATATCGGACAAGGGTGGTGGCATATCATGCATGAGTGGTGGAATATCATGCAAGAGTAGTAGGGTATCATGAAAAGGTTCTAAGGATCAAGAAGGAGCTCATACTTAACCCTAAAGTGAGGCCATGATCATCTTCAACCTTGGATTGAAGCATGATTTTAGGGTTATGATCTTCCTTTCTTTTCTTCTTCACCAATTGCTTATCCATGGTTATTCGTTGCATATAGAAGAGGTATGAAGTTCATCTTAAACCTTGGGGAAGTGAAGCTTTGGAGCTTGGAGCTTTGAAGTTGTTCTTGAGGTAGGTTATATAACTTGAACCCAATTATATTATTATGCACCTTCAATTTTGTCATACTTGTTGATCTACTTGCAATTTCGATTTCTCTTGAATAATTGTTGATCCTTTGACTTCTAAAAGTTTCATGGGACTTTTTTCCATGACTTATAACATTAAGAACAAAGGTCTAGAGGTTGATGGTGATAACATCATCAAAGGTAAAGTGATATCGGGTTCAAGCACACAAGCAAGCACCTCTAATCCGATATGGTGATGCACCTACTTCACTAAAACAATATGGATATGATTTAATACTTTTTTGCACGATATGGTGGTGTAGTATACACCTATTGCACGATATGAGGTCAAGAAAACACCTCAAAAACAATATTGGGTTAAGCACAAACCTCTTTGCCTGATATGGTGTGAAGCACACACACACCTCATACCCGATATGGTGTGAAGCACACACACACCTCAAACCCAAGATGGAAGCACACATACACCTCAAGGGTGATATGGTAAGCACACATACACCTCAAACCCGAGATGGAAGCACACATACACCTCAAGTGGGATATGGTAAGCACACATACACCTCAAACCTGAGATGGAAGCACACATACACCTCAAAAGTTATATGGAAGCACACATACACCTCAAACTCGATATGGAAGAACACATACACCTCAAGGGTGATAAGGTAAGCACACATACACCTCAAACCTGAGATGGTAAGCATACATACACCTCAAACCCGATATGGGTAGCAAGCACACACCTCATACCCGATATGGTGGAAGCACCTCAAAACCCATATGTAGGAAAGCACTTTAAATGCAATGTACTTGATGGAGTAACACATGAAGTGTTTTATATCAAGTCATACATTAAGAAGTATGGAGTTTAATGAATAATGATTAAGTAGATTAATGTACCTTGAAGGAAAGGTTGAGCCAACTTAATAAAGTATGGAGTAATCAACTTCCTAGTAAGGATGAGAGAGAAACTCCTACTTTTGTGATAAACATGCAATGGGCATACATTAATACTCCTAATCTGTGTAGGGTATGAATTAGGGTTTGATCCTTGATAATGTGATCTTGAAACCCTAAATGGTTAAAAAGGGAAACCCTAACCCTAATGTAGGGTGATGGTATGATTTTGAAACCCTAATCGATAAGAAAGGGAAACCCTATCCCTAATGATGGAATAGTGGTATTACCCTTGTATTGCATGGTGTTGATATGTATTTGATATGGCTGTTATCATGTATACTAACCATGCAGGTATCATGAGATGATGAGCATAGACAAGTATGAGCTAATATGTTTTATATGATAAAGATTTCAAATGGGCCTTGTGAGCCATGTGAGATGCTTGTGTAACAAGTATCATGTATAAATTGGTCTGAGGACCTAGAGGTAATAGTTACCTAAAAAGTGATAACAGTGTTCAGTGATGAACTAAGGGTTGAATACCCAGATCTAGTAATCATGATAATGATAATTTTGAGGGATGAGAATTCCCAGTAATGAGATAAGGGATTGTGATCCTAAATGTTATATGTGTTTTAAAGATTTGAAATGTACTTGATACATGTATTACACCTTTCTTTGTAGAATTTTTCATAATAATTCATTTGTCATACATGTACTTGATACATGTATGAATATAAAAAATAAAAAAATTATGGCTGCTGATATGGATAGAACAAAAAAGGCAACAATTATCATTAAGGAGCCTACCGATGTTAACATGAGTAATTGGTGTCAGAGGAAGGATCCTTTGATCATATGCAGAAAATAAAAGATGGAGATATTCAATTCTCTGCCT
This sequence comes from Alisma plantago-aquatica, assembly GCA_963693085.1. NCBI lineage: Eukaryota > Viridiplantae > Streptophyta > Magnoliopsida > Alismatales > Alismataceae > Alisma > Alisma plantago-aquatica. The sequence continues at coordinate 845,643,187 of OY856413.1, forward strand.
TCAGGAGAGATAAAAGGGGCCTAGAATATCGTGGATGTAGGGGGTATTTATAGTATGTGTTTAGGATTCGAGATTCTGGACAGAACGTTCTGAAGAGATCGTTGATCACATCGATGTGCCATAAGGCATGGCCCACAGATTGAGACCATTTGCCATGTGGCACCAGTGAATTGATTTGATCTGCCCGGTGGCTCGGACTAGATGGAGCTCATTTTCTGATTTTTTTTAGATATTTATGAATGTTCGGAAGAAAATCGTGAAAAGACGAATTTCAAATAAAAGACAAATAAAATAATTATAGATAGATAAAATACATTATTTTAGGATTGTACATCATTATTATCAAAAAGATATATATTTTTGTGTGGAAAAATGGCAACTGAATTATTTATGCAGAAAAAGGAGAATATTCAATTCAAGATAATTCAATTGGGAAATCTATAAGAAAAGGCTTATAAAAAGCAGAAACAATGAGATAATTGCACTTGTTTCTAGACAAACATTTTCTATATGGAAGGCCCCGAACTGGGCTAAAATGGGTAAAAAAATATGAACTAAATAGATGAAAAAATGTGGAAAATATGGAAAAAGGTGAATAAAGGGATAAAATGTGGAAAATAAGATGAACTTCACCATTGGAGAATTAATATTTAAGCATGAATTTCTACTGAGTCAGCAAAAATAGGGTGTCAACAATTTGCACTCTCAAGGCAAGGTTCGAGATAAGAGTGAGAATCGCATACTTGAGCCAAGTATGACCCCCAATTTTGGTCATAAAAGGCCAAAAAGGTTGGACATGTCAAAGACGTTCCGTCAAACCTTGTGGAGGGTGGAAACTATAGTTGATGCCTTTTCCATCTTAGGATGAAATATTGAGGAAAATATTGGATGCAAATGATTTCTCCAGAGCAAGTATACTCTTTGACTAAGGTAGTTTCTTATATCTAACCAATCATTGATTCCCCTGCAGTTTTGATGAGCCTTAAGAGATTTTTTCAACCACAAAAGTGACCCTCATATTTACTTTATTTCTTAAACCAGCACACGTCTAATTTTCCCATTTACTCATGCCTTAGTGAGAAAGGATGGATATATAATAAGCATATGTCATATCTGGTTTGTTAGAGATATTAATATCATGAGTTTATGATCATTTCAATTGCTCTGCTACAAAAAATCTGCAAATGTAATCATCGTCTCTCTTATCTTTCTACACATTTTAATTTATAGTTTATTTTCATTTGAGGGAGTGCACCGAATTCGGGTCATGACCACACCCCTAAAAGTGGTAAAGTTGGGTAAGTTCACCTATCTACAATAGGGCTTTAATCTCTCAAGATTGAACATTGGGGCATTCAGACAAGTTCAGAGTTAAAGTGTGCATGGAGTTTGTGCTTGGAGCTTTCCCTCCTTGGAGTGATCTTCCTTAAGGCAGATTATATAACTCTTAACCTTCTCTATTATTGCACTTTCCATGCTTGCATGTTACTATTTTTTCTCTCTAGATGTTTCCTAACATGCTAGCAGATGATGTTAGACCTTAGAGCTTGGATGATGTTGAGACCATGTTTGGTTTGGATGTAATCTGAAACCCTAATTTCTTTCCTTTGTACCTGATTTTTTTGGTGTTTAAGGTGCATGGTGGTTTTCCTTCCTTTCTTGACCTTGGTTGAGTTTCATGCATGGTGATTGAGCGTTTTAGGGTTCTATGAAGCCTTGGTTTGGTTTGTATGGTGACGATCTTGGAATCCCTCCCTTGTTGAGGTTCCTTTTCATGGTGGTTTCCTGAAGTTTGTTTTAGGATTTGATGACCGTGTTGCATGAGGTTTTCCTCTATGATGATGATGGGTTTCCCTTGTGTAATCACCTATTTTAGCCATGTGTTATCATTGTTTTGACCTTGGTTTAACCTTGGTTATTGGTCTTGGTGGTAGTTTGACCCTTGGCGGTCACCATGCCTTGTTTTGTCTTGAGTCACGACATGTCTTTAGCTTGAGGTTTCGGGTCGCAGTTGTAATGCTGCATTTTCCCTAGTGTTGGCCGTAGTCGTAACGCCACATTTTGGTTTTGGGGTCTTCAAAGGTATTCTCCTCGGTTTATCGTAGTCGTGACATTCCTAGTTGGTCGTGATCCATTAGCTGTTTTGATAGGGATGCCTTAGTCGACAGTCGTTCTCTCCTATATTGATTTGGGTAGGACCTTGCTTTTGTTTTGGATGAATTCTTGCTCTTGTGTCAAAAACACACATGTCCTTGTTTTGGGTCATGATATTTTCTCCCTGTGGGTGGTTGAACACAACCTTAGATATTGTGATTCAGTTTCTTAAGGGTCGAGGCATGGTGTACCCCCTTAGTGTGTCACAGTCGCAATATGAGGGAGGTTGGTCGTGGTTGTGACACCATGGGCGGTGAGTGGCCACATCCAAAGATGGTGGTGGTCACGACACATAGTTGAGGGGTGGTGGTGACACATGCTTGAGTACCTAACCCATGTACATCTATGAGTAATGTATGAGCCATGTGTAGTGTTATGTGGATAACAGCTTGCTTAACCTTAATCGTGCTTCTTAACTCTGACTGTTCCAAAGACGTGGAAGATGCTATATCTAGGGTTTAGTGCTTGTATGTATCTACAAACCCCAATTGGCTAAAGCTTGAAACCCTATCCCTAATGTTGAATTATTTGTTTGCTCTCTCTCTCTCTTGCGATGTTCATCATGTGAATGTTTTCTTTGTAACATCCATAACCTGGGTTATGGCTTAACCTAAGAAGTTTTGCTTAAGTTAGTTGTTCATAAACTTGTTTTAATCTTTTGAAAAGTAATTAAGACTCTTTTAGAGTTTAATTTTCAAGTTTGAGCTTATTTGCAAACTGTTTGTGCATTATATGATAGTTTGAGCATAAAGTGTAATTTACCCAAGATGAGGGGATATATTGCAAAATGTCACATGTTTAATGTACCTAATGTGTTTTATCATCATAATATAGAGAATTATTTTAATGTATGTCTTGTATAAAGCCTAAATTTCGAGTTACAACCTGTTTGAATAATGTTAGTGCATTGTGCACCAATTTTGGTACAAATTGTAATTTACCCAAAATGTAGGTTTAATATGCAAATTACCACCTCTAGAGTGTCCCTACTCCCTCCTAGTATCATATATAGGATATAGAAAGGAGGATACATCATGTTTGAATCAATTATGAGTGATGGTACTCTTGGTGATGAAATGACCAAGAAAGGGGTTGAATATGAAACTGTAACCTGAGTTGTATCTAGTTGAAAATCTTATATGTGAGTGTCTATCGGCCAAGGAGCCATAGGGGGAGTCTCATATCATTTTTTGAACCCTTGCAAATCCCATGACGATCAAAGAACCTCAAGGAGGTGAAGAGTATCGGTTTACAACTTCCTTAGAAAAGTTATATCGGGTTATGAATAAAGTGGTGATTTAGTTGATATATTTTATTCAAAGGGATAAGTAATGGACGAAAATTCATCCCTAGATTATCCTCAAGAGTTTTTTATGTAAATATAAATTTTAATGCATGCATGTACACGTTTCAACCATGCATGTACATGTGGCACCTAGTAGCTCAATTTGATGACACCTCATTTTCACACTTCACCATGAACAACAAGTATATATACCCCTTCTTTCACCCCTTAGTGAAAATTTTCAAATCCTACCACCTCCTTGCTCATAGATATCGTGTATAGGGTCCTTTTATCATGCAGGAGTGAAGTTTTATCGTGCATAGGGCCTTGGGAATCATCCATAGCAAGATCATATCGGCCAAGTAAGGTGATATCATCCTAATGAGGTGATATCGGCCATAGTGAAGTGTTTTTATCACAAGTGAGGGGGATACTGGCCAAGGGTGGTGGAATATCATGCATGAGTGGTGTCATATCATGCAAGAGTACTAGGGTATCATGCAAAGGTTCTAAGGATCAAGAAGGAGCTCATACTTAACCCTAAAGTGAGGTCATGATCATCTTCAACCTTGGATTGAAGCATGATTTTAGGGTTATGATCTTCCTTTCTTTTCTTTTTCACCAATTGCTTATCCATGGTTATTAGTTGCATATAGAGGAGGTCTGAAGTTCATCTTCAACCTTTGGAAAGTGAATCTTTGGAGCTTGGAGCTTTGAAGTTGTTCTTGAGGCGGGTTATATAACTTGAACCCAATTATATTATTATGCACCTTCAATTTTGTCATACTTGTTGATCTACTTGCAATTTCGATTTCTCTTGAATAATTGTTGATCCTTTGAGTTCTAAAAGTTTCATGGGACTTTTGTCCATGACTTATAACATTAAGAACAAATGTCTAGAGGTTGATGGTGATAACATCATCAAAGGTAAAGTGATATCAGGTTCAAGCACACAAGTAAGCACCTCTAATCCGATATGGTGATGCACCTACTTCACTAAAACAATATGGATATGATTTAATACTTTCTTGCATGATATGGTGGTGTAGTATACACCTCTTGCACGATATGAGGTCAAGAAAACACCTCAAAAACAATATTGGGTTAAGCACACACCTCTTTGCCCGATATGGTGTGAAGCACACACACACCTCATACCCGATATGGTGTGAAGCACACACACACCTCAAACCCAAGATGGAAGCACACATACACCTCAAGGGTGATATGGTAAGCACACATACACCTCAAACCCGAGATGGAAGCACACATACACCTCAAGTGGGATATGGTAAGCACACATACACCTCAAACCCGAGATGGAAGCACACATACACCTCAAAAGTTATATGGAAGCACACATACACCTCAAACTCGATATGGAAGAACACATACACCTCAAGGGTGATATGGTAAGCACACATACACCTCAAACCTGAGATGGTAAGCATACATACACCTCAAACCCGATATGGGTAGCAAGCACACACCTCATACCCGATATGGTGGAAGCACCTCAAAACCCATATGAAGGAAAGCACTTTAAATGCAATGTACTTGATGGAGTAACACATGAAGTGTTTTATATCAAGTCATACATTAAGAAGTATGGAGTTTAATGAATAATGATTAAGTAGACTAATGTACCTTGAAGGAAAGGTTGAGCCAACTTAATAAAGTATGGAGTAATCAACATCCTAGTAAGGATGAGAGAGAAACTCTTACTTTTGTGATAAACATGCAATGGGCATACATTAATACTCCTAATCTGTGTAGGGTATGAATTAGGGTTTGATCCTTGATAATGTGATCTTGAAACCCTAAATGGTTAAAAAGGGAAACCCTAACCCTAATGTAGGGTGATGGTATGATTTTGAAACCCTAATCGATAAGAAAGGGAAACCATATCCCTAATGATGGAATAGTGGTATTACCCTTGTATTGCATGGTGTTGATATGTATTTGATATGGCTGTTATCATGTATACTAACCATGCAGGTATCATGAGATGATGAGCATAGCCAGGTATGAGCTAAGATGTTTTATATGATAAAGATTTCAAATGGGCCTTGTGAGCCATGTGAGATGCTTGTGTAACAAGTATCATGTATAAATTGGTCTGAGGACCTAGAGGTAATAGTTACCTAAAAAGTGATAACAGTGTTAAGTGATGAACTAAGGGTTGAATACCCAGATCTAGTAATCATGATAATGATAATTTTGAGGGATGAGAATTCCCAGTAATGAGATAAGGGATTGTGATCCTAAATGTTATATGTGTTTTAAAGATTTGAAATGTACTTGATACATGTATTACACCTTTCTTTGTAGCATTTTTCATAATAATTCATTTGTCATACATGTACTTGATACATGTATGAATATAAAAAATAAAAAAATTACGGCTACTGACATGGATAGAACAAAAAAGGCAACAATTATCATTAAGCAGCCTACCGATGTTAACATGAGTAATTGGTGTTAGAGGAAGGATCCTCTGATCATATGCAGAAAATAAAAGATGGAGATATTCATTTCTCTGCCTTCAGGAGAGATAAAAGGGGCCTAGAATATCGTGGATGTAGGGGGTATTTATATTATGTGTTTAGGATTCGAGAATCTGGACAGAACATTCTGAAGAGATCGTTGATCACATCAATGTGCCACAAGGCATGGCCCACAGATTGAGACCATTTGCCATGTGGCACCAGTGAATTGATTTGATCTGCCCGGTGGCTCAGACTAGATGGAGCTCATTTTCTGATTTTTTTTAGATATTTATGAATGTTCGGAAGAAAATTGTGAAAAGACGGATTTCAAATAAAAGACAAATAAAATAATTATAGACTGATAAAATACATTATTTTAGGATTGTACGTCATTATTATCAAAAAGATATATATTTTTGTGTGGAAAAATGGCAACTGAATTATTTATGCAGAAAAAGGAGAATATTCAATTCAAGATAATTCAATTAGGAAATCTATAAGAAAAGGCTTATAAAAAGTAGAAACAATGAGATAATTGCACATGTTTCTAGACAAAACATTTTCTATATGGAAGGCCCCGAACTGGGCTAAAATGGGTAAAAAAATATGAACTAAATAGATGAAAAAATGTGGAAAATATGGAAAAAGGTGAATAAAGGGATAAAATGTGGAAAATAAGATGAACTTCACCATTGGAGAATTAACATTTAAGCATGAATTTCTACTGAGTCAACAAAAATAGGGTGTCAACAATTTGCACTCTCAAGGCAAGGTTCGAGATAAGAGTGAGAATCGCATACTTGAGCCAAGTATGACCCCCAATTTTGGTCATAAAAGGCCAAAAAGGTTGGACATGTCAAAGACGTTCCGTCAAACCCTGTGGAGGGTGGAAACTATAGTTGATGCCTTTTCCATCTAAGGATGAAATATTGAGGAAAATATTCGATGCAAATGATTTCTCCGGAGCAAGTATACTCTTTGACTAAGGTAGTTTCTTATATCTAACCAATCATTGATTCCCTTGCAGCTTTGATGAGCCTTAAGAGATTTTTTCAACCGCAAAAGTGACCCTCAACTTTACTTTATTTCTTAAACCAGCACACGTCTAATTTTCCCATTTACTCATGCCTTAGTGAGAAAAGATGGATATATAATAAGCATATGTCATATATGGTTTGTTAGAGATATTAATATCATGAGTTTATGATCATTGCAATTGCTCTGCTACAAAAAATCTGCAAATGTAATCATCGTCTCTCTTATCTTTCTACACATTTTAATTTATAGTTTATTTTCAATTGAGGGAGTGCACCAAATTCGGGTCAGGACCACAACCCTAAAAGTGGTAAAATTGGGTAAGTTCACCTATCTACAATAGGGATTTAATCTCTCAAGATTGAACATTGGGGCATTCAGACAAGTTCAGAGTTAAAGTGTGCATGGAGTTTGTGCTTGGAGCTTTCCCTCCTTGGAGTGATCTTCCTTAAGGCAGATTATATAACTCTTAACCTTCTCTATTATTGCACTTTCCATGCTTGCATGTTACTGTTTTTTCTCTCTAGATGTTTCCTAACATGCTAGCAGATGATGTTAGACCTTAGAGCTTGGATGATGTTGAGACCATGCTTGGTTTGGATGTAATCTGAAACCCTAATTTCTTTCCTTTGTACCTGATTTTTTTGGTATTTAAGGTGCATGGTGGTTTTCCTTCCTTTCTTGGCCTTGGTTGAGTTTCATGCATGGTGATTGAGCGTTTTAGGGTTCTATGAAGCCTTGGTTTGGTTTGTATGGTGATGATCTTGGATTCCCTCCCTTGTTGAGGTTCCTTTTCATGGTGGTTTCCTGAAGTTTGTTTTAGGATTTGATGACCGCGTTGCATGAGGTTTTCCTCTATGATGACGATGGGTTTCCCTTGTGTAATCACCTATTTTAGCCATGTGTTATCATTGTTTTGACCTTGGTTTAACCTTGGTTATTGGTCTTGGTGGTAGTTTGACCCTTGGCGGTCACCGTGCCTTGTTTTGTCTTGAGTCACGACATGTCCTTAGCTTGAGGTTTCGGGTCGCAGTTGTAATGATGCATTTTCCCTAGTGTTGGTTGTGGTTGTAACGCCACATTTTGGTTTTGGGGTCTTCAAAGGTCTTCTCCTTGGTTTATCATAGTCACGACATTCCTAGTTGGTCGTGATCCATTAGCTGTTTCGATTGGGATGGCTTAGTCAACAGTCGTTGTTACGACCCCATCTGAGCTTAATTGGTAAACTAGGGTTTACCTAGATGATTACATATTTGATTGGATTGATCATTGCTTAATCTAATTAATGATGATATCTCAATTATAATATGTTAAACCTAATGAGAACCCCAAGCATGTTATCTCTTTGTATAATTAGGGTTTGAGGTGTATAAACTCTAGACGGTTGAAATAAGGGTTTTCAACAAATAAGTTCAGTTGGGAAGGAATGATAGAGTTAGGCATAGAAAAAAAAATAGAAATGATAGTTGGATGCTTGGGTAGCACGGACATGGTGGGTAGCACGGCCGTGCTAGGCCTTTGGTGGCACGGGCATGCAAGGCCACACGGTCGTTTTGAAAGAATTGAACTATTAACCAACTTTTATACTCAAATCTGCTGAAAACAATGCACCACGGCCGTGGTAGGTAGCACGGCCGTGCTGGGTCCATCTTGCACGGCCGTGGCAGCTAGCACGGCCGTTCTGAGGCATTTTTGCTTCAAATGACATTTCTGCAGATTTCTGGATAGCAGTGCACTGTTCTATTTTTAATTATTTATTGGTAACTCCAAATGATCTCAAATTTTAACTGAAGCTTTATAGATCAATTATAAACAACGTTCTAAATTCCCATAATTTTTGGAGAAGTTTTGATCTCTGAAATAAACGAATTACAGTAACTTTTATATAACTGAATATTCAGCCAATATAATTAAAGTTAAGTGTTGGGTCAATATGCAATTGACCCAAGCAGCTCAATTGACTTATATGAACGACCACACACACAAGCAGCTCTCATTCTTCGTCATTCATTCCAGAGAAACGAGCTCCTAGAGAGAGAGGGAGAATTAGGGCTTGAGTGGAGAAAGTGGGGGAATTGCTGAATTAGGGTTCTGCGGTCCCAAGAGTGGTGAAATCAAGTAAGTTTGGATTCTTTGCATAGACTTTTATGGTGAATCTTCTCTCTCATGCCAAGATTCCGTCCATGCTCTGATTTGATCCAAGATGATGTCGAAATTCCCTCTTTTCTCACCCTTTCTTCATAATCCCTCATTTTCAAGGTTCCCGAGTTGAATGGAAGAAGAATTGGGAGATTTGCTAAGAATTTGATAGGAATTCGAGATTCCCTGAGTTGAGCTGCAGTTTTGAGGTGTTTTCACACCTTAGGGTGAGTGGGTTCTTCCTTCAAACATTCTAATGCACGAATTTGATTATAGCATTTAAATCCCTAAATGCTTAGCATGTGATTCTAAATCCTGAAATGTCCGTTTGATATAAGTTGTTGCTAATTGATATGATATGGATTCCTTCTCTGTTTGAATGACTCCTAAATGGTAAATTCATATCAGAAATGTATACAACACATCCTAGTAAGAGTGCCTTTCAGATTTATACCGTATGATGTAATTAGGGTTTAACCTAATTGAGATCTCACTAGAGTTTTAATCCAATTGAAGAGATATCTAGACTTAAACCAAACCTAGGTCTAAATGCTCTTAATCAAGCTTAAGGCTATCATATTTCAATATCTAAACCCTTTGGAATTCGTCACTAAGTCCATGACTTTGATTTCACTAAGTTGAAGCTCAATCGAGCTGTGGCACGGCCGTGGTGGGCGACCACGACCGTGGTGAAGGGTCTATGCCACGGGCGTGCTAAGTAGCACGGCCGTACTAAATGCTTTTGAAACCCTGATCTCTATACACCACGACCGTGGGGAAAGAGCCACGACCGTGGTGAGGTGAATGTGCCACGGCCGTGGGGTGATACCACGACCGTGTTGAAGCAAACCCTAAATGAATACTTAAGGGTCAAAGTTAAATAAAGAGGACTGGTAATCCTATAAGTGGATAGGATGTACCTCATGGGTTATCTTATTGAATTTTATTCCTGATACATGATATCTCAGTGAATGGTATGGAAACCCTAAATTTAGTTACATTTCCACGGTTTCATATCCATATTGATTGTATATGAATTGTTGAAAATAATCTTTATTTAGTGAATGCTTATATCCTATGAAATCCTCATGAGATCCATGTGATAAGTGAATGAGGCAAATGAAAAGGTGAATGAGGTAGATGAAACCCTAAGAGTAGGGTGTTGGCATGTGATGAATGAAAAGGCAAATGAAACCCTAAGGATAGGGTGTTCAATGAATCATGTTATGATAATATGAAAGGTCTCGATATGAGATGTGGTGATGCTTAATTGTTGAATTGTATGTTTCTAGTGCATTTAACTTTATATGCTTGTTCTCTCTGAGATGATATCTACATACTGCAGGGTATCTTATTTTCAATACATATCTCGTAAATTGCAGGTGATGAGATACGACATGCCCTAGAAAGGGATGTTACTGAGACATGATATATGTTGAATACATGAGTTATGATGTTTCTTATGATATGATATGGCAGGCCGTGTGAGCCTTGTGAGAAATGTTAAATGAGTTATGATTTCTTATTAGAATGTATCTATAATGTTAATGTTAGACTTAGGTGCCCTGAACACCGTAGAACCCCTTTTGGAGGTCTGCGCCTTAGGGGTGAAACGACCTACCTAGCGTGTGTCTAGATGGTCGGTGACTCGTGTTCAACAATAATCCGTGCGTGTGTCACGGTGGCACGAGGACAGAAAGGCAGTGTTTAACAATAATCCGTGCGTGTGTCACGGTGGCACTGGAGTAAATAGGGGTTATTCAACAATAATCTGTGCGTGTGTCACGGTGGTAACCCAGACTCTCCGCCTGTGTGCTCAGGTTAGGAGGAGTCTAGTTTACACTCTTTTGAGAGTGCAGTGAGGTCCTGACGTAGACCAGGACAGTAGTCAGACTTAGCATTTCCCGGGTGTGTCGCTAAGTCTTGTACGGTGTGGCCGTAGTGCACTGCGAGTCTCTATGCAGAGTACACTGCATAGATCAGGGCATAAGCTAAAATATGATCATATAGGTTCATAGAGTCCTTTATAAATGAAAGAGTTAAGGAAGACTAGAGCATAGTCTTCTAGTAACTATTCTTTGGATGCAATATTTACATTCTTTGTTATTTCAATTATATTGTTTTAGAACTGCTCAGTGTAGTATTTATTGTTGTTAAATTTCATATCGTTTATTCAAATTATATCTGTAATCACATTAGTGCATTACTCTGTTTCCATGAAGTACTCATTCACTGAGCGAGTAGGCTCACCCCTCTACTCAAACATTTTTAGGGTTAACCGCGTGGACTTGAAGATGGTCAGAGCATCAGTGTAGAACTGCCACAAGAGTTAAGTATAAGATTAGTTGAGTCAGTCGGTCCTTGTCACTCTAGGTCCTCAGTAAGAGTTAAGAGAGAGAGAGTTGTAATTACAATGTGTAATATTGTTCCTCTTTGATATGTATGCTAATTAGCAAGTTTCATGTGCATAATGTGTGAGAGACATCATGAATGTTTATACATGTATCTTTACTATTAAAGTCTGATTAGTAAAAGAAATGTTCAGATTCCCTTGTTAAGATGTTTTATGTGGTTCAATGCGAAGAAACAAGAGTTTAAAAGAAAAGTAAAAGTTAAGGGTGTTCTTTGTGTTACATGTAAATCCTATCTTATGCCCTAATCTCATGATTTGAGGAAATTGTGAGATTGGGGTGTAACAGCTTGGTATCAGAGCTTAGGGTGAGTTGTCAAGGACCATTAAGTTAGTAAGTTAGAGTCCTATGTGTGGCAGATAGGAGATGTTTGATGTTAGCTTTGGGGATTTGAGTATTTGGATATCCTGGCCCGATATCTGAGTACTTGGATCAACCAGTACAAGCTACTCTGTCTATTCTCTCACGTATACCCTGGCCAGGTATACAGTGGAAGAATGGGCTAGAGAGGAACCCTAGAAATGTTAGGGTGAGAAAACGAGAAAAGTAACAAGAATTAAGAGCATAAATGTAAAAGGAGATAGAACTTACATTTCATAATGTTGTTTTTGTTGGAAATGTATATAAATGCTCTTATATGTTTGAATTGAAATATTCAATACTTTGAAATATGGGTCTTTAATATTTGTTGTACACTATGCAGTTGTAGCATTTATTGATTTCATTCTTTGTAACAAGTAGACTAGAATTGACCTTTGAATGAGCTTTTATTAGTGGATAAGTTTTCTTCCACATTTCTGAGATGAATAGGAGTTGAGTAATCCTTTGTAGTTCTTGGCTTCAGGACTTCAGGTTTGGCCTGGTCCGGTTGGCAGGATGTGTTACTAGGATCTAATGAATCCTATCAATAGTATAACAAGAATAGAATTTGAATAATTAGACCCACATCAGAGTAAGAATGTACATACAGTAAGATGTTGAAACATATGGGCAAGATCAGAACAACTAAGAATTAGTTGAAACTGATATCTGAGGTTCAACTTTGGGGTCTCAAATGTGAAACCCTTAATTGGGAATAATAGAACATGATATGAAGCTCATAATCAGTTTATTGATTAATTTTGCATGAACTATACATATGAAATATAGAAAAGATATGTGAAATGTATGTATGTATGGTTCAAGATAACAAGAATCAATCATGAAGAATGAATCATATAATAGAGTATAATGCTTTTATGAACTCTAAAGTAAAGGCTAAGTAGAGAATAGGGTTGAGCATTCAATAGGTCCATAAAAGTAAAGAGGATCGTATGAACATGTAATTCATAAGACTAGAACAACAAACTAGTTTCTAAGCAAAGAACATAGGTGTAGTTTAACGAATGAATAAGTCATACAAAGGTGGACTGTATTCAGAAGAGAAAAACTTGATTGAAAGAGAAACTATGTTTGACCCATCCATGATCCACTTGATTTAAAAATGAAGAATATGTAATGTATTCAACATGAGGAAAAACTAATAGAAGGACTATTAATTTAGAACGTTAACTTCACAATAGTATAAAGATAAAGGAGGAAATATGTGCAACATGGTATACATGACCATACATATGAATAAGCAACATGGTCATAAGAGAAAAAAAAATTAGAATTAAAGATGACGGGTTAAAGAGTAGTATATGGTAAGAGGACTATGAAACGTAAGAAAGGGTTTGAAATATGATGGAGAAGTTATAAAATAAAGAGGTTGTGAGATTCAAGCAAGTGCTAATTAATCAAATATCTCTGTTGATAACTAAGTAAATCTACATACGAGAATGTATTGAGGGAATGTTTGAATACAAGTATTCCAAATCTTAAAATCATCTTCTTTTTCATATATTCCTTAATGAGAGCAAGGTGGGAATGAAATGATAAGAGAAAATGAATCATATATGGTGCCTAATTACCTTGGTGGGGTCATCTAGTGAATGTAATAGTGACATACAATATGATGAAGTGCGATAAGAAATAAATTCTTGTTTGATAACAAGAATGACGAATAATCTATTCCTATCTTAAATGCTTCAATGTTAATGATGTTTATTGTATATAATCATATGAAAAGGATAGGTAGAAAAAAGTAAAGAAGTAATGAATGAGCAGAGAGATATGGGAAAAACACTAGCTTTGTGTAATATGTGAACTCGTTTTTAGAAGTATGCTTTGTTGAAGGCATACTAAGGTATGTAAGTTGGTTCTATGTATGATTTTAGTGTATTTGTGCAAGCTATATGTTAATTAAAGGTGTATGATAGTTGTAGTAATTCATACCAGATATGCATCCTAGTATTGTGTATTTGTGATATGATGATACGGTTTGGATGATGTCAGAACACATGGAGAGATACCCTGAACAAGGTAGTCATACTTATTTACTCATATTAATAGAAAGGGATGATAATCAGATTGTCTGGACAAGTAACCCTAATGAGGTGTAGCTTGTTATACCTAGCTCTAATATAACTAAGTGATGGTAATCGAGTATGATTAATGCTTGAATGACTGATACAATTGTGGATTACTTCATTACTGTTGTTGAAACCCTAAAATGATATAATATGATGGTTACACTTTGAATTGTGTGTGGGCCCATAACCCACAGGTCCCAGGATCGAAACATGATAGTATGGAATGAGGTGGTAATGCTTCACCTCATGCATCCATGACCCAATGGGGATGCCAAGAGTAGTATTGTGCAATTGATTGTTGAATCTAGTCTTTTAATTCAAGACTGTTTTGCTATTTGAATAGCACTTGATTAAAGTTTAAAACAGCATGGTGAACTTGCTTTTGTCACTTAAAGGTGATACAGAACAATAGAACCTTCTGAGTCGCATAAGTTGAGATAGTTGTATCAGAGTATCAGAACTGCGCAGCGAAAGCGTGGTGGTTTATCTTTGCATTCTATGTTTGACTGTGGCATAAAGAATTTGCTTGATATCATTGAGAACTATTTGAAATATGTTGTGATTTGGTAAAGAATTAAAAGATCTAATGTTGAAAACTACATTCAGGTATGAAATACAAGAATATAATGACATGGAAGGCTTTAGAAGCTTAGAATAATCTTGAATGTATCTTTCTTGCAGGTTTATGTTTCGAGGACGAAACATTCTAAGGGGGGGAGAGTTGTTACGACCCCATCTGAGCTTAATTGGTAAACTAGGGTTTACCTAGATGATTACATATTTGATTGGATTGATCATTGCTTAATCTAATTAATGATGATATCTCAATTATAATATGTTAAACCTAATGAGAACCCCAAGCATGTTATCTCTTTGTATAATTAGGGTTTGAGGTGTATAAACTCTAGACGGTTGAAATAAGGGTTTTCAACAAATAAGTTCAGTTGGGAAGGAATGATAGAGTTAGGCATAGAAAAAAAAATAGAAATGATAGTTGGATGCTTGGGTAGCACGGACATGGTGGGTAGCACGGCCGTGCTAGGCCTTTGGTGGCACGGGCATGCAAGGCCACACGGTCGTTTTGAAAGAATTGAACTATTAACCAACTTTTATACTCAAATCTGCTGAAAACAATGCACCACGGCCGTGGTAGGTAGCACGGCCGTGCTGGGTCCATCTTGCACGGCCGTGGCAGCTAGCACGGCCGTTCTGAGGCATTTTTGCTTCAAATGACATTTCTGCAGATTTCTGGATAGCAGTGCACTGTTCTATTTTTAATTATTTATTGGTAACTCCAAATGATCTCAAATTTTAACTGAAGCTTTATAGATCAATTATAAACAACGTTCTAAATTCCCATAATTTTTGGAGAAGTTTTGATCTCTGAAATAAACGAATTACAGTAACTTTTATATAACTGAATATTCAGCCAATATAATTAAAGTTAAGTGTTGGGTCAATATGCAATTGACCCAAGCAGCTCAATTGACTTATATGAACGACCACACACACAAGCAGCTCTCATTCTTCGTCATTCATTCCAGAGAAACGAGCTCCTAGAGAGAGAGGGAGAATTAGGGCTTGAGTGGAGAAAGTGGGGGAATTGCTGAATTAGGGTTCTGCGGTCCCAAGAGTGGTGAAATCAAGTAAGTTTGGATTCTTTGCATAGACTTTTATGGTGAATCTTCTCTCTCATGCCAAGATTCCGTCCATGCTCTGATTTGATCCAAGATGATGTCGAAATTCCCTCTTTTCTCACCCTTTCTTCATAATCCCTCATTTTCAAGGTTTCCGAGTTGAATGGAAGAAGAATTGGGAGATTTGCTAGGAATTTGATAGGAATTCGAGATTCCCTGAGTTGAGCTGCAGTTTTGAGGTGTTTTCACACCTTAGGGTGAGTGGGTTCTTCCTTCAAACATTCTAATGCACGAATTTGATTATAGCATTTAAATCCCTAAATGCTTAGCATGTGATTCTAAATCCTGAAATGTCCGTTTGATATAAGTTGTTGCTAATTGATATGATATGGATTCCTTCTCTGTTTGAATGACTCCTAAATGGTAAATTCATATCAGAAATGTATACAACACATCCTAGTAAGAGTGCCTTTCAGATTTATACCGTATGATGTAATTAGGGTTTAACCTAATTGAGATCTCACTAGAGTTTTAATCCAATTGAAGAGATATCTAGACTTAAACCAAACCTAGGTCTAAATGCTCTTAATCAAGCTTAAGGCTATCATATTTCAATATCTAAACCCTTTGGAATTCGTCACTAAGTCCATGACTTTGATTTCACTAAGTTGAAGCTCAATCGAGCTGTGGCACGGCCGTGGTGGGCGACCACGACCGTGGTGAAGGGTCTATGCCACGGGCGTGCTAAGTAGCACGGCCGTACTAAATGCTTTTGAAACCCTGATCTCTATACACCACGACCGTGGGGAAAGAGCCACGACCGTGGTGAGGTGAATGTGCCACGGCCGTGGGGTGATACCACGACCGTGTTGAAGCAAACCCTAAATGAATACTTAAGGGTCAAAGTTAAATAAAGAGGACTGGTAATCCTATAAGTGGATAGGATGTACCTCATGGGTTATCTTATTGAATTTTATTCCTGATACATGATATCTCAGTGAATGGTATGGAAACCCTAAATTTAGTTACATTTCCACGGTTTCATATCCATATTGATTGTATATGAATTGTTGAAAATAATCTTTATTTAGTGAATGCTTATATCCTATGAAATCCTCATGAGATCCATGTGATAAGTGAATGAGGAAAATGAAAAGGTGAATGAGGTAGATGAAACCCTAAGAGTAGGGTGTTGGCATGTGATGAATGAAAAGGCAAATGAAACCCTAAGGATAGGGTGTTCAATGAATCATGTTATGATAATATGAAAGGTCTCGATATGAGATGTGGTGATGCTTAATTGTTGAATTGTATGTTTCTAGTGCATTTAACTTTATATGCTTGTTCTCTCTGAGATGATATCTACATACTGCAGGGTATCTTATTTTCAATACATATCTCGTAAATTGCAGGTGATGAGATACGACATGCCCTAGAAAGGGATGTTACTGAGACATGATATATGTTGAATACATGAGTTATGATGTTTCTTATGATATGATATGGCAGGCCGTGTGAGCCTTGTGAGAAATGTTAAATGAGTTATGATTTCTTATTAGAATGTATCTATAATGTTAATGTTAGACTTAGGTGCCCTGAACACCGTAGAACCCCTTTTGGAGGTCTGCGCCTTAGGGGTGAAACGACCTACCTAGCGTGTGTCTAGATGGTCGGTGACTCGTGTTCAACAATAATCCGTGCGTGTGTCACGGTGGCACGAGGACAGAAAGGCAGTGTTTAACAATAATCCGTGCGTGTGTCACGGTGGCACTGGAGTAAATAGGGGTTATTCAACAATAATCTGTGCGTGTGTCACGGTGGTAACCCAGACTCTCCGCCTGTGTGCTCAGGTTAGGAGGAGTCTAGTTTACACTCTTTTGAGAGTGCAGTGAGGTCCTGACGTAGACCAGGACAGTAGTCAGACTTAGCATTTCCCGGGTGTGTCGCTAAGTCTTGTACGGTGTGGCCGTAGTGCACTGCGAGTCTCTATGCAGAGTACACTGCATAGATCAGGGCATAAGCTAAAATATGATCATATAGGTTCATAGAGTCCTTTATAAATGAAAGAGTTAAGGAAGACTAGAGCATAGTCTTCTAGTAACTATTCTTTGGATGCAATATTTACATTCTTTGTTATTTCAATTATATTGTTTTAGAACTGCTCAGTGTAGTATTTATTGTTGTTAAATTTCATATCGTTTATTCAAATTATATCTGTAATCACATTAGTGCATTACTCTGTTTCCATGAAGTACTCATTCACTGAGCGAGTAGGCTCACCCCTCTACTCAAACATTTTTAGGGTTAACCGCGTGGACTTGAAGATGGTCAGAGCATCAGTGTAGAACTGCCACAAGAGTTAAGTATAAGATTAGTTGAGTCAGTCGGTCCTTGTCACTCTAGGTCCTCAGTAAGAGTTAAGAGAGAGAGAGTTGTAATTACAATGTGTAATATTGTTCCTCTTTGATATGTATGCTAATTAGCAAGTTTCATGTGCATAATGTGTGAGAGACATCATGAATGTTTATACATGTATCTTTACTATTAAAGTCTGATTAGTAAAAGAAATGTTCAGATTCCCTTGTTAAGATGTTTTATGTGGTTCAATGCGAAGAAACAAGAGTTTAAAAGAAAAGTAAAAGTTAAGGGTGTTCTTTGTGTTACATGTAAATCCTATCTTATGCCCTAATCTCATGATTTGAGGAAATTGTGAGATTGGGGTGTAACAGTCGTTCTCTCCTATCTTGATTTGGGTAGGACCTTGCTTTTGTTTTGGATGAATTCTTGCTCTTGTGTCAAAGGCACACATGTCCTTGTTTTGGGTCATGATATTTTCTCCCTGTGGGTGGTTGAACACAACCTTAGCTATTGTGATTCGGTTTCTTAAGGGTCGAGGCATGGTGTACCCCCTTAGTGTGTCACAGTCGAATATGAGGGAGGTTGGCCATGGTCGTGACACCATGGGTGGTGAGTGGCCACATCCAAAGATCGTGGTGGTCGTGACACATAGTTGAGGGGTGGTGGTGACACATGCTTGAGTACCTAACCCATGTACATCTATGAGTAATGTATGAGCCATGTGTAGTGTTATGTGGATAACAGCTTGCTTAACCTTAATCGTGCTTCTTAACTCTGACTGTTCCAAAGACGTGGAAGATGCTATATCTAGGGTTTAGTTCTTGTATGTATCTACAAACCCTAATTGGCTAAAGCTTGAAACCCTATCCCTAATGTTGAATTATTTGTTTGCTCTCTCTCTCTCTCTTGCGATGTTCATCATGTGAATGTTTTCTTTGTAACATCCCTAACCTGGGTTATGGCTTAACCTAAGAAGTTTTGCTTAAGTAAGTTGTTCATAAACTTGTTTTAATCTTTTGAAAAGTAATTAATACTCTTGTAGAGTTTAATTTTCAAGTTTGAGCTTATTTGCAAACTGTTTGTGCATTATATGATAGTTTGAGCATAAAGTGTAATTTACCCAAGATGAGGGGCTATATTGCAAAATGTCACATGTTTAATGTACCTCATGTGTTTTAGCATCATAATATAGAGAATGATTTTAATTTATATCTTGTATAAAGCCTAAATTTTGAGTTACAACCTGTTTGAATAATGTGAGTGCATTGTGCACCAATTTTGGTACAAATTGTAATTTACCCAAAATGTAGGTTTAATATGCAAATTACCACCTCTAGAGTGTCCCTACTCCCTCCTAGTATCATATATATGATATAGAAAGGAGGATACATCATTTTTGAATCAATTATGAGTGATGGTACTCTTGGTGTTGAAACTACCAAGAAAGGGGTTGAATATGAAACCGTAACCTGAGTTGTATCTAGTTGAAAATCTTATATGTGAGTGTCTATCGGCCAAGGAGCCATAGGGGGAGTCTCATATCATTTTTTGAACCCTTGAAAAGCCCATGATGAGAAAAGCACCTCAAGGAGGTGAAGATTATCGGTTTACAACTTCCTTAGAAAAGTTATATCGGGTTATGAATAAAGTGGTGATTTAGTTGATATATTTTATTCAAAGGGATAAGTAATGGACGAAAATTCATCCCTAGATTATCCTCAAGAGTTTTTTATGTAAATATAAATTTTAATGCATGCATGTACACATTTCAACCATGCATGTACATGTGGCACCTAGTAGCTCAAATTGATGACACCTCATTTTCACACTTCACCATGAACAACAAGTATATATACCCCTTCTTTCAGCCCTTAGTGAAAATTTTCGAATCCTACCACCTCCTTGCTCATGAATATCGTGCATAGGGTCCTTGTATCATGCAGGAGTTAAGTGGTATCGTGCATAGGGCCTTGGGAATCATCCATAGCAAGATCATATTGGCCAAGTAAGGTGATATCAGCCTAATGAGGTGATATCGGCCATAGTGAAGTGTTTTGATCACAAGTGAGGGGGATATCGGCCAAGGGTGGTGGCATATCATGCATGAGTGGTGGAATATCATGCAAGAGTAGTAGGGTATCATGCAAAGGTTCTAAGGATCAAGAAGGAGCTCATACTTAACCCTAAAGTGAGGCCATGATCATCTTCAACCTTGGATTGAAGCATGATTTTAGGGTTATGATCTTCCTTTCTTTTCTTCTTCACCAATTGCTTATCCATGGTTATTCGTTGCATATAGAAGAGGTATGAAGTTCATCTTAAACCTTGGGGAAGTGAAGCTTTGGAGCTTGGAGCTTTGAAGTTGTTCTTGAGGTAGGTTATATAACTTGAACCCAATTATATTATTATGCACCTTCAATTTTGTCATACTTGTTGATCTACTTGCAATTTCGATTTCTCTTGAATAATTGTTGATCCTTTGACTTCTAAAAGTTTCATGGGACTTTTTTCCATGACTTATAACATTAAGAACAAAGGTCTAGAGGTTGATGGTGATAACATCATCAAAGGTAAAGTGATATCGGGTTCAAGCACACAAGCAAGCACCTCTAATCCGATATGGTGATGCACCTACTTCACTAAAACAATATGGATATGATTTAATACTTTTTTGCACGATATGGTGGTGTAGTATACACCTATTGCACGATATGAGGTCAAGAAAACACCTCAAAAACAATATTGGGTTAAGCACAAACCTCTTTGCCTGATATGGTGTGAAGCACACACACACCTCATACCCGATATGGTGTGAAGCACACACACACCTCAAACCCAAGATGGAAGCACACATACACCTCAAGGGTGATATGGTAAGCACACATACACCTCAAACCCGAGATGGAAGCACACATACACCTCAAGTGGGATATGGTAAGCACACATACACCTCAAACCTGAGATGGAAGCACACATACACCTCAAAAGTTATATGGAAGCACACATACACCTCAAACTCGATATGGAAGAACACATACACCTCAAGGGTGATAAGGTAAGCACACATACACCTCAAACCTGAGATGGTAAGCATACATACACCTCAAACCCGATATGGGTAGCAAGCACACACCTCATACCCGATATGGTGGAAGCACCTCAAAACCCATATGTAGGAAAGCACTTTAAATGCAATGTACTTGATGGAGTAACACATGAAGTGTTTTATATCAAGTCATACATTAAGAAGTATGGAGTTTAATGAATAATGATTAAGTAGATTAATGTACCTTGAAGGAAAGGTTGAGCCAACTTAATAAAGTATGGAGTAATCAACATCCTAGTAAGGATGAGAGAGAAACTCCTACTTTTGTGATAAACATGCAATGGGCATACATTAATACTCCTAATCTGTGTAGGGTATGAATTAGGGTTTGATCCTTGATAATGTGATCTTGAAACCCTAAATGGTTAAAAAGGGAAACCCTAACCCTAATGTAGGGTGATGGTATGATTTTGAAACCCTAATCGATAAGAAAGGGAAACCCTATCCCTAATGATGGAATAGTGGTATTACCCTTGTATTGCATGGTGTTGATATGTATTTGATATGGCTGTTATCATGTATACTAACCATGCAGGTATCATGAGATGATGAGCATAGACAAGTATGAGCTAATATGTTTTATATGATAAAGATTTCAAATGGGCCTTGTGAGCCATGTGAGATGCTTGTGTAACAAGTATCATGTATAAATTGGTCTGAGGACCTAGAGGTAATAGTTACCTAAAAAGTGATAACAGTGTTCAGTGATGAACTAAGGGTTGAATACCCAGATCTAGTAATCATGATAATGATAATTTTGAGGGATGAGAATTCCCAGTAATGAGATAAGGGATTGTGATCCTAAATGTTATATGTGTTTTAAAGATTTGAAATGTACTTGATACATGTATTACACCTTTCTTTGTAGCATTTTTCATAATAATTCATTTGTCATACATGTACTTGATACATGTATGAATATAAAAAATAAAAAAAAATTATGGCTACTGACATGGATAGAACAAAAAAGGCAACAATTATCATTAAGCAGCCTACCGATGTTAACATGAATAATTGGTGTTAGAGGAAGGATCCTCTGATCATATGCAGAAAATAAAAGATGGAGATATTCATTTCTCTGCCTTTAGGAGAGATAAAAGGGGCCTAGAATATCGTGGATGAAGGGGGTATTTATATTATGTGTTTAGGATTCGAGATTATGGACAGAACGTTCTGAAGAGATCGTTGATCACATCGATGTGCCACAAGGCATGGCCCACAGATTGAGACCATTTGCCATGTGGCACCAGTGAATTGATTTGATCTGCCCGGTGGCTCAGACTGGATGGAGCTCATTTTCTGATTTTTTTTAGATATTTAAGAATGTTCGGAAGAAAATCATGAAAAGGTGGATTTCAAATAAAAGACAAATAAAATAATAATAGATAGATAAAATACATTATTTTAGGAGAGTTTGTCATTATTATCAAAAAGATATATATTTTTGTGTGGAAAAAGGGCAACTGAATTATTTATGCAGAAAAAGGAGAATATTCAATTCAAGATAATTCAATTGGGAAATCTATAAGAAAAGGCTTATAAAAAACAGAAACAATGAGATAATTGCACTTGTTTCTAGACAAAACATTTTCTATATGGAAGGCCCCGAACTCGGCTAAAGTGGGTAAAAATGTGGACTAAATAGACGAAAAAATGTGGAAATATGGAAAAAGGTGAATAAAGGGATAAAATGTGGAAAATAAGATTAACTTCTCCATTAGAGAATTAACATTTAAGCATGAATTTCTAGTGAGTCAGCAAAAATAGGGTGTCAACAATTTGTACTCTCAAGGCAAGGTTTGAGATAAGAGTGAGAATCGCATACTTGAGCGAAGTATGACCCCCAATTTTGGTCATAAAAGGCCAAAAAGGTTGGACATGTCAAAGATGTTTTGTCAAATCTTATGGAGGGTGGAAACTATAGTTGATGCCTTTTCAATCTAAGGATGAAATATTGAAGAAATTATTGGATGCAAATGATTTCTCCAGAGCAAGTATACTCTTTGACTAAGGTAGTTTCTTATATCTAACCAATCATTGATTCCCTTGCAGCTTTGATGAGCCTTAAGAGATTTTTTCAACTATATAAGTGACCCTCAACTTTACTTTATTTCTTAAACCAACACATGTCTAATTTTCCCATTTACTCATGCCTTAGTGAGAAAAGATGGATATATAATAAGCATATGTCATATATGGTTTGTTAGAGATATTAATATCAAGATTTTATAATCATTGCAATTGCTCTACTACAAAAAGTATGCAAATGTAATCATCGTCTCTCTTATCTTTCTACACATTTTAATTTATAGTTTATTTTCATTTGAGGGAGTGCACCAAATTCGGGTCAAGACCACAACCCTAAAAATGGTAAAATTGGGTAAGTTCACCTATCTACAATAGGGCTTTAATCTCTCAAGATTGAACATTGGGGCATTCAGACAAGTTCAGAGTTAAAGTGTGCTTGGAGCTTTCCCTCCTTGGAATGATCTTCCTTAAGGAAGATTATATAACTCTTAACCTTCTCTATTATTGCACTTACCATGCTTGCATGTTACTATTTTTTCTCTCTAGATGTTTCCAAACATGCTATCAAATGATGTTATACCTTAGAGATTGGATGATGTTAAGACCATGCTTGGTTTGGATGTAATCTGAAACCCTAATTTCTTTCCTTTGTACCTGATTTTTTTGGTGTTTAAGGTGCATGGGGCTTTTCCTTCCTTTCTTGACCTTATTTGAGTTTCATGCATGGTGATTGAGCGTTTTAGGGTTCTATGAAGCCTTGGTTTGGTTTGTATGGTGACGATCTTGGATTCCCTCCCTTGTTGAGGTTCCTTTTCATGGTGGTTTCCTGAAGTTTGTTTTAGGATTTGATGACCGCGTTGCATGAGGTTTTCCTCTATGATGACGATGGGTTTCCCTTGTGCAATCACCTATTTTAGCCATGTTTTATCATTGTTTTGACCTTGCTTTAACCTTGGTTATTGGTCTTGGTGGTAGTTTGACCCTTGGCGGTCACCATGCCTTGTTTTGTCTTTAGTCACGACATGTCTTTGGCTTGAGGTTTCGGGTCGCGGTTGTAATGCCGCATTTTCCCTAGTGTTGGTCGTGGTCGTAACGCCACGTTTTGGTTTTGGGGTCTTTAGAGGTCTTCTCCTTCGTGTATCGCAGTCACGACATTCCTAGTTGGTCATGATCCATGAGTTGTTTTGATTGGGATGCCTTAGTCGAGTATCCTTCTCTCCTATCTTGATTTGGGTAGGACCTTGCTTTTGTTTTGGATGAATTCTTGATCTTGTGTCAAAGACACACATGTCTTTGTTTTGGGTCATGATATGTTCTCCCGTGGGTGGTTGAACACAACCTTAGCTATTGTGATTCGGTTGCTTAAGGGTCGAGGCATGGTGTACCCCCTTAGTGTGTCACGGTCGCTACACGAGGGAGGTTGGCCGCAGTCATGACACCATGGGCGGTTAGTGGCCACATCCAAAGATGGTGGTGGTTGCGACACATAGTTGAGAGGTGGTGGTGACACATGCTTAAGTACCTAACCCATGTACATCTATGAGTAATGTATGAGCCATGTGTAGTGTTATGTGGATAACAGCTTGCTTAACCTTAATCGTGCTTCTTAACTCTGACTGTTCCAAAGACGTGGAAGATGCTATATCTAGGTTTTAGTGCTTGTATGTATCTACAAACCCTAATTGGCTAAATCTTGAAACCCTATCCCTAATGTTGAATTATATGTTTGCTCTCTCTCATGCGATGTTCATCATGTGAATGTTTTCTCTAACATCCCTAACCTGGGTTATGGCTTAACCCAAGAAGTTTTTCTTAAGTAAGTTGTTCATAAACTTTTTTTAATCTTTTGAAAAGTAATTAAGACTCTTGTAGAGTTTAGTTTTCAAGTTTGAGCTTATTTACAAACTGTTTGTGCATTATATGATAATTTGAGCATAAAGTGCAATTTACCCAAGATGAGGGGCTATATTGCAAAATGTCACATGTTTAATGTACCTCATGTTTTTTAGCATCATAATATAGAGGATTATGTTAATGTATGGCTTGTAGAAAGCCTAAATTTTGAGTTGCAACATATTTGAATAATGTTAGTGCATTGTACACCAATTTTGGTACAAATTGTAATTTACCCAACATGTAGGGTTAATATGAAAATTACCACCTCTAGAGTGTCTCTACTCCCTCCTAGTATCATATAAAGGAGGAGACACCATGTTTTAATCAATTATGAGTGATGGTGCTCTTGGTGATGAAATGACCAAGAAAGGGGTTGAATATGAAACCCTAACTTGAGTTGTATCTAGTTGAAAAGCTTATATGTGAGTGCCTATCGGCCAAGGAGACATAGGGGGAGTCTCATATCATTTTTTGAACCCTTGTAAAATCCCATGACGAGAAAATCACCTCAAGGAGGTGTAGTGTATCGGTTTACAACTTCCTTAGAAAAGTTGTATTGGGTTATGAATAAAGTGGTGATTTAGTTGATATATTTTATTCAAAGGGATAAGTGATGGACTAAAATTCATCCCTAGATTATCCTCAAGAGTTTTTTATGTCAAGATAAATGTTAATGCATGCATTTATATGTGTCAACCATGCATGGACATTGTGATGACCGTCTCACGAAAACCAGATTAACTAATTTAAACTAATGCGGAAGCGTTTCGTTAGCAGCGGAATTACTAAAAATCACTAAAAATTAAAACTTTTCATAAAGAGATCTACAAATAGTGAAATTTTTTCATAAATAAAAAAAACTAAGTTATTTACAAGCTGATACATCCGTACATCTCTGTATCATCACATCTCAAGGGTTACAACATCAACTGCCATGTTTACTGTACAAGGCAAGGTACAAAAATCTCGAGGCATTACGCCAAAAATCTCAGATCTAGATTAAACCATCTACTGACTCCTAGGACTTGAGAGTACAGAGATGAAACATAGGACATTCTATTTATAAGACTTGACAGATAGTGTCTCCACCTGAGGATCACTGTTGTCCCGGATGTTGCTGTTGTTGTTGCTCACCCACTGAAGGGTTCCTCCGTCCTCGGCGTCTACCTAAAAAGTTGAATCCCATGGGGGTGAGACAATTGAATAATTGTCCCAGTGAGAGTTATAATTCTTCGCCAGAAGCATTGTTATTGCAAAGATTAAGATAACAAAGAGCAGCAGAACTATAATTATTTAACAGCAGGCAATTCATTGATTAAACTAAGTAGAGCAGCATTCTCTAAGCAATCATTTCAATTATATCTTGATTGAATGACAAGACTTATATCAATAAAGAATATGAAGAACATGTATACTAGTTATTTAACTAGAACACTATAAACAATGTATCATCAATCATTGTTTCTCGTAGTTTAACCTAAGCAATTAAGCTATACGACTGATTACATTTTTCAAACACATTTATGCCCTGAGGAGATGAGGTATACCACTCATTCTCCAACCGACCATTACTAAATCGCAATCGGTACCATACATAGGTCATCAGAAGAGATGGATTTCTATGACCTCATCTTCCTCAGTCAGTGTGAGGATCAACATGCAGGACATCTTGTGTCTCTGCTTAAATAGCTTTCCAGGGTATTCTGGCAACTTCGCTATTAGAGTTACAGTGGCATGTTGTACTCTCTTCGCCATCGAGGGATTTTTTGTTTATCTCTCATCGATGCGGCATTAACAACATCATCGGGAGATTAGTGATACATCATCCCGACATACAAATATAATGAAGGATTGAGAGATTAAATGTACATCTCCCATCAATTCCCTCATTAGGACGTAAGGATATTCGCGTCCATAACCCCACATACTCTAAAGTATGCTCTCCAGGAGTTCCCTTAGGAAAACCTATTTCACCATCATTTAATTTCTGACAACGATGGATCTATGGTCAGGGCTCTACATGATATCATTATACTTGATTAATTAAGTACATTATGGCATTCTTTTAGCATCAGGCATGTTTTCAAACATAAACCAATAAGAAAATTGCTATTAAGAAAGAGTACTAATTATATCAAGTTCATTTCACATCTAGTTAACATTGGGATCTCAATCCCTAACCATCTCATCATTGTGATTTAGGAATATGGGTATTCAACCCTTAGTTCAACAAAACACTTGTTACTAAGTAACATATTGCCATCAAGTCATTTAACAGTATGAATATGATTGTAACAATGCAGGTATTTCTCAAGGCTCATACAACCTATCAATCTCATATGTTACCACTCACTAGGAAACATAGCATATCATTACTTTCAAAGCTTATAAAGTGCTTTCAATGAATATAGCATCATAACCCTTACCTAGCTATGCTCACTTCTTCATAAAAACTGGCATGACTAACACAATTGATATCATGCACATTATATATGTATCAGCACAATACAAATTATTTCTAAGTCAAGTATAGAACACCACAGTCGTGCTATCTTGCACGGTCGTGCTACAGAAGATTACCACGACCATTTACATCACCACGGCTGGTTTCTAGGGTTAGGGTTTCCTATTCAATTCAATTAGGGTTATCCAACCCCTTTAGCTTAAAAAGGCATAGTGATTCCTCATTTCATAATTCAAATATTGAGTTTCATGCTTAAAAGCATAACCCAGAATTATGGTTTATTGTTCACATCTTCACATTACCCTAGATTAGGGTTTACTATTCACATTACATCACATTACCCTATATTTAGGGTTTACTATTAACATTAAGATTATACCATCATCATATATAAGGATTAATTCCATTAATGCCCTCAATTTAGGGTTATGATTCATTAGTTGTCATAACTAGGGTTTCATGATCTCATTATCATGGATGATATCCTAATTAGGTGTCCATCCATATTGGGAGTTCATTACTTGATTAATCATTCATATAAGAAGTCTTCTCTCTCTTCTTTCTATCAGATGATATTTGCATCACCCTTAATTAGGCTAAGTCAAATCAACATTGACATCATGGGTTATGTCATTACCATTGTGATCGTGAAGGCTTACTCATTCAAAGAGTACTACTCACTCTATCCCATCAAGGGTATCTTTGTTATAGTAATCATTAATTACATCATGTCTTAATCAACTAATTATTTGGTCCTTTAATCTCATTAGGTATCCATAAGGTTTATGTTAATCAACTACTAAACCATCTTGACCACTAAGGTATCAAACAATCTTGACCTTTATGAACCTCAAACGGTCTTGCACACTAAACCCCCAAACAGTCTTGGACAGACCTTGAAACTATTTGGTGTTGAAGACCGTTTGGTCTTGTTGACTTATGAAACCATTTGGTATAGTGCACACTCAAGACCGTTTGCTCAAGGTGTGGTGAAGACTGTTTGGTCATGAAGACCGTTTGGTCAAGTTTGACTTTGAAACCGCATGGACATAACCGACCTTGAAACCGCATGAGCACCAAACGGTTTGGGATTGTTTGGTCCCAAACGGTCTTGAGACCGTTTGGACTCAAATGGTCTTGAGACCGTTTGGACCCAAACCACCTCAAAACCGCAAGGACCAAAAAGTGTCTCAACCACTTCAATTGAGTTAGGGTTTCCAATGTTGAACCCCTTAATAAATCATGTACTTGTTAGCCACTCATCAATTGAGTCAATTAGGTCAACCCTCAAATGATTTGACACTCAATTGACCCTCAATTGATCATCAATT
Source organism: Alisma plantago-aquatica (assembly GCA_963693085.1). Classification (NCBI taxonomy): domain Eukaryota; kingdom Viridiplantae; phylum Streptophyta; class Magnoliopsida; order Alismatales; family Alismataceae; genus Alisma; species Alisma plantago-aquatica. The sequence goes on from OY856413.1 coordinate 845,671,973, forward strand.
AGGGCTTGGGCCAAATGGATTAGGGTTTGAAATCGATTACCCTTCAACATGTTTCAATGTGAGTCTAATTGATTTGAAACCATTGAACCATCATTCAATTTGACAATGACTTGACCCCAAACGGCCTTGGCATCGTTTGGATGACCTCCAAATGGTCTTCAGACCATTTTCTCAAGTCAACATCAAAAACTAACTCAACCAATTAAGGTTTGATTCATTGGATTGATCATTAGGTCAACAATCAATTATACTTCAACTTGTTACCTTTAGATCTTCAACCACTTGACCATAGTCAACCCTAGACCCCCAAACGGTCTTGGGTGACCCCCAAACGGTCTTGAGATCGTTTGGATACCCTCCAAATGGTCTTGAGACCGTTTGCCCATTATTTTATCAAAAACCAAGTCATTCAAATATGGTTTGAACCCTAAGTTTGGTCACCAAATCAGCAATCGATTATGCATCAACTTGATATCATTGGATACTCAATTGGTCAACCCTACTTAACCCTAGACCTCCAAACGGTCTTGGGTGATTACCAAATGGTCTTGAGACCGTTTGGGTGATCCCCAAATGGTTTTGAAACTGTTTGGGCCACTCAACCCAAACTTCAACATAATACTATTATTGAAATCAGAAATAGACCTGATTAGGGTTTAGGTGGTTGATGAGCCTTCAATCGGTGATTCTCTTGGAATTAATTGATGATTTTTGGTAAGTAATTAGTCTACGTTATTTAAAACATACCTCCAAACGGTCAATTCTTGGTCAACGCATCCAAACGGTCTTGGACAGTTTGCTTCTATGCGGTTTGGTTGAAACTGTTTGCATTCAAACGGTTTGAAATCGTTTGCTCCAAACGGTTTGGCAAACCGTTTGAGCAAAAGTTGGAGACCGTTTGCTAAAGTAAAAACTTGTATAAACATAGGAATTAACGTCATCATCTTCTACCTCAAGAACAGGGGTTGTTCTTCATATAAATGATAGCAAGAACACCCAAAGGTGTCTAAAGAAGAAGTATAAACAACGATTCTAAGAAAAGAGGATGCATTAACAAAGCATAAGGGTTCGAGTTATAAAACCAACCTTTAGGACTGATCTAGAGCTCCAAGCTTCATAGCTTTAATGGCGGTTTGAGCTCCAGTAGTTGTCTAAGGTCCGTTCTTCACTCTTCGGTTGAGCAAGATGGCTAGAAAGAAGAATCGTGTGAAGAACACCATGAATCTGATCTTATATAGTGGTTTCCATCATGAATTCGAGGTAGATGATGGTCCATACTTACCAAACCAGATTGGTCATCCTTCCTCTGCTCCAGAGCTCCTCCTTGGTCGGCCAAAGTAGGTTTGAGAAGAAAAGAACTAAGGGAAATGATCCCTTGTTTATTTGGAAAGATTGCTTATATATTTATGGGTCTTTTCAAGGAAAATGGAAAGAGATAGATATTTCCAATATATATCCACCAAGGATCCCTCCATTCTTGGTCACGTTTTACACTTACTAAACTCATGCAAACTCCTCCATTATCCAAGGTTTAAAGGAAAAGAAACCAAACATCTTAATATGTTGTATATATAAAGGGGCCATTTACTTAAATTTTGATTATTTCAACATCAAGATTATCTCTCCTCCTTGATCATTCAAATGAGGCGCCCTTCTCATTTTATTTGCTCTACTTGATGCCAAGAAACATGAGAGATACTCTAGAGGATACATTTTACATGTTGGACCCTAGGTTTTGGGTAATTTTGCACATTACACCAAAACTAGGTTTTAAAGCACAAGGATTGCTCTACCAGCTATATCTTGGTTCTCAAGCTTGTGGAATTCATAGCACCACATCATATACATTCTTATGATGTCTCAACATCTGAGGAACATATTATCATGTGCAATTTGCAAGTTAACCCCTCAACTTGGGTAATTTTCACTTTAGTCCATTATTTAACAAAACAATGTTTCAACATTATGCAAAAAGGACTGAAAATGAAATATAAGTTCCTCAGGAGCCTTAATTACATTTTAAAGGATCAACACAAGCATCTAATCACTTAATTAGGCAAAACACCTAGGGTTAGTTCATAACCCAGGTCAGGGATGTTACAGACATGTGGCACCTAGTAGCTCAAATTGATGACACCTCATTTTCACACTTCTTCATGAACAACAAGTATATATACCCCTTCTTTCACCCCTTAGTGAAATTTTTCGAATCCTACCACCTCCTTGCTCTTCGATATCGTGCATATGGTCCTTGTATCATGCAGGAGTGAAGTGGTGTCGTGCATAGGGCCTTGGTAATCGTCCATAGCAAGATCATATCAGCCAAGTAGGGTGATATCGGCCTAGTGAGGTGATATCAGCCATAGTGAAGTGTTTTTATCCCAAGTGAGGGGGATATCAGCCAAGTGTGGTGGAATATCGTGCATGAGTGGTGGCATATCGTGCAAGAGTAGTAGGGTATCGTTCTAAGGTGCTAAGGAGCAATAAAGAGCTCATACTTAACCCTAAGGTGAGGCCATGATCATCTTCAACCTTGGATTGAAGCATGATTTTAGGGTTATGATCTTCCATTCCTTTCTTCTTCACCAATTGCTTATCCATGGTGATTCTTTGCATATAGAGGAGTTGTGAAGTTCATCTTCAACCTTGGGAATGTGAATCTTTGGATCTTGGATCTTTGAAGTTGTTCTTGAGGCGGGTTATATAACTTGAACCCAATTATATTATTATGCACCTTCAATTTTGTCATACTTGTTGATGTACTTGCAATTTCGATTTCTCTTGAATAATTGTTGATCATTTGATTTCTAAAAGTTTCATGGGACTTTTTTCCATGACTTAGAACATTAATAACAAAGGTCTAGAGGTTGATGGTGATAACATCTTCAAAGGTAAAGTGATATCAGGTTCAAGTACACAAGCAAGCACCTCTAATCCGATATGGTGATGCACCTACTTCACTAAAACAATATGGATATGATTTAATACTTTCTTACACGATATGGTGGTGTAGTATACACCTCTTGCACAATATGAGGTCAAGAAAACACCTCAAAAATGATATTGGGTTAAGCACACACCTCTTTGCCCGATATGGTGTGAAGCACACACACACCTCATACCCGATATGGTGTGAAGCACACACACACCTCAAACCCGAGATGGAAGCATACATACAGCTCAAGGGTGATATGGTAAGCACACATACACCTCAAGGATGATATGGTAAGCACACATACACCTCAAGCCTGAGATGGAAGCACACATACACTTAAAAAGTGATATGGAAGCACACACACACCTCAAACTCGATATGGAAGCACACATACACCTTAAGGGTGATATGGTAAGCACACACACACCTCAAACCCGAGATGGTAAGCATACATACACCTCAAACCTGATATGGGTAGCAAGCACACACCTCATATCCGATATGGTGGAAGCACCTCAAAACCCATATGAAGGAAAGCACTTTAAATGCAATGTACTTGATGGAGTAACACATGAAGTGTTTTATTTCAAGTCATACATTAAGAAGTATAGAGTTTAATGAATAATGATTAAGTAGACTAATGTACCTTGAAGGAAAGGTTGATCCAACTTAATAAAGTATGGAGTAATCAACATCCTAGTAAGGATGAGAGAGAAACTCCTACTTTTGTGATAAACATGCAATGGGCATACATTAATACTCCTAATCTATGTACGGTATGAATTAGGGTTTGATCCTTGATAATGTGATCTTGAAACCCTAAATGGTTAAAAAGGGAAACCCTAATCCTAATGTAGGGTGATGGTGTGATTTTGAAACCCTAATCGATAAGAAAGGGAAGCCCTATCCCTAATGATGGAATAGTGGTATTACCCTTGTATTGCATGGTGTTGATATGTATTTGATATGGTTGTTATCATGTATACTAACCATGCAGGTATCATGAGATGATGAGCATAGCCAGGTATGAGCTATGATGTTTTATATGATAAAGACTTTAAATGGGCCTTGTGAGCCATGTGAAATGCTTGTGTAACAAGTATCATGTATACCTTGGTCTGAGGACCTAGAGGTAATAGTTACCTGAAAAGTGATAACAGTGTTCAGTGATGAACTAAGGGTTGAATACCCAGATCTAGTAATCATGGTAATGATAATGTTGAGGGATGAGAATTCCCAGTAATGAGATAAGGGATTAAGATCCTAAATGTTATATCTATTTTAAAGATTTGAAATGTACTTGATACATGTATTACACCTTTCTTTGTAGCATTTGTCATAATAATTCATGTTTGAAAACTTGACCGATGCTAAAAGAATACGGTAATGCACTTAATTAATCAAGTGGAATCTTATCATGTAGTTCCATGACCATAGATCCATGATCGTCTGTAGCTGGTGATGGTGAAATAGGTTTTCCCACAGGATCTCCTGGAGAGCGCATATTTTTTAATATGCGGGGGTGATGTGAGATCTCCTTCATTATAAATGTTGATATGTATGTATTACGAATCTCCCGATGAAGATGGATGTCGGGATTGATGGTAGATAAACATGAGATCTCTCAATCCCCAAGAGAGTGCAGCCGCCGCTGTAGCTCTATAGTGAAGTTTCCAGTATACCCTGGAATGCTATGTAGCAGTTGACACGAGATGTCATGCTTGTGGTCTCGCACTGACCGAGATGGCAGAGGTCATGGCAGCCGGCTCTTCCATTGACCTTGTATGGTACTGATGCTTTATGTAGTTGTGGTCGGTTGGAGTATGAACGGTATACCTCATCTCCTCAGGGCATACGTGTGATTGTAAAATGTAATCAACCGTGTAGCGTATTTGCTTAAGGATGGAATACGGAAATCATTGGTTGATGTTACATTTCTTATTGTATCTTAAATGGATAGATGTTATACATGTTCTTCATATTCCTTATAAAATGAATAGATGAATTACTGCTTTATCATATATAGCTGCAATGTTTCAGAAGATGATATTGCTCTATTCTGCTTAAACAGTGATTAAATCCTACTTATTAATATAAAAGAATCCTCTGCTCAATTTTATTACAATTTATCTGCAATAATAATATTGTTGGCAGAGAGTTATATCTCTCGTTGGGACATGTGTCTCACCCCGTTGGTCACCAACATTTTCACGTGGACGTGGATGAGGAGGTCGGGACCATACAGTAGAGGGAGGATAGCAACATCAGGGGCAGCAGTAGCATCTCAGGTTGAGTGCACTATCTGTCGTGTTGTGTAGATATAAGTACTATGTGTTGTCTCTATACTCTCAGGTCCTTGGAGTTAGTACGTAACAGTTTTATGAACGATCTGAGATTTTGGCTTATACGCCTCGAGGTTTTATGTTGCTTACGTATAGTTTTGGCAAAGCAACTATTGTATGTAACCCTCGAGATGAGATGGTATAGGATATGTACAATATGAACCATGATGTATGTAGTACTTTAATTCTCTTCTTAAGAGTTTCCTGGAAATGGATCTCTTTGCAAATGGTTTTAATTTTTAGTGATTTTTGTTAATTCACTGCTTATAGTTATTCCACAATTATTTACTAGTGACAGTTTGATTTATTGTCATATCGTCACAAAGTTTTGGTATCAGAGCCTAAGGTTCGCTGAGTCTACAGAGAGATAGGATTAAGGTTGTTGAGTCTATTCTAAGTGTCATCCAGTTTATCTGATAGTGACTTCTGCTCATATAGGAGAAGAAGTAAAACTTAAAGATGGTTGGATCACACGAAGAACATGCTGCTGAAAGCAGTGTTGCTGCACCAGGAGGAGGTGCAAGGGATCAGGCTAGAGAGGAACTAGTACCTGAGAATCCCCAACTTGACCAAGCTTCGATAGAAAACCTAGCTTTTCATGCTCTGTTTGGACAGTTCATGAATACTATGACGCATATGGCAGATTGAATGTCAGCACCAGCACCTAGGGCACCAGCTCCCAATGAGGGGCATGGATCTGGTAAGACCTTTGAGCAGTTACGTCGGGTAGGAGCCACTGAATATGCCGGTACAGCTGACCCAGAAGACACAGATTCATGGCTCACTGAGTTGGAGAAAGCCTTTAGAATCCTCAGTTTTCTAGAAACTGAGAAAGTTAAGCTTGCCGTGTACATGTTAAAAGGAAGTGTTGGCCATTAGTGGGCCATTGAGGAGGAGAAACGACCAGGTGTCAAGGTCAAATGGAGAGAGTTCCAACGTGAGTTTGTCAGTAGATACTTTCCCAAGACTTATGTGGATGAGAAAATCTCACAGTTTGAGTGAATTAGGCAGGGACCAATGAACATTAGTGAGTATGAAGCTAAGTTTATGGAGCTTCTATAGTTTTTTCCACACATGGCTACTATATATGAGGAGAGGATTCAGCATTTTGAGAAGGGTTTTAACTCTGATCTAACCACACCTACATCTGATCTAGAGAATAGAGAGAGGTTTGCCACCTTTGTGGAGTTAGTTAGGCGGATAGAAAGGACGTGACTGAGAAACGTGAAGTCAAAAATAGAAAAGTGCATACACAGTTCCAAGGACAGAGGTCCAAAAGTTTTAAGAAACCAAGGTTTTCTGCACCAATAGCACCACAGAGGTTCAATGCTCAGACACAGTGGACATCCAACAAGGGTAGAGGTCGTAGTCTACCACCAAGTAGAGCCCATAGTTCGGCATTAATGTCAGTAATAGGACCATCTAGGCTGAAATGGGAAAACCTAAGTTGTTACCAATGTGGGAAGCCAAAACATCTGATGAAGGATTGTCAAGTTAGAGATAGGGATGTAACCCAACCACTAAGGCTGAGTCAACAAGGCTCTCAGAGGCAACAGTTTAGCAGTGGCACACGAGGGCATGGACAGGCATCCTAAGCTGGTTCATCTACACCCAACAATAGGATGTGTGGTCGACAACCACCAATGGCGAGATTCTATGCTATGAATCAGTCGGAGGCAGTGGTTAACCCATGAGTCGTGACAGGTCAGATGGAATTATTTCATTCTGATATGTCTTCATCCTACTTCATATCTGTTTTGATTGATCCAGGTGCTACACATTCCTTTATCACTCAAGAAGTGATTCATGACTGCAATATGACTGTCAATCGTAGAGCAGACAATATGTTATTAGAAACTCTGTTAGTCAGATCTGCGGTGTTGCGGGAGGTATGTTCTCCATGTGTTCTTTCCTTTTCAGAACACAACATTCAGGTGGATCTTATACCACTTGAGATGCACGAGTTTGACATAATTATTGGGATGGACACACTAGAAAAGTATAAGGTTGTCTTGGATTATGGTTTCAAGCAAGCTATGTTCACAGACAATGGTGAGACATGGGTCTTTCAGGGGGATAGAAAGATTCTTCCAACCTGTCTAGTGTCAGCTATGATAGCAGAAAAGTTGATGAGACAAGGATGCTTCGCATTCTTGGCACATGTGGTAGATATCAGAGTAGAGAGTCCTAGTCTTTCTGAAGTTCCTATTGTCAGGGAATTTGAGGATGTGTTTCCTGAAGAACTTCCAGACATTCCTCCACCTCGAGAGATTGATTTCAAAATTAATCTGATTTTGGGTACGCAACCTATAGCTCAAACACCTTATAGGATGGTGCCACCTGAGATGGCAGAACTTAAGAAATAGTTACAGGAGTTTCTTGAGAAAGGTTTGATTCGACCAAGTACTTCCCTGTGGGGTGATCCAGTTCTTTTTGTTAAAAAGAAGGATGGGTCTATGAGATTATGCATAGACTATAGACAGCTTAACAAGGTGACTATTAAGAACAAATATCCTCTGCCAAGGATAGATGATATGTTTTACCAGTTGCGTGGTGCAACAATATTCTCTAAGATAGATCTAAGGTCAGGATATCATCAGTTACATATCAAGGAGAGTGACATACCTAAGTCAGCCTTTAGGACAAGGTATGGTCATTATGAGTTTGTAGTTATGTCGTTTGGACTAACTAATGCACCAGCTGTGTTCATGGAGCTGATGAATAGAATCTTCTGACCATTCCTTGATCAGTTTGTAGTGGTCTTCATAGACGACATCCTGATATACAGTAGAGATGGTCAACAACATGAATAACACCTTCTTCAAGCCTTGACATTGTTGAGACAGCACAAGCTATATGCTAAGTTTAACAAGTGTGAGTTTTGGTTGTCATAAGTGTCTTTTCTTGGACATGTTATATCTGCTTCATGTATTTGTGTTGATCTATAGAAAGTGGAATATGTGTTAGAGTGGGAACATCCCAAGACACTGACCGAGATTTGCAGTTTCTTAGGCCTGGCATGTTACTACAGGAGGTTTATTAAAGACTTCAGTTCTATAGCCTTACCCCTAACAAAGTTGACCAGGAAGGAAGTTCCTTTTGTCTGGGATGACAAGTGTCAACATTCTTTCCAATTGTTGAAAGAAAAGTTGACCAGTGCACATGTGTTAGCTTTACCTGAGCAGGGAAAGGGATACATTGTTTTCTGTGATGCCTCCAAGAATGGTCTAGGATGTGTACTGATGCAGAGTGATCATGTAGTTTCTTTTTCTTCCTGACAACTTAAGAAACATGAGGAGAATTATCCGACGCATGATCTAGAATTACCTGTAGTGGTTCACGCGTTGAAGATCTGGAGACATTATCTCTATGGAAAAACATTTCAGATTTTCATAGACCATATGAATTTAAAGTACATCTTCTCACAACACGAGTTGAATATGAAACTACACCGTTGGATGGAGTTAATCAAGGACTACGATTGTACAATTGATTATCATCCAAGAAAGGCTAATGTAGTGGCAGATTCACTAAGTAGAACATCATCATCGCCACCCATAGATAAAGCACGGTTGAACTCTTTAGTGTGCTTTAAACGAGACATGTTTGTCTCTTTGAGGCAAAACAATGTACAACTTAAAGTATCTTTGTTAGTTGTATTGTTAGCTGGGATGCATGTGAAACCTAAGCTAAAACAACTGATCAAAGAGGCACAACAGGCTGATACTGTGATTCAGCAGATTAGGTAAGAGTATGGTAGTGAGAAAAGGGATGGTTTTCATGAGTCAGAGGATAAGGTAGTCTATTACCATGGTAGGATGGTAGTACTTGATGCCAATGACTTAAGGAAGCTAGTCATGGAGGAAGTTCATTCATACATGTATGCAATACATCCAAGGTGTACCAAAATGTATCATAACTTAAAATATATGTATTGGTGGCCTGGTTTGAAGAAAGATGTAGCTGATTTTGTTATGCGGTGTCTAGTGTGTCAGCAGGTTAAAGTTGAACATCAGAAGCCCGCATGAACATTGCAACCTTTACCTATACCACAGTGGAAATGGGATCACATGACAATGGACTTTGTGGTTAGTTTACCCAGAACAGCCAAAGGTCATGATTCCATTTGGGTGATAGTTGATAGGTTGACTAAGTCAACACATTTTCTTCATGTCAAAACAACCTATACTGCTGAGAAACTTGCACAGATCTATATAGATGAGATAGTGTGATTACAAAGGGTTCCAGCTACAATTGTATCTGATAGAGGTCCCCAGTTTACAAGTCATTTTTGGGAATGACTACATAAAGCCTTGGGTACTCAGTTGAAGTTTAGAACAACTTTCCACCCTTAGATAGATGGGCAATCTAAAAGAACTATACAAACTTTAGAAGACTTGCTTAGAGCATGTGTTCTTTAGTTTGTAAGAAGTTGGGACATACACTTGAGCTTGATAGAGTTTGCCTATAACAACAGTTACCAGACTAGTATTGATATGGCACCATATGAAGCATTATATGGTAGATAGTGTAGATCTCTGTTATGCTGGTATGAAACAGGAGAATACCAAATTTTGGGTCCTGAGTTAGTGCAACAGACAACTGAGAAGATTGAAGTAATACAACAACAGTTGAAAGCCGCACATGATAGACAGAAGTCTTATGCTGATACGCATCATAGACCTTTAGAATTCCAAGTTGGACATAGAGTGTATCTCAAAGTCTCTCCTTGGAAAGGTGTTCTCATATTTGGGAAAAAAGGTAAGTTAGCTCCTAGATTTATGGGACCTTATCCAGTGACAACACGGATGGGAAAGGTAGCTTATAGGTTGGAGTTTCCACTTGAGCTACATAGACTAAATCCAGTGTTCCATGTATCTATGCTGAGAAAGTGTCATCCCAATACATAGTTAGTGTTGCAACCTATAGAGGTAGAATTAAACGAGGATATATCCTATGTGAAAGGCCCAATGATGATTCTTGATAGAAGAATCAAGAAGTTGAAAAAGAAAGACATAGTTCTTATGAAAGTTCTATGGAATCACCATGGCATTGAATAGGCCACATGGGATATATAGGAAGATATGAGGAGGAAGTACCCTTCTCTTTTCTCTTGAGATTTCAGGGACGAAATCTTGATTAGGGGTTGATAATTGTAACATCCCTGACCTGGGTTATGGCTTAACCCAAGAAGTTTTTCTTAAGTAAGTTGTACATAAACTTGTTTTAATCTTTTGAAAAGTAATTAAGACTCTTGTAGAGTTTAATTTTCAAGTTTGAGCTTATTTGCAAATCGTTTGTGCATTATATGATAGTTTGAGCATAAAGTGCAATTTACCCAAGATGAGGGGCTATATTGCAAAATGTCACATGTTTAATGTAACTCGTGTGTTTTAGCATCATAATAGAGAGAATTATGTTAAAGGATGGCTTGTGGAAAGCCTAAATTTCAAGTTGCAACCTGTTTGAATAATGTTAGTGCATTGTGCACCAATTTTGGTACAAATTGTAATTTACCCAAAATGTAGGGTTAATATGCAAATTACCACCTCTAGAGTGTTCCTACTCCATACTAGTATAATATAGAGGAGAGAGAAAGGAGGATACACCATGTTTGAATCAATTATGAGTGATGGTACTCTTGGTGATGAAATGACCAAGAAAGGGGTTGAATATGAAACCCTAACTTGAGTTGTATCTAGTTGAAAAGCTTATATGTGAGTTCCTATCGGCCAAGGAGCCATAGGGGGAGTCTCATATCTATTAGTTTACAACTTCCTTAGAAAAGTTGTATCGGGTTATGAATAAAGTGGTGATTTAGTTGATATATTTTATTCAAAGGGATAAGTAATGGACGGAAATTCATCCCTAGATTATCCTAAAGAGTTTTGCATGTCAAGATAAATGTTAATTCATGAATGTACACATGTCAACCATGCATGGACACGTGGCACCTAGTAGCTCAAATTGATGACACCTCATTTTCACATGTCTTCATGTACAACAAGTATATATACCCCTTCTTTCACCCCTTAGTGAAATTGTTCGAATCCTACCACCTCCTTTCTCTTAGATATCATGCATAGGGTCCTTGTATCATGCAGGAGTGAAGTGGTATTGTGCATAGGGCCTTTGGTATCATCCATAACAAGATCATATCGGCCAAGTAGGGTGATATCAGCCTAGTGAGGTTATATCGACCATAGTGAAGTGTTTTGATCACAAGTGAGGAGGATATCGGCCAAGGGTGGTGGAATATCATGAATGAATGGTGGCATATCGTGCAAGAGTAGTATGGTATCGTGCAAAGGTGCTAAGTAGAAAGAAGGAGCTCATACTTAACCCTAAGGTGAGGACATGATCATCTTCAACCTTGTATTGAACCATGATTTAAGGGTTATGATCTTCCATTCTTTTCTTCTTCACCAATTGCTTATCCATGGTGATTCTTTGCATATAGAGGAGTTGTGAAGTTCATCTTCAACCTTGGGAACGTGAAGCTTTGGAGCTTGGAGCTTGGAGCTTTGAAGTTGTTCTTGAGGTGGGTTATATAACTTGAACCCAATTATATTATTATGCACCTTCAATTTTGTCATACTTGTTGATCTACTTGTAATTTTGATTTCTCTTGAATAATTGTTGATCCCTTGAGTTTTAAAAGTTTCATGGGAGTGTTGTTCATGACATAGAATAGTAATAACAAAGTTCTAGAGGTTGATGGTGATACCATCATCAAAGGTAAAGTGATATCGGGTTCAAGCACAAAAGCAAGCACCACTAACCCGATATGGTGATGCACCTACTTCACTAAAATGATATGGATATGATTTAATACTTTATTGCAAGATATGGTGGTGTAGTATACACCTCTTGCACGATATGAGGTCAAGAAAACACCTCAAAAATGATATTGGGTTAAGCACACACTTCTTTTCCCGATATGGTATGAAGCGCACACACACCTCATACCCGATATGGTGTGAAGCACACACACACCTCAAACCCGAGATGGAAGCACACATACACCTCAAGGGTGATATGGTAAGCACACATACACCTCAAACCTGAGATGGAAGCACACATACACCTCAAGGGTGATATGGTAAGCACACATACACCTCAAAAGTGATATGGAAGCACACATACACCTCAAACTCGATATGGAAGCATGCATACACCTCAAGGGTGATATGGTAAGCACACATACACCTCAAACCCGAGATGGTAAGCATACATACACCTCAAACCCGATATGGGTAGCAAGCACACACCTCATACCCGATATGGTGGAAGCACCTCAAAACCCATATGAAGGAAAGCACTTTAAATGCAATGTACTTGATGGAGTAACACATGAAGTGTTTTATATCAAGTCATACATTAAGAAGTATGGAGTTTAATGAATAATGATTAAGTAGGATAATGTACCTTGAAGGAAAGGTTGAGCCAACTTAATAAAGTATGGAGTAATCAACATCCTAGTAAGGATGAGAGAGAAACTCCTACTTTTGTGATAAACATGCAATGGGCATACATTAATACTCCTAATCTGTGTAGGGTATGAATTAGGGTTTGATCCTTGATAATGTGATCTTGAAACCCTAAATGGTTAAAAAGGGAAACCCTAACCCTAATGTAGGGTGATGGTATTATTTTGAAACCCTAATCGATAAGAAAGGGAAACCATATCCCTAAGGATGGAATAGTGGTATTACCCTTGTATTGCATGGTGTTGATATGTATTTGATATGGTTGTTATCATGTATACTAACCATGCAGATATCATGAGATGATGAGCATAGCCTGGTATGAGCTATGATGTTTTATATGATAAAGATTTTAAATGGGCCTTGTGAGACATGTGAGATGCTTGTGTAACAAGTATCATGTATACCTTGGTCTGAGGACCTAGAGGTAATAGTTACCTGAAAAGTGATAACAGTGTTCAGTGATGAACTAAGGGTTGAATACCTAGATCTAGTAATCATGATAATGATAATGTTGAGGGATGAGAATTCCCAGTAATGAGATAAGGGATTGTGATCCTAAATGTTATATGTGTTTTAAAGATTTGAAATGTACTTGATACATGTATTACACTTTCTTTGTAGCATTTGTCATAAAAATTCATGTTTGAAAACTTGACTGATGCTAAAAGAATATAGTAATGCACTTAATTAATCACCTGGAATCTTATCATGTAGTTCCCTAACCATAGATCCATGATCGTCAGCAGCTGGTGATGGTGAAATAGGTTTTCGTACAAGATCTCCTAGAGAGCACATATTTTTTAATATGTGGGGATGATGGGTGAAAATATCCTTACACCCTAATAAGGGATTGATGTGAGATCTCCTTCATTATAAATGCCGGTATGGATGTATCACAAATCTCCAGATGATGATGAATGTCGGGATTTATGGTTGATAAACACAAGATCTCTTAATCCTGAAGAGAGTGTAGCCGCCGTTGTAGCTCTATAGCGAAGTTGCCAATATACCCTGGAAAGCTATGTAGCAGTTGACATGAGATTTCCTGCTTGTGGTCTTGCACTGACCGAGACAGCAGAGGTCATGGCAACCAACTCTTCCATTGACCTTGTATGGTACCGATGCTTTACGGAGTTGTGGTCAGTTGGAGTATCAGTGGTATACCTCATCTCCTCAGGGCATAAGTGTGATTGTAAAATGTAGTCAGCCGTGTAGCGTATTTTCTTAAGGATGGAATACAGAAATCATTGGTTGACATTACATTTCTTATTGTATCTTTAATGGATAGATGTTATACATGTTCTTCATATTCCTTATAAAATGAATAGATGAATTACTACTTTATCATATATAGCTGCAATGTTTCAGAAGATGGTATTGCTCTATTCTTCTTAAAAAATGATTAAATCCTACTTATTAATATAAAAGAATCCTCAACTAAGTTTTATTACTATTTATCTACAATAATAATATTGTCAGCGGAGAGTTATATCTCTCATTGGGACATGGGTCTCACCTCGTTGGTCACCAACATTTTTAGGTGGACACGGACGAGGAGGTAGGGACCATACAGTAGAGGGAGGACAACAACATCAGGGGCAACAGTAGCATTTCAGGTTGAGTGTACTATTTGTCGTGTCATTTAGATATAAGTCATATGTGTCGTCTCTGTACTCTTAGGTCCTTGGAGTCAATACGTAACAATTTTATGAACGATTTGAGATTTTGGCTTGTACGCCTCGAGGTTTTATGTTGCTTATGTATAGTTTTGGCAAAGCAACTATTGTATGTAACCCTCAAGATGAGATGGTACAGGATATGTACAATATGAACCATGATGTATGTAGTACTTTGGTTCTCTCATTAAGAGTTTCTTGGAAATGGATCTCTTTGATATTGGTTTTAATTTTAGTGATTTTTGTTAATCTGTTGCTTATAGTTATTCCGCAATTATTTACTGGTGATATTTTGATTTATTATCATATTATCACATTCTCTCTCTTGTTTATAAGTCTTAACCTTACAGGATATATGTATTCCATGGCATATGTATGCTATGGTGATGGTTATGTGATACATGGTGGTGCTTATGCACACTTATGAGACAATATGTGATGATGAACATGCAAGCCTTAATGTGATAGGTCTTATGACCTGGTGATGGCTTGATGCCTATTGAGAGATGATGTCCTCAAGTGATGTGATTAAGGGATAAAGATCCCATGGTGATATGAGACATTGATGATGTCCTTGTGGATGGTAAAATTTGAGTACCATTTTGGTAGTTGTGTGACAAGATCACACCTTATACGTTTTACATCTTTTGGAGATACAACACACCCTTATACTTGTAGAGTTTATTTTAGCTTTATACGTTGCAACTTTATTGATGTTAAAAGTCACCCAATTGGCTAACTAATCAAGTGAAACATAATCATGTAGTTTGTCTTGTGCCACAGATCCAATTCTAGTGTCAGCTTTAATTGTTGGATTGGTGAAACGAGTATAACTCGAAGCACATATTTTGTAATAGGTGGGATACAAGTTGAGTATCTCCTTGTATCCTAAATTAAAGGTTGTGTGAGACGATCATGTGTGAGCCTATCTCCTTGTCATATGGATGGCCATGAGTGAGCCACTCCTTTTAAGAACGACCATGTGTGAGCATGTTCTTCTAGCGTCGTTACATGTACCAAGGTGGGCTAGGTGTTTATATATATGGACGGCCATGCGTGAGCCGATCCTTGTGCTGACTATATGTCACTCTTTTGTAGTTTACTGATATGTCTCTGCGGTGTTCTCTTGAGCTGACCAAGAAGTGTATGAGAGGTCGTGGATTCTAGATCTTCCGTGGACTGTATATGGCACTGATTTTGACTTAGCAGTGGTCAGTTGTACTTGGGTGGTACGACTCAAATCTTTAAGGAATAATAAAAGATGTAACACATCTGTGTAGTGCATATGCTTAGGATGACATATGTCTCACATTGGTTGAGACTTTGCCTTATCCTTTTATTGATTTCTTGAATTATAAGATGGTAAGATAAGTCAACTATTATACATGTTCTTCACATTCCTTTTTCAAACATAACTTGATCTACTCCTCAGTGGTGGCTACCTAATCTTGTTTAATCTTCTTTTCTGGTTATATACATATCATTTAGCTGAATCTGCTTACCCTGATAGTATGTTATTTTACTTGTTTAGTTCATCTATACTTTAATAGCATTGGCGGAGAGTTATATCTCTTGCTGGGACGTTTGGTCTCACCCTGTGAGTTTCCACATATTTTAGGTGACCGTGCATGAAGAGGTAGAGGTCGTGCAACTGAGGAAGAGTAGTAGCTGATAAGGTTGGATGTGTTGTTAGTCTTTTAGTATTAGAGTCCTAGAGTCGTCCCTATACACTCAGGTCCTTGGGGTGATATTGAGATGTTTTGTGGTCATGTAATCAATACGAGGCTTTTTG
Organism: Alisma plantago-aquatica; assembly: GCA_963693085.1. Classification (NCBI taxonomy): domain Eukaryota; kingdom Viridiplantae; phylum Streptophyta; class Magnoliopsida; order Alismatales; family Alismataceae; genus Alisma; species Alisma plantago-aquatica. The sequence continues at coordinate 845,688,208 of OY856413.1, forward strand.
CTTGTATATATGTATGTGGAATCCATATCTTATGTAACAGGTTGATGATAGGAACGTTGATCTACAGTGATGTAAGGACCACATAACATGTTATGTGCTGCATGTGTAGACTTTGTGGACTCATATGTAATAAGCTTTTGGTTTATGGTGCTTGAATGAAATCAATTTCAATTACCTATGTTTTTTGGTAATTCATTTGCTTAGTGATGTTTAAGCTCTTAGTTTTGTGAAATCTCACTTTATGGCGCGATGGGGCATCACAGTTAAGGTTGATATCTTAGATTTAGGTTCGTTGAGTCTACAGGGACCTAGGACTAGGGTTTGTATCTATTCTAGTGTACTCCAGTCTATCTTATAGTGACTTTTTCTTATGCAGAAGAATAAGAAGAAGAAGAAGAAGAAGAAGAAGAGTAGAAAAGATGTTTGGAGAACGCGAAGAACACTCTAGAGAGAGTAGTGTTATACCACCCGATGGTGGTGTGAGTGCTCAAGAAAGAGAAGATCAGGTGTCTGCTGAGCCCCTATTTGACTCGGTTGTGGTAGAGAACCCTGCCTTCCTATCTATGTTTGGGAAGTTTATGGACATGATGATGCACATGGTAGACAGAATGCCTACCCCTCAACCTAGGGAAGTTGTCCCCGGTGCCGAATCTTCAGGACTTGGGAAGACCTTTGAGAGGTTGAGACGTGCTGGTGTTGTGGAGTATGTTGGTACGAATGATCCAGCAGATGTTGATCTTTGACTGACATAGTTAGAAAAGGTTTTCAAGATCCTTAATATCCCTAAGGTTGATAAGGTAAAGCATGCAGTATATCTTATGAAGGGGAGTGTTGGCCATTGGTGTGCCATCAAAGAGGAGAAATGGTCGGGTTTTAATATCAGTTGGGAGGAGTTCAAATGAGAGTTTGTAGTAGATACTTTTTGTGTACCTATTTGGATGAGAAGATCAGTCAGTTTGAGTAGATCCAGAAGGGATCCATGTCGATCAATTAGTACGAAACAAAGTTTATGGAGTTGTTGAGGTTTTGCCCTCACACGGCGTCAATGGATGAGGAAAGGATAAGACATTTTGAGAAATGTCTGAATGGTGAGCTGATGACATCGGTGGTAGCACTTGAGAACCATGAGAAGTTTATGATGTTTATAGAGTCCATCCAAAGGATTGAGCGGTCTATGGTTAAGAATAAGGAGAGGAGTGTCAAGAAGAGGCTAGCACAGTTCCAAGGACAGTCATCGGGAGGCTTTAAGAATCCTAGGTTTTCTGTGCCTCCAGCATATCAGAGGTCCAGTGCACTGACCCAATGGTCACCCAGTAAGGGCAAAGGATGCAACTTTCCACCAACAGGATCTCAGAGTGTGGCATCAGCTTCGGTGATTGGGTCGTCTCGTCCATGGTATGAGAACAAGACCTGCTACAAGTGTGGATGGAATGTGAAGTTGTTCTGCACTATGAAGGATGAAGAAGTCACCCAACAACTGAGGTAGAGCCAGTAGGGCTCATAGAGATAGTAGTTTAGTGGCAATGGAAGGGGACGTGGTCAAGCGTCTCAAGCTGATTCTTTAGGACAGGCCAAGAGAGGAAGAGGGTGGCAACATACGACGACTAGGTTCTATGCTATGAGTCAGTCTAAAGGAGTGTTCAATCCGCGAGTAGTGACAGGTCAGATGGAGTTATTTCATTCTGATTTATCTTCTTATTGTTGCATAACCATTTGACTCGGGTGTGACACACTCTTTTTTCACTCAAGAAGTGATTGATGCGTGTTCCTTGCCTGTTAGCCGTAGATGGGATAATATTCATTTAGAAACCCCATTAGTTGGTTCTGTGGAGTTGCGGGAGGTGTGTCCTTCCTATGTCCTTTCTTTCTCAAGACATAGCATTTAAGTGGACCTCTTATCACTTAACATTCATGGCTCTCAATGTGATCCATATAATGGATACTTTGGAGAAGTATCAGGTGGTCTTGTATTATAGCTCCACAGTGGCGACGTTTGTAGATGGTGTTGAGACATGGACATTCCAAGGTGATAGGAATATTCTTCCTACCTGTTTGGTATCAGTGATGGTGGTTGAGAAGCTAATGAGACATGTTTGTGATGTGTTCTTAGCGCATGTGGTAGATACCAAGGCGAGGAGATCCAGGAGGTGCCATTTGTTAGAGAGTTTGAGGATGTGTTCCCAGACGAGTTCCCAGATGTTCCCCCTATCAAAGAGATTGATTTTGAGATCAACCTAGTCCCAGACACGCAAGTGATAGCACAGAAAACATATAGGATGACACCAACAGAGATGGAGGAGTTGAATAAATAGTTGCAAGAGTTGCTTAAGAAGGGTTTCATCAGACTGAGTATGTCACTGTGGGTTGCTCCCGTATTGTCCATCACCTCCTGGGTTAGGTTCCCAGCCCTCCTCATCAGCATCATCATCTGGAACGTCATCCCCTTCCTCCTCTAGTGGGCCATACACAACGCCCGAGGAAGGGATGATGCAAAAGAAAGCTGACGGGACTCCAGCAGGACAAGTGAGCTCCTGCGGTATGGAAGAAGTTTCTCCCTCAGCCTCCCTGGACAAAGCTGAAGACAACGACGAATCGATCAGCGTCGGGGAGGACTCTTCTGACGAATCATAGGGAGAAAGGGGGGACATCCACTGTGTTAATGATGGACACCCCCCTCGAAGAAGGAGTTCGACGACAGATGAGTTTTCTGCACCGTCAGAGATCCCTTTCTTCGAGATGGTTGATTTTGAAAGGAAAGCCATCAGATACTTGACGATCAGAGACCACAAACTGCTAAACAATGTCCTGAGGTCGCAAGCTAATGAAGAAGACATCGTCTGGAGCGACGGGTACTTCTCCACACAATGAGGGGAGCTGAGGAGCATATTTCACTCGCCAACCATCGTCTCCAAGAAGTTGTTCAGGGTCCTAGAAGGTGCTATACTTGAGAATCTCAGCACCAGGACAGGCCGACAACCGATCTACACTGCCACCCCGGCCTTGGCAAGAAGACTAATGATGGGGTTGTATGATTTTGTGCAAGTGGCCAACATGTTGAATCATATTGAAGACCACAACGCAAACCTGGTGTTGGCCCCTTACAAGCACAGAAAGAATTGGTTCCTGTGCGTGGCGGACCTCCAACATCATGACGTCCAGCTTCTCAGCTGTTACAACGAGGAGGTTCCACGCTCAGGACACATCTTCGTATGCCCCAAAGACAAGGTCTTGAGGCTCCTTCCGCTGTGTCTTCTCCGAGTGATCAAGCATGGAATCCAACACCACTCTGGCATTTGGAATTTCTTCAGCATCGGAGACTTCCCCGTCCAAGAAGAAGCGGGAAGCAGAAACAACGCATTTATAGTCCTCTGTGCCATAGAGTTTCTTCATGTATTTGGATTCATAAGGAAACTCAACAACCAAAACTTCTATCAGCTCAGGAGCGTCTACGCACTGATGCTGATCAAGGACAAGCGTTATTTCCGGGACGCAGGCATCCCAGAAGAGTTGTTGAATAGTGATTACAAAGCCGAATCCTCCAAACCCAGCAACCCTCCATAGGAAGCGGCCGAGATCGCCATGGACATTTATGGGGCAGGCAAGCGGATGGATGTTCTAGAAGAAATACTTTCAAAAGAAGGCCCCGCTTTGCCTGATGCTTCGGAAGAAATGATCAGCAACTTCGACCGTTCCTCATTCTCTACACTAACACAGGAACATGTAAACAAAATCTTGTAGAAGTAAGCTGACTCTACCCTCGCAGACGTCATCTACGAGGCAGACAGTGTCATAGTACCAGTTGACGATTTAAGGGACATGGTGAAAGAAGGAGGATGTTTGGTGATATCATTGGTAGTCACCTACATCCAGATACTACAGAAGAAGTTTGAACAAGCATACATTGCCCATCCAATGTTGTTCAATGACATCTGCCTTGCCAATGAGTTAAGAGCAAAATAATCTTTTCTGGCAGAGATACAGAGCAGAATTCCACGTTTCATCTTCCTTCCTATCATGTACTACAACCATTGGATGCTCCTGACGATGTACACTCACCCTCAAGCAGGAATTTTCTACAACATCTTAGACAGCAACAAAGATCATCCAGTGCAGTGTACATCGACAATATTGACACCCCTAGAACGCTTAATAAGGAAATACTATACGAAGGTGGCAACGCTGCTCCATCCATTCTTGGAGATGGTAGAGAGCAAATGGCACGAGCTTCATTTCTGCCATAGCAGTCCACAACAAGTTCCTCTATCCAATGACTGCGGCATTTTCATGCTAGAATGGATCTCTAGCTCGATGACGCTACAACAAACGCCTGACAAGCTCCACCACATCGACTATCACAGTAAACGTGGAGAATATGTGTGGGAGCTTATATCTGACGGAGGCGCGCTCACCAGCTAGCCATCACTGACTTATCACTACCTCACCTTATCTTTTCTCACTACTCTAGGACAGAGTGTGGGATAAGTTTGGGGGTACTATATATCAGTGAGGGAGGTATAAAATTTCTCCCATTTTGCATTTTGTCTTTATTCTTTCTTTTTAACATACTCTGTGTATATATACATATACAAGTCTAATACAATATAGTGCATATACAACCCCTTGCCTCTATACATTTGTACAAAGACACTCCATAGTAAAAATATGATACAGCTTCTCCCAACTTGTTTTCTCTATGTCTAAGGTGGTGCAGGTTTTGTTATGTTTTTCTAAAATTGCAATCTCAAATGACAAAGGCTATAACTTTTCTGCACCAATTTTGAAAAATAATCTCGCAACAGCTAAGAGATGTGTATGTGAAGGAAAAAGCTGCCCAAACAACAACTTGCTTTTGTTTCCCTACCCATCAAAAATCCCAAAAAGAGAGAAAAGCCTTATGAGAGTGAATAAAAGCATGAGAGTTGTGCCTATATATATATATATATATATATATATATATATATATATATATATATATATATATATATATATACACTTGTTTTCCAAAAGTAACCATCTTTAAGCATGGTAGATCCAGGCCAGTGGTACGTAGGATGTGAAATCACTACTCTAAATCCAACTGGCTTGGACTGTAGGGACCACTCGCCCGTTAATGGACCCATACCTGGATGGACTGATGGGAAACAAGAAAAACCCAAAAAGCCTTAAGCCTACCCAAAAACCCAACTTTCTATTCACAAAAGTTGTTTGGTGTCAAAGCTAACTTCGGAATCATGCACCTAAGTCTCGACAAAGATGAAGAGAGAATTTTTTCTTAAATAAGGCAGGAACAATAAAGTCTGGTGTTCGTATTCAGACAAAATTTTCATTAAGACATCTCATTACTCGCTCAAACCCCTTGTCTGAAGACTATGTCGGGTTCTGAAGAAGTATCGCAAAACAAAGCCTTAAAATATGTACATATTGATTGGGGACAATCAAAATGCTAAGTTTGGGGGAGCTGATAACACCCTTTTTGGGGTTATTTATGGCCTATATTTTGTTGTCAAAACTACCCTCTAAACTATTTTTCCTATCAATTTTGTTATGTTTTGAACAAAACTAAACTGTGCTACGCTCTGACCAATTTTTGCATCCTTTTGCAGAGTTTTTCCTTGTCTTTCCACCAAAAAGGCCTGTCTCGGCCCATGAATGGTGTTTACCTGCATCGTCCCTCCTACCAGTCAGCCGACACACTCGTTACCCATCGCGCAGCAGCCCGATACAGCTGTCGTGCGACACGGGTGTGTCGCGCAAGAAGACCCCGCCGGGCAATACGCCACTTACTCGATAGGGAGTTGTACCCACCACGACTACTCTCCCGATGTAGCGTGTCGCGCGATATGAGCCACCCACCGGCAGGCACCCACCCATCACGACTACCCGACACACTTGCAACTCGACACCCGCTATGCCAGGCGACACGCATGTCGATCATCCCCGAAGCCACGCTAATGGAGCCGATGGAGGACATGTGGCGCCCGAAGAACTGCAACTTCTTCCAACCACTACCTATAAATAGAAGCTACAGGACTCCGATGGGACGGGTCAGAACCCTAGTAAAAGCTAACCTTCGAAAGCTTCAGAAGCTAGTGTGACACGTTCCAAGGGCGTGCCACGCAATACTAGGTGAGCACACCCCCTACCTGAGAGGGGCGGGAGTGGTTCACTTAGAACCTGTCCCGGTAGCTAGAACAGCCCGATACGACCAAGAAGGCCACCCGATGTGTCGGGTTCCTAGATGGGATCTTGCCCGAGACGGCTCGCCCCTACACCCGATACAAGGAACCCGAGAACCTAAGATATCTTTAACCCAGCACGATACTGAGCTCGATATGGATTTCCCATCACGGCGTGTCGCCCGAGAGGGTGGTACCCCGATACAGCCGTATCAGGTAGTGAGCCTTGGTCGTCATGCCCGCCTATCACTGCCTGTCACCCGACAGGGGCTGGCCACCTGACACGGGCATGTCGGGCAGAGCTCCCGTCTGGTATCGGGTTAGAGGTACCATAGGGGTCTGTTGTTGTATATCGCCCTCTTATATCAAGGAGGCGATACCTATCTTCCCTTTTACAGTCATTTACTTTCATTTATTATGCAATGTAACTAAAACCTTTTATACAATGCTTATGCTAATGGAATTAATGGAGTTTTAATACATATTGCTCTATGTTTGGCCCCCTTTATTGGATGATTTCTTTTTCTTAGCATCTGAACTCTAGCTTGTATGCTTGGATCATGTTTTGACTAGCTATCGAATCATGTTTCCCGTTTCAACTCCCTCGAGAGAGGTGTTGTAACTCTAGTATTTGGTCCGATCAGGGAGTACGAGAGTACCCAGGGTCGGAGTTTCTTCAGTTATCTTTCCACTCCAACCCTAGGCTACTACCTTTTAGAGAGGGTGTTGGTGCTTAGTTGGAGGTACCCACTTTGAGAGAAGGGGTACTAGATGTTTTCTACTGTCACTTGCTATGCCTAAGTTTTCTTCCTTTGTTCCTTAACTAGGCAATAGTGTTATCTCCTCAAGTTCTGTTGCACAAAACTCCTAAAAATTGATGAAATGCCAAAACCTTAAATCTTCCTTGTAACTCCAGTTGGAGATAGCTTTTTCTTTATAATGCTTTCTTGTAGCATTTTGTTTCCTTTTATTTTGTTGTTTACCGTTCTTGATCTACCGTTCCCTTGGGAACATTTTCTTACCCTTCTTTAATGGAGTGTAGAGTGTTTATTCTGCGTTCTTAGCATGACCACCCTTGTCCCTGTGGTTCGACCCCGATCTCTACTTTGGACCCCATTATCGTTGCGGGAGCCTAAGAGTCAGGATATTTAAAATTCTAACTACTTCAAATCCGCTCCTTTTGGATGCACGATTTAGGTCGGTCATAACTTCACCTCTGTGTTGTTGCCCCTAATCAAACTGACAAGAAAGGATGTACCTTTTGTTTGGGATGTCAAATACCAACATGCCTTCCCGTTTTTGAAGGAAATTTTGATAAGTGCACTAGTTCTAGTGCTGCCTGAGCAAGGAAAAGGTTACATAGTTTTTCATGATGCATCGCTGAATGGTTTGGGTTGTGTGCTGATGCAGGACAAGAACATGATATTTTTGCATCATGATAGTTGAAGAAGCACAAGGAGAACTATCCTACTCATGATTTGGAGTTGGATGTAGTGGTTCATGCTTTGAAGAAATGAAAGCACAACCTCTACGGTGAGAAGTGTTAGATTTTTACACAAGAACCTGAAGTACATTTTCTCACAGTAGGAGTTGAACATATGATAGAGGTGTTGGATGGAGTTAATCAAGGACTGTGATTACCATTCAGGCAAGGCGAATGGAATGGTAGATGCGCTAATCAGGAAGTCTTCTTCAACATCCTAAGTGGGTTGTGCACAGTTGAACTCCTTGGTGTGTCATAAGAGAGACATGTTAGTCTCCTTGCGACAGATGAACGTGAAGCTAGAGGTGCCCATGCTAGCAGGGCTATTGGCACAATTGTAGGGGAAGCCCACGTTAAGATAACATATCAAAGAGGTACAATAGGATGATATTGTGATAGAGGAAGAGATGAGGAGGAAGTACCCTTCTCTTTTCTCTTGATGATTTCGGGGACAAAATCTCTGTTAGGGGTGGATAATTTGTAACATCCCTGACATGGGTTATGCTTTAACCATAGATGTTTTGTTTAAGAAAGATAATTATATACTTACTATTATCTTTTGAAAAGTAATTAAGGCTCAAGAGGAACTTATGTTTCAATTTTAGTCCTTTTTGAATTATGTTGAAAACAATGTTTTGCCCGTTTTGGACTAATGTGCAAATTACCCAAGTTGAGGGGTTAACTTGCAAATGTTACATGATAAAATGTTCCTTAAGTGTTATAGAATCATATTAATGAGAATGATGCAGAGGTATGGCTTGTGAAAGCCTGAGCACCAAGAAAGAGCTTATTAAGTAATGTTTATGCATTACAACCTAGTTTTGGTGTAATGTGTAATTTACCCAAAACCTAGGGTTCAATATGCAAAATACCACTTATTGAGAGTCCCTAATGTTTCTTGGTATCAATTAGAGACAAGAAAACCAGAGGGGCGTCTCATTTGAATCTCTTTAGAGGAGAGATAATCTTGATATTAAAATAATCAAGATTTAAGCATAATGGAAACCCTAATTCAATTTAATGCAAAAATAAATATATTAATGGAAGTGCCCTTCAACCAAAAGTGTTATGGTTGAATTTTTATAAGTTTTTACGTCCTTGTGCCTTGCAATGGCACCGAAATATCTAAAGTGAGTGGAGAACCCACTCACATTAGTTAAAGAAAAAGTAATATCCACTAATTTTTGGATATTATTATTATATAGATTAAGGTGCTTAATTTGTTTTCTTTTAATTCATGGATAAAGAAGAGGATTTTGAAGGGGAGGATGATGTCTTAGTATTCAAGTAATTTAGGGGGATAAGTGGCACCAATTTAAGGAATTGAAGGATTTTTATAACACTTTCTCTCTCTTGAAATTCCCTTACATATATCCCATTTTTCACCCACATGAAAGACTCTTTTTGACTCTTCTTTCTTTCCTTGCTTTGGACGAACACAAGGAAACTTAGGAGAAATAGGAGGACGTACCCCAACCTATAGGTAAGCTCCATAGTCATCTTCAACCTTGATTTCATGGTGGAAATCGAAATTCAATGCTTATTTTCTTCTTTTCTCCATTCAATGCTTAACCTTGATCATCCTTTGCATCCAAAGACTTGAGCACATACCTTGGATAGTTGAGCAAGCTTCATTCACCATTGAATATGTGAAGCTTGAAGTTTGGATTCAACTTTGAAGGCAGGTTATATAACTTGAACCCTTAAATATCATTATTGATTTCATTTCTTCATCATATGTTGATTCCTTTTTCATTCCTAAATTTCCTTTGGATTAATTGATGAAATAACCACAAAGATCACAAAAAAATTTCGAAGGTTTGTAGCTTGAATATGATTATGTCATCTTAGCACACACCTCAAGAAAAATCATGTGCAAACGGTTTCAACTTGATGACCAAACGGTCTCAAGACCGTTTGGTGATCAAACGGTCTCAAGACCGTCTGAGGGCAAACGGTCTCAAGACCGTCTGAGGGAAAACGGTCTCAAGACCGTTTGGGGTCAATTGTTGATGTGTATGAATGAAGATCCAATGGTTCAAATTGATCTAATTATAATGGATTCAAGAATGGGTGATCCATTTATTACAAATCCTAATCGGATTGAATGGTTGATACCCTAAATTGATGAGCCGATTTCTAAGTTGAATGGCCCAAATGGTCTGAAGACCATTTGAGGGAAAACAGTCTCAAGACCATTTGAGGTCAAACGGTCTCAAAACTATTTTAGGTCAAGAGGAGTCATGGATGGATGGAGATCCAAGGGTTACAAGTTGATCTATTTTCAATGGCCTTAATGTTGGATGGTTCAATGAGTGGAAACCTTAAATTGATTGCTTAAGAAACCCTAATTGATCCATTTGGTTTCAAGGTGGTTTGGACCAAATGGTATTGAGACCGTTTGAGTCCAAATGGTCTTGACACCATTTGGGATAAAACGGTCTTTAGACCGTTTGGAGGACAAACGGTCTCAAACCATTTGAAGGTCCAATCGGTTTCAAGGTTGACTTATCCAATCGGTTTAAATGATGGGTTGTTCATTCGGTTTCAAGGTTATTTTGATCAAACAATTTCAAGGGTTGAAGGCACTAAACGGTTTCAAAACCATTTAAGAGCAAACGGTCTCAACCCTAGATGCCCAAACGGTCTCAAGACCATTTGGAGGGCAAACAGTCTCAAAATCGTTTGAAGGTCAAGGAGGTCAAAACCGATTGAAGGTTCAAAAGTATTAAAACCGTTTGGAGACCTAATAGTCTCAAAGCTATGAAAGATCAATTAATCCTATGATTCTTAATGATGTTTATTAAATATAATAACAATGGTTGTACCTTTAAGGTACTAGGGTGATTAGTACCCTTTGAGGGGTTAACCTTTGATGCTTATGGAAGCAATTTCTCAACACACTATGCTAACCCTAAATGTATGTACTTGAATGAAGGGTTGATCTAATCAAATCAAGTTTGAAGTAATCAAAATCCTAGAGAGGATGAGAGAGAGAGGAATTCATACATGTATAATAATCATGTAGTGGTTAAACCTCAACACTCTCAACATGAATAAAATATGTAATTAGGGTATGATCCTTGATAAAGAGATCATGCAACCCTAATCGAGAAGGTTGATGAGCCCTAACCCTAATTTAGGGCAATGTTAGATGAAACCCTAATCTAGGGTAATGGTGTAACCCTAATCTAGGGTGATGATATGAGAAATCCCAATTCAGGGTAATCTAATGAAAAACCCTAATTTGGGGAAATGTTATAAGGAACCTTAATTCAAGGTAATGATGTAACCCTAATCTAGGGTGATGATATGAGAAATCCCAATTCAGGGTAATATAATGAAAAACCCTAATTTGGGGAAAGTTATAAGGAACCTTAATTCAAGGTAATTATGTAACCCTAATCTAGGGTGATGCTATGAGAAATCCCAATTCATGGTAATATAATGAAAAACCCTAATTTTGGGGAAAGTTATATGGAACCCTAATTCGAGCCAATGAAGTGTGAAACCCTAATCATGGGTGATGACATGTGATACCCTAATCTAGGGTAATGTTATGTGTAACCCTAATGCAATAATGGGATGTGAAACTCTAACCCAGGGTGATGCTATATAATGCTATATGAAACCTTAATATGAAATCCTAACCCTAATATAGGGTGAAGGTATGTGAAGTCCTAATTTTGGGATATAGTGCACAAAGCCCTAATCTTGGGTAATATGATGATAAACCATAACCCTAATTCTGGGTAATGGGATGAGTATCCCTAATTGACATGAATTTGGGAAACCCTAACCCTAATGAGGGAATAGTGATGCTACCATTACATTGCATAGTACTGATATGTAATTGATATAACTGTTATCATGTGTACTAATCATGCAGGTATCATGAGATGTTGGACATAGCCAGGTATGAGCTATGATGTTTTATTATTGAAATTGTTTTATGGGCCTTGTAATCCATAATATGCTTTGTTGCCTAATAAGAGGTAAAAAGAGATTAATGGGCTTTGAGAGCCATGTGATATGCCTGTATTGCAAATATCATGTTTAACTTGATCAGATGACCTGAAGGTATTAGTTACCTGATAAGTGGTAACAAGTGTTCTTTGATGAATTAAGGGTTTGAATGCCCATATTTCATAATCATGATGATGAGATATTAAGGGATGAGAATGCCCATGATGTGATAAGGGATTAAGATCCCAATATTTTATAAAGCTTCAAAAAGTACTTGATAGAAGTATTACATATTCTGAGTAGCAATTATTATAATGATTTATGTTTGAAAACCTACCTGATGCTAAAATAATATGGTAATGTACTTAATGAATCAAGTGAAATATTATCATGTAGAGCCCTGACCATAGATCCATCATCGTCAGTAGTTGGTGATGGTGAAATAGATTTTCCTACGGGATCTCCCGGAGGGCATACTGTTGAGTATGTGGGGGTTATGGGCGTGAATATCCTTACGCCCTAATGGAGTAATTGATGTGAGATAAACATTAAATCTCTCAATCCTTCATTATATATGCTGGGATGGATGTATCACTAATCTCCCGATGCTGGGATGGATGTATCACGAATCTCCCGATAATGTTTAATGTCGGGTCGATGTGAGATAAACATGAGATCTCTCGATTGCGAAGAGAGTACAGCCTCCGCTGTAACTCTATAGCGAAGTTGTCAGTATACCCTGGAAAGCTATTTAGCAGATATATAAGACTTCCTACATGGGAACTCGTACTGACCGAGATAAGGATGAGGTCATGGAAATCTGGCTATTCCATTGACCTAGGTATGGTACCGATTTCAATTTCATAATGGTCGGTTGGAGTATGAGCGGTCTACCTCATCTCCTCAGGGCATAAGTATGATTGTAAAATGTAATCAGTCGTGTAGCGTATTTGCTTAAGGTTGAAACATGAGAATCAATGGCTGATGTTACCTTGCTTATCATATCCTAGATGGATAAATGTTATACATGTTCTTCAATTCCTTATTGGATAAGTAACATGCTTCTTTATCAAGTTATAGCTGAAATGCTTGGAATAAGAATATTATTCTAATCTATTTAGATATTGATTTATCTACTGTTGAATAAATATGATTCCTCTGCTTAGTATTATGCCATTAAACTATAATAATAATGTTTTTGGCGGAGAGTTATATCTCTTGTTGGGACAATTTTCAATTGTCTCACCCTCGTGGGATCCAACTTTTTAGGTAGACACAGAATAAGAGACAGAAACCCTATTGCAGGGGAGGAGCAGTAGCAGTAGCAATAGGGACATCAGTGATATTCCAGGTGGAGGAACTGGCTGTCATATTTTGTATAGAGAGTCATATGTGTCGTCTCTGTACTCTCAGGTCCTTGGAGTTAGTAGTTAGTACTGGCTTGATGCCTAAGGTTTTTATGTTGTCTGTGTATAGTTTTAACAAGGCAGTTGATGCTTGTAATCCTCGAGAAGATACAGTACAAGATATGTACTTAAGAACTAGGATGTAAATGAAATATATTGGTTCTTGGTAAAAGAGTTTTCCTGTGTTTGGATCTCTTTGTAAATGGTTTTAATTTTTAGTGATTTTCAGTAATCTGTTGTTAATGATCGCTTCCATTTAGTGAATGTCATTTTGTTCGAACGGCATGTCACACAGATGATGAGACAATCTATTACCATGACAGAGTTGTGGTTCCCAATGCTGGTAATCTGAGAAATATGGTTCTAGAATAGGCTCACTCTTTGATGTATGTTATGCACCCATGTAGCACCAAGATGTATCACAACCTTACAGATATATATATTGGTGGCCTGGAATTAAGCAAAATGTAGCCCAGTTTGTGGCCAAGTGTGTAGTGTGTTAGCAAGTTAAGGTAGAGCATCAGAAACCTACATGGATGTTGCAGCCATTACCCATACCTTAGTGGAAGTGGGATCATGTCACAATGGACTTTGTGGTTGGTCTGCATAGTACAACCAAAGGACATTATTCCATTTTGGTGATAGTTGACCAGTTGACAAAGTCAACACATTTCTTGCCAGTGAAGAGAATGTATCCAGTAGAGAATCTTGCTCAGATATACGTGGATGATATAGTGTGTTTTCATAGTATCCCAGCTACTACCGTGTCATATAGAGGTCCTTAGTTAACAAACTACTTTTGGGAGCATTTGCACACAACTTTGGGTAAGCAGTTGAGGTTCAACACTGCTTCCCATCCATAGATGGATGATCAGTCTGAGAGGACCATACAAACCTTAGAGGACATGTTGAGGGCTTGTGTCTTCCACCTCAGTCTGATAAAGTTTGTCTATAATAAAAGTTATCAGAGGATCATCGACATGGCACCGTATGAGGCATTTTATGGGAGATGTTGCAAGTCTTCGTTGTGTTGGTATGAGACATGTGAATATCAGCTTCTTGGTGCAATAGGCAACAGAAAAGATCAAAGTGATTTAGCAGTAGTTAAAAGTAGCCTAGGATAGACAAAAGTCATATGTTGATACCCTTGGAGTTCCAAGTGGGAGACAAGGTGTATCTCAAAGTCTCTCATTGGAAGGGTGTTTTGAGGTTTGGAAAGAAGGGTAAGTTGGCTCCTAGGTATATGGTACCTTACCGTGTGGTGGCACGTGTTAAGAAGGTGGCCTACTAGTTGGAGCTACCACCTGAGTTGCATAGGTTGCATCCAATGTTCCATGTGTCTATGTCGAGGAAGTGCCACCCTGATATCGAGTTGGTTTTGTAGCCAGTGAAGGTTGAGCTTGATGAGGACATGTCTTATGTAGAAGGGCCCATCCTGATCCTTGATAAGAGAGTGAAGAAGTTTAAGAAGAAGTACATGGTGCCCATGAAGGTTCTATGGCATCACCTTGTCATTGAGGAAGCCACGTGGGATCTTGAGGAAGATATGCAGAAGAAGTACCTATCTCTTTTTGCTTAGGATTTTGGGGGTGAAATCCTTGTTAGGGGTTTATGGCTTGTAAGACCCCTGACCTGTATTTTAGGATAATCCGCTTTGTTTTGTCTTGATGTTGTGCTTAGAAACTTGGTCTAATCCTTGGAGATGATCTTAGACCATGTGGAGAGCTTAAGTCTCCAATTTAAGTTTGTTTGGATGTTGTTTGTGCTTTCTGTGCTAGTTTTGGTGCAAATTGCAAATTACCATTGAAAGTGGATTCTTATAATTTTAAACCTCTAGAGTGTTCCTACTCTCTATTGGCTTCATGAGGGAGGTTTTGGTACTTTGGGGCTCCTTTATGGACCCTTAGTTGAGCGGTATCATCCTTAGTGGTGATTAGGGTTTTTAAGGGTTTGGTGTGCCTTGACCATGTGACCCTTGTTGGTTTGTTTTGACCTAGGTCACAACCTAGGGCCAGATTGGAGGGTGTCATAGTTAAGACACCTCTCCTAGGCATGGTTTTCATGACCAAGATGGTCTTGGGTGTCTTGGGTCGATATGGGTGCTTTGTGTAGAGTGTTGCGACCTAGTGATCCTTGGTGGTGTGTTGCACCATGGACATTTCCATTGGGGTGTTACTGTCGCAACACAAGGGTTGGGTGGCCTAGGTGGTCAACATCCACCCTAGAGTGTATCACCATTTCTTGCATGTAGGCTTTAAGTGGTTTCATGTTATTTTTCTGGGTGGACAAGTGTCCCTTTGGGGTCTTCTTTCATTGAAACCTCATCCCTTGCCCTACCTCTCTCCTCCTTTGCTATATGAACCCTCTTCTCTCCATGCAAGTGATCTTTTTCAGCCATCCTTTTTATACTTCCTTGCTTGGACGATCTTGGAGCTTGGTGGAGCTAGAAGGATCTATTCTTGGTGCTTTGGAGGTGGTTCACCCTTGCATGTGGTGTTTGTGGTGATCCTTGGTCATCCTCAACCTTGGTGAGAGTTTATCTTTCCTCTAGGTTGTTTTCTTTGGATATTCTACCCCATCTTCTTCCTTCTTCTCAGCCTATGTTTTAACATGGTGGTCTTTCTTGGGAGTAAGCTCCTCATCACAAGGGTAATAGGCCATGTTTTGACAAGGCGAGACCCAAGTGAGAGGGAGTTTCTTCTCTCTTTTCCCCCATTCTTTCTTTTGGTTCAGCCTCGAGTGTCTCGCCTTTTCTTTAGCTATCTTTTGATCTTGGTGTTTCCTCTGTTTTCAGGCGTTCTTGAGGCCAAAAGTGGATCTTTTAGTGGAGCTTGATCTTCCTGGGTGATCATTTGTTTGGAGCTTTCCCTCCTTGGAGTAATATTCCTTAAGGTGGATTATATAACTATTAACCTTCTCTATTGTTGCACTTTCCATGCTTGCATGTTATTGTTTTTTCTCTCTAGATGTTTCCTAACATGCTAGTAGATGATGTTAGACCTTAGAGCTTTTGATGTTAAGATCATGATTGGTTTGGATGTAAAGAGTGAGACCCGATAGGGGGCCCACTCTTCATGGAATTGAAGAATATGTCCATCCAATCCCAAACATAGCAAAAGGGTAAGAAGGGAAGGAGGAATTTCATTCATTTCTCAAATGGTATATATTACAGAGCATGATAATGGATAAGCAGCGGAAACAAAACTATTACAAAGTTACAATGTGTATCATTATATAATTGCTCATCACCATAAAAAGGTGATTTTATAAATACTTGAACTATGCAAAACTAAGCCAGTAGCAGAGGGTAACCCAGCCATTCCAAGCTATCCTTAAGTCCATGTCATGTTGGTGATCTTTTTGAGATCTTGTCTTCCAATGTACCTAGACCTGGGTGGAAGGGAACATCACCCAGAACATAGGAAATAACAAAGAGGTCAGCAAAGGCTGAGTATGTACATATATAAAACATTCTGGGCATTATATAGGGTTAAAAGTACAAAAAAGAGATGTTCCCACAAGAAAAGGGGGGCTATTTGCAATTAGGTATGTTCAAGAGAAAAGTAACAAAAGAAATGAAGCAAAAGAAATGAGGCATGTTAAATTTTAGATTACAAGCATGATAATAAAGAGTGTCTTTCCATATCAATCAACCACAGATTCACATTAAAACAACAAATATTTGCATGCATAACAATGTAGACTAAATATACCTAAAACAGGGCCATAACACCATAGGATCATGGCCTAAAAACAAACAAGGGTGGAAACGCACACCCCGGGCGGAATACGCACACCCTATATAAATATGGTTGTACATAAGTACCGCTATTCTAGATATTCTAGTCAAACATGTAGCATGCATAAAATAGAGTGACAAGACTGGCATTTTAGTCAATTTCAAATAAAAAGACAATATAGCAAAAGGGGTCCAAAAACCCATTATAAACAAGGTATCACAATAACCAATTGAATATCATGAATTGAGAGAAGGAAAAATAATAAATGTCCAAGCAAGTGATTTTCAAGTAGAATAACAGTTCAAGGGATGCCTCATTAAAAGAATGTAGATTTTAGTCAAATAATGCCCAAAATAAAATAGAGGATGTACATACCTTATGACCAGTCCTAGATATTCAATAACACCTCCTAAGTTCAGGGTCAGGATTGTCTCAACCTAGTCACAATATATGTGCATTCGATTAATATAATATGCATTAAATCTTTTACTTAGAAATCGACCCTATAGTAGGTTGCAAATTTGGGCGTGAAACCTGTCCCAATGAATCAGTCGTATTTTTCTGATTTCAAAAACATATATATTTATATTTTTCTAATGAACCAATAATTAGTTATGATTTTTATAAGTTAAAGTCAATTACTGATAAAAAAAGAAAATAGATTGTGAATTGACCAAAATGCCCCTGAATCAAAGCAATTATATGTGACATGATGTCACGCGAACTTGGGGAAAATGGAAACATGATGTATTGGGGTCAACAGAGTCAAACACGACTTGAAATTCCTATTTTGCCCTTTTGGGTGTGACATGAATGTCACATGTGCCAAGGGTGATACCGGACTTAGCCCCAGGGGGGTTCGTCTCCCTGCTTCTCGCGCTGATAGCTCCTTCTGGAGCTCAGACCAGTAGCCAACGCATGTGGCTGGCTTCTTCACAGCCAAGGATCCAGTCCACTGGCTCCGACTTGCCAAGCCAAAGTAAATGTGCCTTAGCGCAAGGGTTGGGGTCGCTGAAGATTAGGATGAAGACGCCGTCGAAGCAGCGGAAAGCAGTAGATCAGAAACGGAAAACCATGGCTTGGTTTCCAAGAACAGATCCAAACCCTGGAAGCACGATTCATCCAAATGAATAAGAAGTTAACAGGTAGAAGAGAAATGGGTTTCGTAGGTGGGTATCTGCGAGAGAGAGTGTGGCGGGGTCAGGGACCTCCAAGTCTGCTCGCGTGGCAAAGAAACAGGGGAATGTGGTGGTGTTTTGTCGAACGGGCAGACGAGACAAACTCATGGTATATTGATCACCTGGAAAGAAGGAGCGGGGGTCATAGGTGGTTACCTCAGCATCTATTGGAACCGAGGTGACTCCAGTTGCCCGTGCTTTGGGTTTTTGCTTTAGGGAAGACGACCGTCATCTGAGCCCTCCACGCAACCATGATCGGAATTGGCCGCTGGGACCGAAGGCTGGTTCGTCGAGGTTAAGCCCTGGATCTAGAGGAAGGAAACAGTGGCTCCAAAACAGAAAGTCGATTGGTTGGGGGAGGAGCAACTCCAGCTGCAGGCGGCCTAAAAAGGGCATTTTTGATTTAGGGCACCGTAAGAGGTGAGTTATGGTTTGTTGGACTCGGTAGGGAGGGAGGAATCTGTTGGCGAAGAAAGCGTGGGGTTTGGGTGCATATGGAACTCCCACAGCTACCGACAAAACGAGTGTGTTCTGCCTGACTTAACTTGCGAGGAAACTGGAGGTAGGGGATGACCAAGTACCGCTACCTGACTACCCGGGTACCCAACCTGAGGGGTCCGCGTGATAGAAAACCGGCCGTGGACCAAAGTCCAGACCGTGACATTGAATCAAATGAACCGACCCTCACTTTAGGTTAAATCGTACATGGTCCATTAGGGTTTAGTTAAGGGTACATTTGATGTCCAAATGATCCCAAATTTTGAGGGTTGACTAATTAAGATATGAGGAACTCGATTATGGGCTTAGATTTGGGTTTTGAGGTTTCCTTAGTTGTAGCTTAATATTTGTGCATTAATCATCCAATTAATGCAATGAACTTAGTCTAATAGTCAATTATGGTGAAACCTTCACCTAGACTCGATTCCCGTACTATCTGATATCCAAAAGTATCATAGTTCTCAAATCTAGGGTCAAGCAATCTAGATTATCATTATTGTTAATAAGTTTCCCAATTGAGGTATTAAGGTAGCAATATCATATGACTTCATTTCTATGGATCATGAAATTAGTCAATCTAGGGTTTGAATATCAAAATATGGTTTCGTCTATTCTAACACAGTGAAACATAGATATTCAAAGGTAGTTAAAGGAAAAAGGGGAAAGGAGATTGGATATCCACATAATCAAATAGGGGCCTAGAAGAACGAAGGATTGTCCTATATGTCTGGAATCGAGTATGTTACAACACTCCACCCCTTAAAGAGGATTTCGTCCCTGAAATCCATCCAGTTGTGGTACGGTATGCGAAGTTATACTTTTAACCAAGTTATAAATTTCTAGTGTACTTAATGTAGGGGATCATAACATACTACTCATGTCACACTTATGGTCTACTCTCAAGGTGAAACTATATGTCTCCATGTGTCATGCATCCATTAATTTGATTATGGTAGATGTTGGGCTAGAAAATTTACAACAAGACCTAGGATTAGGTCTACCTACAATGTTATCATAGTTTTGCCATTCTTTGATCAAGATCCACATAATTTCTCTTGTTATCATCAAAATAACAACATTATCATTATCATCTACTCACCATCCTCATCATCATTATCAACATTATTATCATCATCATCCTCATCATCATCATCAACATATCATTAATATTATTATTAATAATAGTCACTTTATGTATGATGTGCATATATGTCGTGTTTTCCTTCCAGTATTAGGGTTATATCTTAAATTGAAATATTTATAGATTTATCAAGGGGGTGAATTATGAGGTGTCACATAACAACGACAACACATGTACTTTAATAGGCGCATTAGGGTTGGGGGTGTAAGTTTAGGGTTTTGTTTTTCAACGGATTTTCTTGTTCCTATATCAACACTATAGTGTGTTGTATGAAACTTATTGAATTTCTCATTCATGAGTTAACTTTACTCATTACATTAGACATGTGTTGATTAATGTATAGTCAACCCCTTTACGCTTCTATTTATCATGGTCACATGGGAAAATGTTTAGAAATTTCATCATACTTATCATGGTCACCCTAGCCTATATTGTATAGTCATCCTCACAACTTATTTATTAGCAATCTAGGATATAGGATATTAATTTGAGCCTTAGTGGAATCTTACTTTTACCCCTATCTGTCTGAAATACTCCCTTTAAGGATAACTCAAGACAAAGTTTTAAGATCCATTTTAATCATCAAAGTGACATGTAGGATGGTATGATTAGCAAGGCTCCTCTGGAGTTCCCAGTTTGGTATCCCCTACATATGTTTGACATTATTACTAGGAGTTATCCAAGTTTTACTTATGGTAGATGTTATTAACCCCGCTTATTCCTATTAACTAGATTGTACGGGAACTCCACCCCTTAAAAGGCTTAGACTATAACTTAGGGCACAACCTAGAGGGGGAAAGGGTGGATCCGCTAGATATTATATATATATTTACAACTAGCTATGTCAGTCTTAGACCTAGGGTATTAGGGTTGAACATGTCAACCAAGGGTACTTCACTAAAGATCTTCTCTACTACTCAACTTACTTAGGGTGGTGACTTGGTTCTGAAAATCATCGATGAGATCATAAAAAGAAAAATAAATCTTTTGTACATATAATTTAATAATGAAAATAAGTTTTTGCGAATAAGGACTGCCGATGAAGATGCAAAGTTGGCGCCAAAATCGATCTGAGAACCAAGTCAGACACCTACCACAACCTGACACACACATTACTATCCTATAACCACTTCCTTCTACAAAGAGGTATGATCCTCCTATCACTTAAAAGGGTCATGTGATAATCCTCTGATATGCAAGCAATGAGAGAGAGAAGGGAGTATATTGCTCATAGCCAACAATCGGTCAAAACCTACCCAAGCATGACATCCACCATTTCCCATGTCATTATAATTGACATAGCCTCATCGCAAGACCTAAGGGAGTCATATGATCATCCAATAATTATAGTAAGGTATGTGTGTTCCTTCTACACTTGACGATTCACAACTATAGACCTATCAAAAGGCAAGATGAACTATATAGTAAATTTACCAATAACATCATTCACTGGGTAATCTAATAGCACCATGGAGGCAAGAGAGGCAACTCCTAAGAATATTATACAAAACTTACTAGCTTCCACCCACTAACCTCATGTATGAGGCATAAAAGCTAAACAAACATGGTATACAAACCTTAGATAAGTGGTCTTGGGACATACCTATGTTGTGATTCTTCACATTGAAGGCAAGGCATGCTTAACAATAACTAAGCATGTTCATACCATCACTCAGTAATAAGGAAACATCTAAACTCCTAAGATTTACATCGAAAATGTTATATTTATAGTTCATGTGTTCTCAGCACCCCCATAGGATGTGTATGCAAGGCGTGCTAGAGAACACCAAAGGTAAATGGATTTTAGGTGAGAACTAGAATTTGCCTATCTATGACCTTTTTTTTTAAGTCAATCTGCACTTCATAGCTCTTAGGCTAATATCCTAGAAAGTCATGAGATGTAAACCAAACACTACAAGAGTCAGTTTGATGTGACTTTATCCCACCTCCATAAAGAAGGTGTGGGTGTTAAGGATTACTAAAGACTAACTCACATTCACATAGATAGGTCAAGGAGTGCAAGTGACCAAATTAATTAGGGGTTGAAAACCCTAATTGGTATTGAATACTAGGAAATAGGTTTATCAATAAACTCTAAGGGTCACCTATATAATTAAGGGTCAACCAATGATAACTTGAAATAGTCAAGTTACCGACTGCTCAGGCTCTGATACCATTTTGTAAAGAGTAAGACCCGATAGGGGGCCCACTCTTCACAGAATTGAAGAATATGTCCATCCAATCCCAAACATACCAAAAGGGTAAGAAGGGAAGGAGGAATTTCATTCATTTCTCAAATGGTATATATTACAGAGCATGATAATGGATAAGCAGCGGAAACAAAACTATTAAAAAGTTACAATGTGTATCATTATACAATTGCTCATCACCATAAAAAGGTGATTTTACAAATACTTGAACTATGCAAAACTAAGCCAGTAGCAGAGGGTAACCCATCCATTCCAAGCTATCCTTAAGTCCATGTCATGTTGGTGATCTTTTTGAGATCTTGTCTTCCAATGTACCTAGACCTGGGTGGAAGGGAACATCACCCTGAACATAGGAAATAACAAAGAGGTCAGCAAAGGCTGAGTATGTACATATATAAAACATTTTGGGCATTATATAGGGTTAAAAGTACAAAAAGAGATGTTCCCACAAGAAAAGGGGGGCTATTTGCAATTAGGTATGTTCAAGAGAAAAGTAACAAAAGAAATGAAGCAAAAGAAATGAGGCATGTTAAATTTTAGATTACAAGCATGATAATAAAGAGTGTCTTGCCATATCAATCAACTACAGATTCACATTAAAACAACAAATATTTGCATGCATAACAATGTAGACTAAATATACCTAAAACAGGGCCATAACACCATAGGATCATGGCCTAAAAACAAACAAGGGTGGAAACGCACACCCCGGGCGGAATACGCACGCCCTATATAAATATGGTTGTACATAAATACCGCTATTCTAGATATTCTAGTCAAACATGTAGCATGCATAAAATAGAGTGACAAGACTGGCATTTTAGTCAATTTCAAATAAAAAGACAATATAGCAAAAGGGGTCCAAAAACCCATTATAAACAAGGTATCACAATAACCAATTGAATATCATGAATTGAGAGAAGGAAAAATAATAAATGTCCAAGCAAGTGATTTTCAAGTAGAATAACAGTTCAAGAGATGCCTCATTAAAAGAATGTAGATTTTAGTCAAATAATTCCCAAAATGAAATAGAAGATGTACATACCTTATGACTAGTCCTAGATATTCAATAACACCTCCTAAGTTCAGGGTCAGGGTTGTCTCAACCTAGTCACAATATATGTGCATTCGATTAATATAATATGCATTAAATCTTTTACTTAGAAATCGACCCTACAGTAGGTTGCAAGCTTGGGTGTGAAACCTATCCCAATGAATCAGTCATATTTTTCTGATTTCAAAAACATATATATTTATATTTTTCTAATGAACCAATAATTAGTTATGATTTTTATAAGTTAAAGTCAATTACTGATAAAAAAAGAAAATAGATTGTGAATTGACCAAAATGCCCCTGAATCAAAGCGATTATATGTGACATGATGTCACGCGAACTCGGGGAAAATGGAAACACGCTGTATTGGGGTCAGCAGAGTCAAACACGACTTGAAATTCCTATTTTGCCCTTTTGGGCGTGACATGAATGTCACATGTGCCAAGGGTGATATCGGACTTAGCCCCAGGGGGGGTTCGTCTCCCTGCTTCTCGCATTGATAGCTCCTGTTGGAGCTCAGACCAGTAGCCAACGCCTGTGGCTGGCTTCTTCACAGCCAAAAATCCAGTCCACTGGCTCCGACTTGCCAAGTCAAAGTCAATGTGCCTTAGCGCAAGGGTTGGGGTCACTGAAGATTAGGATGAAGACGCCGTCGAAGAAGCGGAAAGCAGTAGATCGGCAACGGAAATCCATGGCTTGGTTTCCAAGAACAGATCCAAACTCCGGAAGCATGATTCGTCCAAATGAACAAGAAGTTAACAGGTAGAAGAGAAGTGGGTTTCGTAGGTGGGTATCTTCGAGAGAGAGTGTGGCGGGGTCAGGGACCTCCAGGTCTGCTCGCGCGGCAAAGAAACAGGGGAACGCGGTGGTGTTTTGTTGAACGGGCAGACGAGACAAACTCGTGGTATACTAATCACCTGGAAAGAAGCAGCGGGGGTCATAGGTGGTTACCTCAGCATCTATTGGACCGAGGTGACTCCAGCTACCCGTGCTTCAGGTTTTTGCTTTGGGGAAGACGACCGTCGTCCGAGCCCTTCACGCAACCACGATCGGAATTGGCCGCTGGGACCGAAGGCTGGTTCGTCAAGGTTAAGCCCTGGTTCGAGAGGAAGGAAACGGTGGCTCCAAAACAGAAAGTCGATTGATTGGGGGAGGAGCAGCGCCAGCTGCAGGCGGCCTGAAAAGGGCATTTTTGATTTAGGGCGCCGCAAGAGGTGAGTTATGGTTTGTTGGACTCGGTAGGGAGGGAGGAATCTGTTGGCGAAGAAAGCGCGGGGTTTGGGTGCATATGGAACTCCCACAGCTACCGGCAAAACGAGTGTGTTCTGCCTGACTTAACTTGCGAGGAAACCGGAGGTAGGGGATGACCAAGTCCCGCTACCTGACTACCCGGGTACCCAACCCCAGGGGTCCGCGTGACAGAAAACCGGCCGTGGACCAAAGTCCAGACCGTGACATTGAATCAAATGAACCGACCCTCACTTTAGGTTAAATCGTACATAGTCCATTAGGGTTTAGTTAAGGGTACATTTGATGTCCAAATGGTCCCAAATTTTGAGGGTTGACTAATTAAGCTATGAGGAACTCGATTATGGGCTTAGATTTGGGTTTTGAGGTTTCCTTAGTTGTATCTTAATCTTTGTGCATTAATCATCCAATTAATGCAATGAACTTAGTCTAATAGTCAATTATGGTGAAACCTTCACCTAGACTCGATTCCCGTACTATCTGATATAAAAAAGTATCATAGTTCTCAAATCTAGGGTCAAGCAATCTAGATTATCATTATTGTTAATAAGTTTCCCAATTGAGGTATTAATGTAGCAATATCATATGACTTCATTTCTATGGATCATGAAATGAGTCAATCTAGGGTTTGAATATCAAAATATGGTTTCGTCTATTCTAACACAGTGAAACATAGATATTCAAAGGTAGTCAAAGGAAAAAGGGGAAAGGAGATTGGATATCCACATAATCAAATAGGGGCCTAGAAGAACGAAGGATTAGCCTATATGTCTGGAATCGAGTATGTTACATTGGATGTAATATGAAACCCTAGTTTCTTTCCTTTGTACCTAATTTTTTTGGTGTTTGAGGTGCATGGTGGTTTTCCTTCCTTTATTGACCTTGGTGTAGTTGCATGCATGGTGATTGAGAGTTTTATGGTTCTATGAATCCTTTGTTTGGTTTGGATGGTGAAGATCTTGGTTTCTCTCCCTTGTAGAGGTTCCTTTTCATGGTGGTTTCCTGAAGTTTGTCTTAGGATTTGATTATTGTGTTGCACGAGGTATTCCTCTATGATGACGATGGGTTTCCCTTGTTGAGTCACTTGTTTTAGCCATGAGTTATCTTTGTTTTGACCTTGCTTTAACCTTGTTTCTTAGTCTTTGTGGTGGTTTGACCCTTGGTGGTCACCATGCCTTGTTTTGTCTTGAGTCGCGACATCTCTTTGGCTTGAGGTTTGGGGTCACAGTTGTAACGCCGCATTTGCCCTGGTGTTAATCACGGTCGTAACGTTGTGTTTGCCCTGGTGTTGGTGTTGTCGTCGTAATGCCAAATTTTGGTTTTGGGGTCTTGAGAGATCTTCTCTTTGGTGTGTCGTGGTCGTGACATTCCTGGTTGGCTGTGATCCATGAGTTGTTTTGGTTGGGATGCCTTAGTTGAGTGTCGTTCTCTCCTGCCTTGATTTGGGTAGGACCTTGCTTCTATTTAAGATGAATTCTTGCTCCAGTGTCAAAGATGTCCATGTCCTTGTTTTGGGTCATGATATGTTCTCCCTTGGGTGGTTGAACCCTGACCGTAGCTGTTGTGACCTGGTTGCTTGAGACTTGAGGCATGGTGTACATCATTGGTGTGTTGCGTTCATGACATGAGGGAGGTTAGACAAAGTCACAACACCATGTATGGTGAGTGGCCGCATCCCAAGATGGTAGTGGTCGTGACACATAGTTGAGGGGTGATTGTGACACATGCTTGAGTACCTAACCCATTTACATCTATGAGTAATGTATGAGCCATGTGCAGTGTTATGTGGATAACGGATTGCTTAACCTTAATCGTGCTTCCTAACTCTAAGTGTTCCAAGGATGTGGAAGATGCTATATCTAGGGTTTAGTGCTTGTATGTATCTACAACCCCTAATTAGCTAAAGCTTCAAAACCCTAGCCCTAATGTTGAATTATGTGTTTGCTCTCTCTCTCTCTCATGCGATGTTCATCATGTGGAATCTTTTCTCTCTCTTGTTTATAAGTCCTAACTTTGTAGGATATATGAATTCCATGGCCTATGTATGCTATGGTGATGGTTATGCGATACAGGGTGGTGCTTATGCACACTTATGAGACAATATGTGATGATGAACATGCAAGGCTTAATGTGATAGGTCTTATGACCTAGTGATGGTTTGATGCCTATTAAGAGATGATGTCCTCAAGTGATGTGATTAAGGGATAAAGTTCCCATGGTGATATGAGACATTGATGATGGCTTTGTGGATGGTAAAACTTTGAGTACCATGTGGTGGTTGTGTGAAAAGATCACACCTTGTAATTTTTACATCTTTTAGAGATGCAACACACCCTTATACTTGTAGAGTTTATTTTATCTTTATACGTTGCAACTTGATTGATGATAAAAGTCACCCAATTGGCCAACTTATCAAGTGAAACCTAATCATGTAGTTTGCCTTGTGCCATAGATCCAATTTCAGTGTCAGCTTTAATTGTTGGATTGGTGAAACGAGTATAACTTGGAGCGCAATATGTGGGATACAAGTTGAGTATCTCCTTGTGTACTAAATTATAGGTTGTATGAGACGGCCATGCATGAGCCTATCTCCTTGTAATATGGATGGCCATGAGTGAGCCACTCCTTCTTTTAAGAATGGCAATGCATGAGGCTATTCGTCTAGCGTCGTTACATGTACCAAGGTGGGCTAGGTGTTTATATATATGGATGGCCATGCATGAGCCGATCCTTGTGCTGACTATATGTTACTCTTTTGTAGTTGACTGATATGTATATGTGGTGTTCTCTTGAGATGACCAAGAGGTGTTGGAGAGGTTGTGGATTCTGGTTCTTCCATGGACCTTATATGGCACTGATTTTGACTTAGCAGTGGTCAGTTGGACTTGGGTGGTACGACTGAAATCCCTGGGGCATAATAAAAGATGTAGCATAGTCGTGTTGTGCATATACTTAGGATGACATACATCTCACATTGGTTGAGTTTTTGCCTTATTCTTTTACTGATTTTTTGAATTTTAAGATGTCAAGAAAATTCAATTGTTATACATGTTCTTCATATTCATTTTTAGAACATAACTTGATCTACTATTAGTGGTGGCTACCTAATCTTGTTTAATCTACTTTTATGGTTATATACATATCATTTAGCTGAATCTGATATCCTGATAGTATGTTGTTTTACTGGGTTTCCACATCTTTTAGGTGACCGTGAATAAAGAGGTAGAGGTTGTGCAACTGAGGAAGAGCAGCAGCAAGAGAAGTATTTGATAAGGTTGGAAGTGTTGCTAGTCTATTGTATTAGAGTCTTAGAGTCGTCCCTGTACACTCAGGTCCTTGGGGTGCTTTTGAGATGTTTTGTTGTCATGTAAACAATACGAGGCTTTTTGCTTATATATATATATATATATATATATATATATATATATATATGTTGAATATGTATCTTATGTAACAAGTTGACAACAGGAACATTGAACTACAGTGATGTAAGCACCGTGTAACATGTTATTTTCTGCATGTGACAGGCTTTTTGGACTCATATGTAATAAGCTTTTGGTGTATGGTGCTTTAATGAATTAGTTTAATTACCTGTGTTATCTAGTAAGTCGTTTGCTTGGTGTTGTTTCTGCTCTTGATTTTGTGAAATCTCACTTTGTAGCGCGATGGGGCATCACATGATTGGTGCAGTCTTAGGTCATAATTGTGGATCTTAAAAGATTTGGAAATTTGAACGGATGATTGGTTCAATTTCTGGTTATGATCTGGTAGCATAAATTGATTTGAAAATGAAGGCACAATTAGTTCAAATTAAGCTCATGAGCTAGGAACATGGATTGATATATGAAAATATCTAGACCTAGAGTGTTTC
Organism: Alisma plantago-aquatica; assembly: GCA_963693085.1. Classification (NCBI taxonomy): domain Eukaryota; kingdom Viridiplantae; phylum Streptophyta; class Magnoliopsida; order Alismatales; family Alismataceae; genus Alisma; species Alisma plantago-aquatica. The sequence continues at coordinate 845,716,179 of OY856413.1, forward strand.
CCATTTTTAAAAGTGCCAAAGATAGGTAAAGCTAGGAATTAGACAAACTTTAAAATTTAAGGTGGCCTTAATGACTAGTGAATATATCGGTTAGTTGTCTGATGCTTAGAGAATCAGCTAGTCATTCAAAGAGTTTTGGGTTGCTTGTTAGCATCTTCGAAAGAATCATCCCAATTGTTATAGTTCCTCAAACGTGCTCAAGATGAATGATATTGGGAACTAGAAAAATATCACATGTTAAGGTGGACTTTACAACCAGATAATGTATCTGATTAATCAACGTTCTTGTAGCATTTACAATTCCTATAGGATAAAGTTTGTGGGAAGAGTGCTAAAAATATAAGATTGGGCATCAGATTGTCTAGTGTTAAGGGGGCCTCCACGAAGTGTTCCTCCACCAGTCTATCATTTGTCTCCTAGAGTGTCGACGGACGATTATCCCCGACTCTCTAGATATCACTTCATTTAATCAACCCTCCTATAAACTATATTCTCACTAGGATTGGTTTGTTCTCAAGGTGATAATGAGTCAGATTAGATTTTAGATATAAGGCTCTTGTTAAAGTTTTAAAAGAGTATTGATAGATATGGCATTTAATGTATATTGATCATGTACAAGTTCCTACTTGATGTAGGAATCAATAAAGTATCAACATGTTATTTGAAGAGTTTTAGGTTGCTTGTTAGGACCTTCAAAAGCATAGTATCAGTTGTTCTAAACCTACAAGAGTGGTCAAGATGGATACGCTGGGTATTAGACAAGTTTTTGGATTTAAGGTAGCCTTCACAACCAATGACTGTATCGGTCATTTTTCAAATCCTTAGAGCATCTTCCTTTATCTATATGATTGTTAAGATTGATAATATTGATATTTAGACAAATTTCTTAATTTAAGGTGGCCTTCATGACTAGTGATTGTATTGATCAATTATTTGTTCCCCTATGCATTTTACTATTTACCAAAAATGCTCACGATAGATAAGGTTGGGCACTAGACACATTTTCCAGATTTAATGTGACCTTTTTTACCAACGAGTGTATTGGACAACTGTCTACTCCCTAAAATATCTCTTGAATATAGGATGGTTCAACGCGATAAAATCAAAATTTTCCTACTTAATGCGGGGCTTTGATCGTAGTGCTTTCATAAGGAGTGATTGTTCAAATGTAAGGTTTTTTCGAGTGTGCCTACTTAGGAGTTGATTTTAAGGAGATTCCTATTCATGATAAGGCTTTAATGTTGATGCCTATTTAGGATATGAGGAATGTCTATTCAAGACTGGGCACATCAGATTTGTCATAGTTGGTCAATGTATGCCTATTCATAATAGGGCTTTAGCATATATGCCTATTTGAGTATAGGGATTTGGTTTGAATGAACGTAGGGATTTTGTTCAAGATGGATTCTTATTCATGATAGTGATTAAAATCATGGGCCTACCTAAGTATAGGGCTTAAGATGTAGGGAATGCTTACTTGGGATAGTTCTTGGTCAAAGGTGCCTACTGGATGTAGGGCTTAGACTAGGGGAAATATGATGCCTACCTGTATGTAGGGCTTGAATTGGAGGGAGTGCCAATTTGAGATAGGGCATTTGGGTATGCCTACTTGAACTTAGTGCTTTTAAAGGGACGCCTACCATGTTATATGTCTTTGTTGGGAGTGCGTATATGGTCTTGAGGTGATGTGTACATGAATGTAGAGCTTGAACAGAGGGAGTTGTCTACTCAAGATAGGGTTTTTAGAAGAGGGGATTCCTATTTAGATAGGACTTGTAGAAGTGGAGATGCCTATTTAGAATAATGCTTTTACATGTATGTGGACAACAATCCAGGATTCTGGATCTAGATGATAGTTAGGCCTCATGGGCACATAAGAGATTAATTTGGGAGTTCTTATATTGTGTAGGTCTTAGATCGTGTATATGCTTACCTGAACGTAGGTTTTTGAGAAATGAAAATTCATGTTCTAGATAGGGATTGGGAGTAGGTGTGCCTACTGATTATAGTCCTTCAGTCTAGGTGCCCACTTGAGCGTAGGGATTTTTAGTTAGAAGGAAAGGTTCCTGTTCAAGATAGGGATTATGGTCTAATTTAAGGTCTTACTCCAGGACCCAAACGAGATTTGGAAGATATGGCACATGATTGGTCCAATTTTAGGTCATAGTAAAGTCCCCAAAATATTGGAAGATATGTGATTGGTCTAGTTTTAGGTCATGATCCAGGACCCAAAATAGATTTAGGAAGTGGATCACCTGGTTGGTCTAGTTTTAGGTCATGGTCCAGGACTCAAATGGATTGGAAGATGAAGCTCCATAACTCATCTAGATTTAGGCCATGGTTCAGGACCCAAAAAGGTTTGAAAATGTGATCGTGGGACTAGTTCAGTTTCATGTTTGAAATATTCCCTTTTTTTGAATGAAATAGATAATGATTGCTATGTCAAGTGCATGTGATGTGGCATAAGTGATGTTTATCATAAGGCTTATATGCCAATGAGGCATGATGAGATAACCATGAATCATAAGTGTTTTGTAATGGGTCTTAGGACCTGGCCAAACCTTAGTGCCTAGTTGAGGTGATATCCTTTGGTAATGGAATGAGGGATTGATATCCATGATAATATGTTGATGATGATGGCCTTGTGGATGACAGTGATAAAATGTTATGAGATGATGGGAATTAGTTTATAGTTTAAACGATAATATTTGTTGTATTAATACTATACCCCTTTCTTTGAAGGATTTGTTTGTGGTTGGTATGTTGTAACTTGATTGATGCTAAAAGACACTTTAATTGGTCTAATTAATCAAGTGGAATCTAATTATGTAGCTTGCCCTATGCCATAGATCCATTAAGTGTCAACATTTGCTGAATGGTGAAACGAGTTTAACTCAGAGCGTATATTTTTTAATATGCGGGGGTGAGGATGAATATCTCCTTACATCCAGGATATGTGACACATGATTGGCTTCTGACCATACCCTGGAAGAGTGTGGCTTTGGACCATAGCTAAGTGATATTATGTTTATGAGATTTTACATGATTGACTGTGAGACATACACTGGAAGAGTGTGATTGTAGGCAGTAGCCCAATTTCATTAGCGCAATGACATGTACCAAGGAGGGCTAGGTTTGCACAGTTGGACTATATATCGCTGGAGGTAGTTGACTCATGATGACACTGCATGTTCACTCATACTGACCAAGGTGGTGAGGTTGTGGATTTCGGTTCTTCCATTAGACCTTGTATGGCAGCGATTTTGACTTAGCAGTGGTCGGTTGGATTTGGGTCGTACGACTCAAATACTCATGGTATAATAAATATGTAATCAGCTATGTAGTGTACAAATATAGGATCAAACATAGAAATATTGGATGAAGCCTTGCCTTGCTTTTATATAGTTTAGTTTATAACTGTTATATATGTTCTTCATATTCCTTTTAAAATTATTAGTTGTTCTATTACTCATTGGCAAGTGCATATTACTATTTTGTTTACCTCATCCAGGAGATATATGTTATTTAGGTAATCCTGTTCAACCTGCTCAGTGTGTTAGTCTATCTATTTAGTTATCGGTGATAATAATAGAGTTGGTAAAGAGTTATATCTCTCACTGGGACTATTGTCTCACACTGTTGTTTATATATATTTTTAGGTGGACGTGCATGCTGAGTTGAAGATCTTGTGGTTGAGGACATAATACGAGGAGAAACTACACCTAGTGAATCATGGTATATGAATAGTGTTTAGTAATATAGTCCTATGTGTCGTCCCCTTTCACTCAGGTCCTTGGGGGTATTCTCAATGTGTTTTGATGATGTGATGATCGATATGTGGTTTTTGGCTTGTGTGCCTTTGATGGTACATACATGTGGAACTGATATCTTATGTAACAAGTTGATTGAAAAACAATGTTGTAACACCTTGAATATATGTTATGAAATGCTAGTGTTGATTCTTGTGTAATAAATCTCAGCTCATGGTGCTTGTTGCAAATCGGTTTTAATTTCTTGTGATTTTCTATAATCCGCTATTAATGATTGAACGTGGTTTAAGTTTTGAGTAATCTCACTTTGTGTGGCAAAGGGTGTCGCAATTTATATATGTATATATATATATATATTCTCCCTTCTTTGATGTCCAACTTCTTATATCTCTTCAATGTGTCTAAACCTTGGCTTTTGGTCCTCCTTCTTAGACTTTTGTTTTCTTTATTGTATATTTGAATAGTTGCATTATCCAAATTTGGGCAAGCTCCTATTTTGTCTAGCTTGATGTCCTATATTAGAGCCACATGAGGAACACAACGACAGTTGGCGAAGATAACGGAATAGGTCAATGTAGATGTGTTGTTGCCACTTTTTGCTTCAATTTTGGCTCTCTACCCTGTCTCTACTTAGACAACCAACCACTCGAGTGATTCATCCTTCACAACAATAACAATGTGCACTTCTAAGTTCATTAAAGCGTGAGCCTTCTTGAACTGTATGACTTGGTGGCTACCACTTGCATTAATATATAAGAAACCAGATCACTATATATAAAACAAGGTATATGGATGTATAAACAAGATCTCATCATATCCACAGCTCTATCATAGATGTGTTCAGCCAATCATAACGAAACAACTCCAAAATATCTTGTATAAATAGCTTGTTATCGTATGATTGACCTGCATTAATACGTATGCATTAATGTGTATGAAAAACTTGTATTATGTATGCATTAATATGTATGCAAAACTTGTATAAATAGATTGTTATCGTATGATTGACCTACAACATCCTCCAGAATAGTAACATTTATAGGGCAATTTGAATCATGTTCGCCTATCCATACTTCCATACCCCTACAATTAGGACCTAACGAGGTGTGTAGGTCCCTTGGAAGCCAACTTGGTACTTTAGGAGCTGGAGGTGGAGGCTGAGATGTAGCGGGTGTCTTCCTTTTGACCTGTATATATAATTTTAGATCAATTGACTCATATATACACACTAACAAATTAACGTAATGTAAATTTACCATACAATATTAGTATAGACGACATCTGCTTTGGGCCACATTATCACTCTGCCTTCTGCCTCACCAAGCGTTTCAGAATCTGGGTGGGCATATGGAAGTGGAAGATCCCTCCAATTGGGGAGTATATGTATCGGGCTCACACGAACCACACCAGCTGGTACTAGAGTCCCATGAAACATCTCCCCTGGAAGGGCTGGCTAAGCTTGTGCCTCTGCAATGATATATTGTTGACTTTTTAGACGACATGGATTCAACCCCTACAAATTTACGTAAAGAATGTTATATACATATATACATAAACATATCATCTTGAAAAGACTAGCTACTATATATGTCATAAAAATACTTACATAGGACGTGTTAGGTGGTGGGTCTACAGGATTACTCCCAACCTCTATAGTAGGAGAAGAGCGGGCCGCCACAGGTACTGTCTGAGTGGCAGTCTGAGACGCCTGCCACTTTCTAATTGCTTCATTAACTCTCTTATCAAGTGTTTCCTCGACTGTCCTATCAAGTGCTTCCTCGACTCTCCTATCAAGTGCTTCCTCGACTCTCCTTTCAATTAATTGATCTACCTATACATGGACAAAAGAAACGCTAGCTTCTGATTATTGAATTCTCTTTCGCAATAACATTCTAAAAAAAGAATAAGTTACCTCAACTTGTAAAAGTCTCGCTCTTAGGATTGGTTTCCACTATGTTGGCCCAAAGAACGCCTTGATGCCCACACCAGCGCATGCACCCCTAACACGTCTTGGATGCTCTGGGTTACCCAGAGAAACTATCAATTCATCTTTTGTGCCCTCAGGGATGAACTTGCCTTCCTTCCTCTGCTCGTGCAGCTCCCGCTAATCGACATCAATAGAAATTGGTAAGTAAACATAACAACAATCAATATCGGTCGATTGCTCTAAGAGTTGAATTTTACCATTTTTGCAGCCGCCTCAGCAGTTGCAGGCTTCGTTATATCTCCCTTCTTGTTTTTCCTCCCAGCTATCCACATAGCATGGCGAGGCAGAGGTGTGGGGCCAATAGTAGAGGACTCCTGAGTAGCAGGAGACTGAGAAGTAGACTCAGCCTGTAGTCTTTGGTGAATGCCTACATAGACTCTTAGACCCATTGTGTGGTCATGCACATTCAGTGCATGCCTTTCTCTTTGAGCATCGTTGATAGCCTTGTTAGTAAGCACATTGATTTGGTTAGTAACACGAAAGGTTAATCTTGAATAGGTGAATACATAAGAACATATATTAATTAAATTGGGAGTGGCGTTTAATACCTTGAATTCATCCATTTTTCTTTGGGTAACAAACTCCTCCCACTCTTTGCTGTCCATGTAGTTCCATTGCTCAGTGGCTGTCTTCTGCCTAAATTTATTTTTTAAAGAGAATACAAACAAAAATTATTAGTGTAGAGTTAGTCAAAAAGTGATCAATGTCTAGAATTGGAAATCAATCAAGAGCCTCTTCTCAGCATCGTGTATGTAATCTCGGGTGAGATTTGTCCTATAGTTCCTTAGGACCCTCCCACAACATTGCATCATGCATTTACGATGCAACTTTTCATCCATATCAAATATACTCTGCAAAATAGAATTGCTATTAACTAGTATCCTAAAAACTAGTAATCTAAAAAATAGAATTGCAAATAATAATAACTCACGCATGGTTCCTTCCATACTAAGTCTTTCTTCCCCTTAGGGACTTTATGCCAGGATTCAAAAATAGGACTACAATGGCTGCGAGTAAGAACTCCAAGATATGAAATAAATAAGTTGTGGTTCACTCCAACTGGATTTCCTACATGATCAAAATCCACAGCCAGTTTGGGTCCATTGCCCCTTTGTTGTAGTAACTTGTTCATCATTGTGATGCCCCTCACTTTCTCAATATTTTTTGCTGCTCATCAAGTGCCCCAATTTCTTCAGGGGGTACATCACCAACCTAAAATTTGACAAAAAAACACACTTACAGGATATAACTATAAATGAACATATAGATAGAAACCTCAGGGATATACTTTTAAAACTTACATTGTGAGGTGGCGCATTGACGTCCTCACCCTCACGGTAATCATCAGCACAGTCATCAGGAGAATGCTCAGCCATCTAAAAGTTCACATTCACATTGTAAAGTTCACATTGTAAAGTTGTAAAGTTCACATTCACATTGTAAAGTTCACATTTAGAAAAATAAAACATATAAAAAAAATATAAACATGCATGCATGCCTCTAATATTGTGATCTTTTATCAATTAATAATCCTTCATTGTGATAACCGTGCACATACAAGTCATCATTAGCTTCAATATTTGGTGGTGTTGGCAACCCAACTGAGAATGGACTGGAGTCATCATACTTATCATAGTACTATTCTTCATCTATAGGATCTTCAATGAACTGTCTTTTACCATGAAGAACAACTGACCATTTATCATTTGCAGGATCATCAATATAAAATACTTGTTTCGATTGTGATGCCAATATGAATGGTTCACCCTTCTCGCCAATCTTTTCAAAGTTCACTAATGTGAAACCCAATTCATCCACTATAAATCCTTTGATGTTATCAACCCAATTACATTTAAAGAGTAGAATTCTGAAATCTACGTAGTCAAACTCCCATATGTCTTCAATGACACCGTAATATGACATTTTAGCTTCATGTGGACTCTTATCCTTTGCACTTGCAAAAAACAATGAAGACGCTTGAAGGGTGACGCCACTATTATAGACGACACTCCTATCATCTTGATGCTTTGTGTAATATGAGAATCCATTTATGTCAAACCCTTCATAAGACATTACATTCAATTTTGGTTTAAAGGCGAGGCATTTGATAGTTTCAGTAAGATTATCTGGTGTTTGAGATAGTTGATGTAAGACTTTATCTTCAAACCACTTAATAAATGTCTTGTTATGCTCTCTAGCAAGACACATTGAATTGTCTCGAGGATATTGCCTCTTGCTGAAATTGGTATGTTCCTCGATATAAACACTCACTTCATCGATGTTGTGTAAAATATACAAGTGACCTTGTTCCAACTGCTCACAGCTGATTACTTTCATCCGTGATCCCAAAATTCGTTTGCCAAAATGCTCCTCAATATTCTTGTCATTAATAAGAGTGTCATTAGCACTCAAAAAGTCATTGCAAAAATCCATAACCTCTCTCACCACATAATCCTCAATAATACTCCCTTCAGGCTGATAACAGTTTCAAACATCACCTTTAAAACGCTCATGTATCGTTCAAAGAGATACATCCAATGCAAGAAAATTAGTCCCAACATTTTCACTTCCCTAGTCAAGTGGACAACAAGATGTACCATGATATCAAAGAATGAAGGAGGAAAATACATCTCAAGCTGACATAGGGTAACAACCACTTCTCTTTGCAATTTATAGAGAGTGTTAGGGTCAATAACTTTCCTGCATAGACTGTTGAAAAGGAAACAAAGTATGGTGATTGCAAACCTTACATGCTTTGGAAATATAGATCGAATTGCCACGGGCAATATTTGTTGCATTAGTGTGTGATAATCATGAGATTTAAGACCTATCAACTTCAGATCTTTCATTGATACCAATGTATGAATGTTGGATGAGTAACCCTCTGGCACCTTAACATTTACCAAGCATTCACAAAAAGCTTTCTTCTCCTTTCTTGACAACATGTAACAAGCGGGAGGTAAGTATGTTCTCCGATCGCTACTAACTACTTTTGTTAATTCTTTCCTTATTCCCATTTCACACTTCAGATCTTTCATTGATACCAATGTACGAATGTTGGATGAGTAACCCTGTGGCACCTTAATATTTACCAAGAATTCACAAAAAGCTTTCTTCTCCTTTCTCAACAACGTGTAACAAGCGGGAAGTAAGTATGTTCTCCGATCGCTACTAACTACTTTTGTTAATTTTGTCCTTATTCCCATTTCACATAGGTCCATTCTGGATTTTATCCCATCTTTAGTCTTACCTGGTATATTTAACAGAGTATTGATGATGCTATCACAGACAATTTTCTCAACGTGGATGACATTGATACAATGTCTGACTGCCAAAGAACTCCAATAAGGAAGATCCCAAAATATTGACTTCTTCTTGAATAAAGATTTGTCACTCTGTGTGGCCATCGTACATTGTGATCTCTTACCAAATTCATTGGAAAAGTCTTTTACTCTTTCATAAACATCCTCCCCTGGTATATGTTTAGGTGCACTCCGTTCCTCATTCTGTCCATTGAATGCTTTGCACAACCTATGATACAGATGGAATTTTGGAATAAACCTTCGATGACCAAGATATACAGTCTAGCCGCCGGGTTTTAGTCATATTGAATCAGTGTTCTCTTCACATATTGGACACGCTTTAGATCCTTTGATACTATATCCAGACAAATTCCCATATGTTGGAAAGTGATTCAAAGTGCAAAACAACATAGCGTACAAACGAAATGTCTCTCTTTGTGAAGCATCATAGGTCATCACACCTTCACCCCAGAGTTTCTTCAAGTCATCAATCAGAGGTTCAAGATAAACGTCGATATCATTTCCAGGTTGTTTAGGGCCTGATATCAACAATGACAGCATAACGTACTTAATTTTCATATACAACCAGGGAGGAAGTGTTGGATAAATTGGATATTATGATAAATCCCTTTGTTTCGATGATGACAAACATTTCATTCTTATTAATCTAACGAGCTACTTAAGTGTGCAGGAACAAGGTGATGACAAAGTTCTAGGGAATCCTTACGCTTGAATGTTTATAAATGTCATGCAATGTAATCATATGTAAACTTGTACAAATATATAATGTACAAGTACTTAGACTTCATGTAAATCAAGCGTTAGATCTCCCTAACTAAACAATACACTTAGTTAGGACATCTCCTTCTAATAGGATCACATAATGCACACTCATGCACTCACTTAGTATCTTAATTGAAAGATTGAAAACAGAGTCAATCTCGGTCGACCACACTCCTCGACCGAGACACTTTCGGTCGACAAACTTCTCGACCGAGATTGACCAAAAGTAGTCGTTAGACACAGCAGTTGACAGTTGCAAATAAACGTTAATCCAGAGAGCCTGTCGGTCGAAAAATCCTCGACCGACCGGGCATCTCGGTCGACAAGTCCTCGACCGAGATGGTCTCTGACAGCAACTGCAGAATTAATTAACTAGCCGTTGCTAATGCGCCTAACTTATTCCTAACAGCTAGTTAAGCACTAGGAACCCCCTAGAAGTTGTCTAGAACGTCCTTAAGCATACTCAGGCCATTCCTATAAATAGGACAAGCCATAGGACACTAGAACATACTCACATACTCAATTGTGCAATCTTTGAGCATACACTGCATTGGCAATCTGTTTAGAGCAATAGTGCAATTCCCACACTTGTTATACATTCATATTGCTACCGTTTTGTGTCCTATAGACTAGGATCTCCTACACATAATAATCACATTGCTATATATCTTGGTTGGGAGATCCAAACGCTTGATATAGGAAAATCAAGCCTTGTGCTTACAACGGTATTGTAATTTCTGTATTTCTTTCTTGTTCCTATTTATTCCTTGTACTCTCCTTGCTACTCCTAGGGTTGGAGGCTGCGGATTGGAGAGGGTGGACTTCTCAGGTGGAGAAGGGGACTTCAAGCTACTTCAAGAAGGCTATCACACGGGAAGCTACTTCAGAAGGCTGGTGCAACGGGTGTTGGTGCATCTACTTCAAGGGAAGGCTGCTTCGAGTTGGGCGATTACTTCTAGGTGAAGGCTGCTTGAAGGGTTTAGGGAAAAGAAATGTATTTTATGTAAAGTCCTTGCGAGGTAATAAAATAATTTCTTTTCAAATCCCGGTTGGGTAAGCAACCGGGTAGTGGACTGACTACCTTAGTATTTGCTAAGGCTAGGAACCACTCTAAACCCTTGTGTCTCTTTGTCCAATCTTTCTTTGTGGTTGCTTGAGTTTAAATTATTTTAAAATCTCTATAAAACTCTATTCACCCCCCCTCTAGAGGTTTTCAATTGGTATCAGAGCAGGCTTCAAGGAGCCCTAACAAGGTCTTGAAGAGATAAAGGGAGGAGGTGACTACAACCACAAGAAAAGGAACATGGACCAAAGTTCGACAAGTTGCAATTGGTGCTTAGGAACAAAGCACTCTACGTCTAAATGTCCATGGAGGTCAAAGAAAGGAGATGCCCATAAAGAGTGTTTCGTTGCTACAATAAGTGAGGAAGAAGAAGAAGAGGTAAGCTTGCTTGATTTACCCAAGGAGGAGTTAGTTGCTATTATTGAAGAAACACATAATAAATATGTTGAATGCAAAAAGAAGTTAAAGAAATCCAGTAAAGAAAATGATGATCTAAATGCTAGACTTCTTGCTCTTACATCTGAAAATGACGATTTATATGCTAAATTGAATACTCTTGGTTTTGAAAAAGACAGCATTATGTCTGATAATCGTACCTTGAAATCATCTCTAAGTAACAGTGAAGTAAAGATCTTTACTCTAGAAACAAACTATGATCTTCTATGTCAAGAAAAAGCTGAATTGCTTACAAAATTAAATGATTTTCAAAAACAACCTATATTGTGCACCCATGTAGATTATGACAATATAGTGAAAGAAAGAAATATGTTATCATCCAATCTAGACCAAGCAAAATTAGATATCAAGAAAAGAATGGATGAGATCGTTAAGTTGCAACAAGAAGTTAGTAAGTTAAGCAACAATGGAATCCTTGATAGAATATTAGAAAATTCCTATCATCAAATAGGGAGAAGAGGACTAGGTTATAAGCCTAATGAGAAATCCCATCAACAACCTAGAAGAACACAAGCGAGTCAATCTGCTTATATACCTAGAGGCACAAAAATGTATATACCCAAGAATAACCTAGATCAAAACCATAGAAAAAGGCTTGAGGTTGATTCAATTTGTTGTCATTATTGCTCACGCCTTGGACATTATTCTTTTTCATGCCCATACAAGAAAAAGCATGTCGAGATGGTATGGGTTCCAAAAACCCCAAATTAAATAGGTTCGACTAAGTTGAGATATGACCAAAGACCTTAATTTGTATATCCTTATGTCTATCTCAACTTAACATTTAAGGATAACAAAATCAAAAATTTAATAGCACCTTGATACACATATGTTTATCTCAGACTGATCTTTGAAATAATTGAATAAGATACAGCCTATATTGCACTTGAAATATATTTCTGAAACAGTTTCCAGAAACTTGATCGGTCGAGAAGTTGTCGACCGAATAATCCTCGGTCGAGCAACTGTCGACCGAGCATATCACTGTTCTCAGACTGCTGTAAATCTTTACATTGTATGTGAAAATTATTCTTGAAAGATTATATGGAATAAATATTAACTGATCATGCTTACATTTCTATTTAATCATTCTTTTATTGCACATTTCTTTTTCAGAAATACTTGCAATGAATAAAATGTTTCAAATAAATTTTTGTGTGCTTTTATATTAAGCATCACTTATTTTAGTCTATCCAAAGTAATCTTAAATTCATGAATGGATATTATTCTTGAATATGCTTCATCATATTTGATGTCCTTATTAAGCTCTCATAATTAGTCTCAAATTGATATTTGCAAGCTATCTGCAGAACTCATACTTCGCATATGAATGATTCATACTGGAAACCTGCAGAATATGCCTCTTGGTTAAAATAAAATTTGACCAAGGGGCGCCATGGTCGTAATCAAGGGCGACCTAAAATAAACTTTGATAAAAATTGTTTATTTGAACATTATTTTATTGAACTTAAGCTTAGCATATTTTTAAATCAAAACGTTAAATCATTTGTGGTAATTAGAAACCTTAAATATTATTACTCCCTTGGAATATACATATACATATGCTCTACAAAAATGTTCTATGATTTGCATTAAAATTCAGTCAAAAATTTGAACTCAGTAAGTCTGTCGGTCGACGACTTCGTCGACCGAGAATCACTCGGTCAGCCCATCTCACTCGACCGACAAATTCTAAACAGACTCAGTATCGGACGAACTATCGGTCGACGAGTGCTCGACCGAGACAACGTCGGTCGACAAGCGCTCGACCGAGAAATAGCCGTTGGATATGACCGTTACGACCCGACCGTTATGACCGTTTTCTTTACCGTTGGAGGACCAAGTGGCGCGTCTGCAACTCGACCGTTGCGGACGCTCGGTCGACGAGTCGTCGACCGACCGGGTCGCTGGAATTCTATAAATAAGTGCAAAAACGAGCCACTTACTCACACTTGCATTTCCTTGCTTCCATAGTCCATCTCTAGTGCAATTTCGTGCAATCCTTCAGCACTCTTACCCTCAAATCTTCCTTGCTTCTTCTCCACTCTCAAGAAACACAATGGCCTCATCATCAACTGTCCGTGGGAAGAAGAAAGTTGCCGGAAGAAAAAGAAGAGAAGATCGGGAAGCCACTCCGCCACTGACGATCATCAATGACATCGCCTTCGTCGACGGAGATGCTGGAGATAGATACTTTCGGCTTTCCTCTAAAGCTCCTCTTCCCCGACGTCCGGTCGAAGTGATGGACTTCATCAACATAGTCGACCTGGAGCATCTCTTTGGAGTACAAAAGCTGAAGGACTTCATCAATCCATCCTTTCCTTCCTACTCCATTAAGGTAGTCAACGAATTCTATGCCAATCTTCTATCCCACACCGAAAATGACACCACTTTCTTCTACACCATGGTCAATGGGCATAGTTTTAAATTTTCCGAAGGGGATATTCTTGACATGCTTGAAATTGATATAGATGAATATCAAGATTTCCTTGACCTTTCCACCGGCAATCCAATAAATTTATTTTCCCATGATGACCACACCACTAGTCTTAGTGATATAAAAAGAGCCATATTTCAAGCCAATACCACTTGTCATGAAGATAGGGGAACCTATTATGCAATAAACCTAAAACCGGCATGTAGAATAGTAAACCTCATTGTTTCCACCAACATACATCCACGAGCCAATAAATCCGAGGTTCCTATCTTCCGTATGTGTCTAATTTATGCTATCATAAAAGAAATTCCCATCAACTTCATTCGCATAATACTTAAAAATATGCTTGAGTTTTCTGGCAATCCACCATATGCCGATTTTGTATGCCAAATTACTCAACATTTTCTTAAGTCAAACATTGAAGATATGGGATACATATGGGAGCGTAGACCACCAAAGATAAGTAAGAACACAGTAGAGAAGATGGGAATTGACTTTGGCCATAAAAGGGCAAGAGTAGAAGGAGAGTCATCACATCAGGATATACCACCCCCTCCTCCTACTAACCTTTCCATTGATCCCATCCAAAATACCCTTACTTATATTGCTGGCTCCCAATACCATCTTAGTAGACAATTAAACTACAATCACCATGCCATGACATACTTAAATCAAAGAATGCAAAACCTTTCTCCTAACCAAACCGATGAATATCCGCATTCTTTAAACCCTGGCATGCTCAACCCATTTAACCCCTCATACAACTACTATCAACCTCCACCTTCACCATCAATGGATCTTGCACATACTCAATTTTCTTCCATACAATTGCAAGACATAGCTGCTCACTTCCGTTTTGACCGAGTTCCCACTTTCCTGGAAGCATATGCGTTGACTACAACTGGTGCTTTGGATTGGAAAACTCTGGTCCAATACTATGGAGCCGAGCCATTTCTTGGGAAAGATCCGGACATCGATGTAATTCTTAAATCTTTCCTGTGAAGTGTTGGAGTTGTAATAGTTGTAATACAAATGATTAGTCAAATTCTATATGATTGTAATCTTCTTCATGATATTGAATGAAATTTGCATGGTTATTTGTTTGGCTTATGATGACATCTTCAAAATATGGGTTATCAGTTCATTATTGTAGAGCATAACAAATAAGGGAATAATAATAATTAAAACAGGCAACTATTACAAATTAAAATTAAATTTTCAAATAACAAAATAGTTCTCCAGAAACATTCTCGGTCGAGCAACTAGTCGACCGAGAACATTGTCGGTCGAGCAACTGTCGACCGACTGGGTTTCTGTTTTTCCAGATTGACATAATTGCATACATCTTTGTTAAAATCTTGGACATTTTATATATTTGCTGAGTATTCAAACTTTCATTTGAGATATCTATCGAAGGGGGAGCAAAGCATAAGAAAAAGGGGGAGATCATTAAAACTTTGATCATTGTTTAAAAGAAGCTTACAAAAACTTTGAAATCACTATGTATAACTGAATATTTTCAAGAAAGTTATGAATTTATTGAAATTGGTATCTTGTACTTGAAGGAACTCTCTACCCAAAATGGGGCTTAACATCCCTTGCATTTGGATGGAGACATTTTTAGGTACTCTAAGCTTAGAGGATTCTCATTTAATCTAGGGCTTAACATCCTTTGATATATGAGAAATCCATATACATTTCATCATATGCTTAAAGGTATCTCATTTCATTTCAAGGCTTAACATCCTTTGCGAATGATTGAGAAACAAATTGTGGATAAATTAGATAAAAATCAATGTTCCTAATAGGATATCTAATTAAGGGGGAGCATTATATTAAGGGGGAGAAGAAAAATAAAACATTCAACTTGGATATTTTTGAAATGACAAAGGGGGAGAAAGAATATAAAAATATATATAAAAGAGTTTCATCACATCTTGGCCAGCACTTACTTGAAAAACATAAATGGCTACAAAAGGTAAATTTTCAGGTATGAAACTCATATACTTTATATTTCCTTATTTCATATTTAGGAAATGTTTGTCATCTTCAAAAAGGGGCAGATTGTTGGATAAATTGGATATTATGATAAATCCCTTTGTTTCGATGATGACAAACATTTCATTCTTATTAATCTAACGAGCTACTTAAGTGTGCAGGAACAAGGTGATGACAAAGTTCTAGGGAATCCTTACGCTTGAATGTTTATAAATGTCATGCAATGTAATCATATGTAAACTTGTACAAATATATAATGTACAAGTACTTAGACTTCATGTAAATCAAGCGTTAGATCTCCCTAACTAAACAATACACTTAGTTAGGACATCTCCTTCTAATAGGATCACATAATGCACACTCATGCACTCACTTAGTATCTTAATTGAAAGATTGAAAACAGAGTCAATCTCGGTCGACCACACTCCTCGACCGAGACACTCTCGGTCGACAAACTTCTCGACCGAGATTGACCAAAAGTAGTCGTTAGACACAGCAGTTGACAGTTGCAAATAAACGTTAATCCAGAGAGCCTGTCGGTCGAAAAATCCTCGACCGACCGGGCATCTCGGTCGACAAGTCCTCGACCGAGATGGTCTCTGACAGCAACTGCAGAATTAATTAACTAGCCGTTGCTAATGCGCCTAACTTATTCCTAACGGCTAGTTAAGCACTAGGAACCCCCTAGAAGTTGTCTAGAACGTCCTTAAGCATACTCAGGCCATTCCTATAAATAGGACAAGCCATAGGACACTAGAACATACTCACATACTCAATTGTGCAATCTTTGAGCATACACTGCATTGGCAATCTGTTTAGAGCAATAGTGCAATTCCCACACTTGTTATACATTCATATTGCTACCGTTTTGTGTCCTATAGACTAGGATCTCCTACACATAATAATCACATTGCTATATATCTTGGTTGGGAGATCCAAACGCTTGATATAGGAAAATCAAGCCTTGTGCTTACAACGGTATTGTAATTTCTGTATTTCTTTCTTGTTCCTATTTATTCCTTGTACTCTCCTTGCTACTCCTAGGGTTGGAGGCTGCGGATTGGAGAGGGTGGACTTCTCAGGTGGAGAAGGGGACTTCAAGCTACTTCAAGAAGGCTATCGCACGGGAAGCTACTTCAGAAGGCTGGTGCAACGGGTGTTGGTGCATCTACTTCAAGGGAAGGCTGCTTCGAGTTGGGCGATTACTTCTAGGTGAAGGCTGCTTGAAGGGTTTAGGGAAAAGAAATGTATTTTATGTAAAGTCCTTGCGAGGTAATAAAATAATTTCTTTTCAAATCCCGGTTGGGTAAGCAACCGGGTAGTGGACTGACTACCTTAGTATCTGCTAAGGCTAGGAACCACTCTAAACCCTTGTGTCTCTTTGTCCAATCTTTCTTTGTGGTTGCTTGAGTTTAAATTATTTTAAAATCTCTATAAAACTCTATTCACCCCCCCTCTAGAGGTTTTCAGGAAGATTGTATATAACAAGCATAACTGGCCAAGTGCTATGTTGGCTGCTCAATGTCCCATACAGATTCATCCCATCTGTACAAAGCCCAAGTCTTATATTTTTGACTTCTTCACCGAATTCAGGGTACAATAAATCAATCTTCTTCCACTGTGGGGAATCAGACGCATGTCGTAGGTTCCCATCATTATTTTTCTTAACATCTGCATGCCACCTCAAATTCTTCACATCTATCGGATTGGCAAAAAAGCATTGAAACTGTGGTATTATAGGTAGATACCACATCACCTTGGCAGGAGAACCAGTTTTGGACTCCCCCAAAGTCGTCAATTTATACCTTGACTCACCACATTTGGGACAATTTTTCAAATCCACATAGTCCTTTTGAAATAATACACAATCATTTGGGCATGTGTGTATCTTCTTGGCCTCCATTCCCATTGAGCACAATAATTTCTTTAACTGGTATGTTGAGATTGGCAGCTCATTTCCTTCAGGAAAAATTTCTTTCAACAAAGACAATAATGACGTGAAGCTTTTGTCGCTCCATCTATTGTTAGCTTTCATCTTATACAATCTCAACATAGCGCTAAGCTTCATAAACTTACAACCTGTGTATAACAGTATCTCAGTGTCATGCACAATGTTTCTAAACATGGGAGGTAGACCGGTGTGCTCTACCCCACAACTATCCAACATTGCATCAACGATGTCTATTGGAACTGGTTCATTCACATCTACATCATCGGAGGCAATTTCTTATTCCACACAAGAACTGCTATTGACATCCACTGATTTCAAGTTTGAAATCTCTCCATGCCAGTGCCAATCTATATAGCCTTGTACAATACCATTGCACATGACATGACTTTTGATTTCGTCACCAGTGTTGACTTTCAAGTTGTTACCGCAATGCCTACATGGATAGTAGAACCTATCTCCAGGTTGTTTCCTATATTCCTCGGCAAATCTAATAAACTGATCAAGACTAGGAATAAACTCTAGGGTGCAACAATTTGGAATGGACATCCATGATCTATCCATTCTATGATCAAAGAGAAAACAAGTATATATTAGAACAAGATTAGGGTCTAGGGTTAAAAGATTAGGGTTTATGGTTAAAACTTTAGGGTTTAAGGTCTTATATATAATAAATGGTTAAAACATCCTAAGTGAGATTAAGTGTTCAAGAACAGTCCCAAACCGAGGACTATCCAAGATTTGCTCCTAATGTGTAAATCTTATACGGGTTTCTAGGCCAACAAATACATGTTCTATCATTCTTATATATAATAAATATGTACTAGCTATCCCATTATGTTGGCTAAATGGACATCTGTAAATCCCTTTGTTTTGATAATGACAAACATTTCATTCTTATTGATCTAACGTGCTACTTGAGTGTTGCAGGAATAAAGTGGATGACAAAGCACTAGGGAATCTATATGCTTGAATGCTTATAAATTTCATGAAATGTAATTTATTGTAAACTTGTACAAATATATAATGTACAAGTACTTAGACTTCATGTAAATCAAGCGTTAGATCTTCCCTAGCTAATCACCACACTTAGATAGGTTATCCCCTTCAATAGTGTCACATATGCACACTCATACACACACTTAATGTCTTTATTTGAAACATTGAAACAGGGTCAATCTCGGTCGACAAAATCCTCGACCGAGACACTCTCGGTCGACAAACTTCTCGACCGAGAAAGACCCAAGTAGCCGTTAGACACAGCTGACAAGGTAGTTGGCAGTTGGAGATGAACGTTGCAAACACTTGATCCAGAGTGCCTGTCGGTCGACAAGACCTCAACCGAGTAGGCATCTCGGTCGACCATTTCTCGACTGAGATGGTCTCTGACAGCAACTGCATAATTAATTAACTAGCCGTTGTTAAAGCAACTAACTTATACCTAACGGCTAGTTAAGCTCTTAGAAACCCCTAGAAAGTGTCTAGCACGTCCTTAAGTACTTGTAGGACATTCCTATAAATAGGACATACCTTAGGACACCTAAACACACTTGTTTTACACACTTGAGCAATCTTTGAGTATACACTTGCATTGAGCAACTTGTTTGTGAGAAATTGAGCATATTTGCAATTGGCTACTTTTCTCTTGGCTCAAATTTCGTGTTCTATAGGCTAGCATCTCCTATCCACAGCAATCACAATTCCATACACATTGGCTAGGAGATCTACACGCTTGATCTAGGCAAATCAAGCCTTGTGCTTCAAAGGATAAGTTGTAATTTCCATTTTCCTTTCTTGTTCACTTTCATTGCTTGTACTCTCCTTGCTACTCCTAGGTTGGAGGATGCGGATTGGAGAGGGTCGTGATCTTCTTGGTGAAGAAGGAGACTTTGAACTACTTCAAGAAGGCTGGTGCAACGGGAGGTTACTTCTAAGAGGAAGGCTACTTCAAGGGGGAGCTTGGAGTTACTTCAAGAAGGCTACCTCGAGTTGGTGCATCTACTTCATGTGAAGGTTGTTCAAAGGGGTGTAAGAAAGTATTGTATTTTGTGTAATTCCTTGAGAAGGTAATAAAATTAATACTTTCAAAATCCCGATTGGGTAAGCAACCGGGTAGTGGACTGACAACCTTAGTATTTGCTAAGGTTGGAACCACTCTAAACCCTTTGTCTCCTTCTTGGTTTCTTATTTGTGGTTGTTTGAGTTAAAAAATTGTTAAATTAGTTTAAAACCCTATTCACCCCCCCCTCTAGTGGTTTTTCAATTGGTATCAGAGCAGGCTTCAAGGAACCCTAACCAGGTCTTGAAGAATGGGTGATGGGTTGCTCAACAACCTCAATCTTGAAGGGACACTTGTTGCTAGGCCTCCAACGTTTGATGGAACAAACTACACATATTGGAAGAGAAGGATGCAATTCTACTTCCAAGGCATTAGTTGGGATCTATGGAGAATGGTGTCAACCCCATACGAGCTTTCTCAAGTGCAATATGCAGAATGGGATGCAAATACGGTAAAGTCGGCTCAAATGAATGCAAAGGCTATAAGTATTCTCTATTGTTCAATTTCAGTAGGAGAATTTAATAGGATATCAAATTGTGAAACATCCTATGAAATTTGGCATAGACTTTCTATAACGTATGAAGGGACTGTTCAAGTTAAGAACTCTAAAATTGGAATGCTTAAACAAAAGTTTGAACAGTTCCGTATGGATCCGAATCAATCTATTAGTGATATATATGCAAAATTCTCTTCTATTGTAAATGGTTTGAATGCTCTAGGTAAAGTGATTAGTGAGGAAGATCAGGTGTCAAAGATCCTTAGATCACTTCCTCCTAAATACAAGCCCAAGGTGACGGCCATTGAAGAAGCAAATGACCTCACTCGACTGAGGATGGAACAACTCATTGGCAACCTAGAAGCTCATGAAGCTACCTTAGAAGAAGAAGAAAGAAGAGAACGTGAACTACAACAAGGGAAAAAGAAGGATGTGGCTCTAAAGGCTTCAAAAATCATTACACCGGAAAGTGATGAGTCAAGTGAAGAAGAAGGAGAAGAAGCCTTGATTTTCAATGGTAAGAAATATAAAAGATTTAGATCTAACAAAATTTCTAGTTCCTCTTCATCTCCTCCTAGGTGTTTTGAGTGTGGAAAGAAAGGACATCTCAAAAATGAATGCCCTAAAGCAAAGAAAGGAAAGAAAAGCTCACACAAAAAGAAGGGAGAAAAAGCTTATAAAGCTGCATGGGACGAGTCAAGTGAGAGTGAAAGTGGAGAAGAAAAGGTGGAATGCCTAATGGCAAGAGAAGATGATGAAGACTCTCAAGAGGTAAGCCTTCTTGATCTTCCTAAAGAAGAGTTAATTACTAGTCTACAAGAAACTCATGATAAGTATGTTGATTGCAAGAAGAAACTAAAGAAGGTTACCAAAACAAATGATGAGTTATATGCTAGATTAAATGATCTCTCTTCTGAAAAGAACAACATTGATCTTGAGAATTTGTCTTTAAAAACATCTTTAAATGACTGCACTAGAAAGCTACTTACTCTAGAAACAAATGTTGATCTTCTCTCTCAAGAAAATACTGAATTGTTAGATAAACTAAATGATTTTCAGACTCAACCAATTCTATGTAACCATCTAGACTATGACAATGTTGTAAAAGAAAGAGACTCCCTATTATCCGATTTAGATCAAGCAAGAAAAGATTTACACAAGAAGATGGATGACATTGCTAAGCTACAAAGAAACCTAAATGATTTAAGAGGAAAAGATATCCTTAATAACATTCTAAAAATTTCCTCTAGTTTCAATGGAAGAAAAGGATTGGGATATGCTCGGAAGAAAAATCAACCCAAAAGAACTAAAGTATCTAAGACTCAGACTATGTTTGTACCTAAGAACACAATTCCTAGAAAGAGAAATGAAGTTGATTCTATTACTTATCATTTTTGTCTACGTCTTGGACATTATTCATTTTCATGCCCTTATAAGACCAAGGATTCTGACTTAGTTTGGGTCCCAAAACCCCAAACTTAGTAGAGTCAAATAAAATTCAGTTGAGATATGATCAAATGCTCATTTTTGCAAATTATATTGGCTTATCTCAACTTATTAAAGGTTTCATGCATTATGGTAATTTTCTGAAATGTTGTACTGAAACAGAAACTTGGTCGGTCGAAGTATTGTCGACCGAACATAAAATCGGTCAAACTTTTGTCGACCGACCAGACGCCTGTAACAAATTAAAATCTACAGCAACAAAACAGGAACTTTCTCGATTAACGATTGGTCGACCGAGAGAGATGTCGGTCGAACAGTTGTCGACCGACTGAAGTTCTGAGTCAGATTTTTATTCAGTCTGCAAATTAAATGCTTCTAACCATACCGGACCATCACGTGGGTACCAAAACCTACATTTTAATGCAGGATTGGGTGGTTGACAGTGGATGTTCCAAACACATGACCGGAAACAAGGATGCATTTCAAACTTTTGAAGAAAAGAAAAGTGGAACAGTCACCTTTGGAGACAATGGTAAAGGTAAAATCGTTGGAATAGGTAATATTGGTACAAACCTTGAAATCAAGAATGTTTTACTCGTTGATGGATTGCACCATAATTTAATAAGTGTAAGTCAATTATGTGACAGTGGATATGATGTTCTATTTAACAAAAACTGCTGCAAATTATTAATAGAAAACACTACAAATGTTATTTATGAAGGAAAAAGAGTTGGAAACCTTTATATTCTTAGACCTAACTCTATGAAATATGTAGTAGGAAAATGCTTACTTGCAAATGAAAATACTTTACAACTATGGCATAAAAAGTTAGGACATGCTAGTTCACATGTTATCAAAAAGCTAGTGAAATATGATCTTGTTCGTGGTTTGCCTACTTTATCTTTTGATCAAGTTGAAAATTGTGAACCATGTACTTTGGGAAAGCAAACAAAAACCTCTTTTAAACCTAAACATGTACTTAGCACTAGTAGATCCTTAGAATTAATTCACATGGATTTATTTGGACCAATGAGGACACAATCTATTGGTGGCAAAAGATATGGTTTTGTTATTGTCGATGATTATAGTAGATATACATGGGTACATTTTCTTGCAACCAAAGATGACACTATTCATGTTTTTATAAAATTTTGTTCCAAGATTGAAAATCTATTACAAAACAAAATATGTACCATTAGAAGTGATCATGGTGGAGAATTTGAAAATCATGTATTTGAAGAATTTTGCATATCTCAAGGGTACACTCACAATTTTTCTGCTCCACGCACTCCACAACAAAATGGTATAGTTGAAAGGAAAAATCGATCACTACAAGAAATGGCTAGAACTATGATGCTTGAACATAACACACCTAAAACCTTTTGGGCTGAAGCTGTACACACTGCATGCTATGTGTTAAATAGAGTAATTGTTCACTCCCATTTGAAGAAAACACCATATCAATTAATACATTCTAAGAAACCTAGAGTTGACTATTTTCATACTTTTGGATCCACATGCTATATCTTAAATACCAAAGAGGATAGAGATAAGTTTGATTCTAAATCACATAAAGCATTCTTTTTGGGATATTCTACCTCTAGCAAAGCATTTAGAGTCTACAACACTATTTCTAGAAAAGTTGAGGAATCTATTCATGTCTCTTTTCATGAAGAGTCAAAATCAGAAAATCTTGAAATAGTTGATCTCACTCATCAATTCGAAAATAAACATACCAAATGATAGTGAGAAAGATACTACAAACAATAACCAAGCTGAAACACAACCTATACCTAGACTTATTAAGGATCATCCTCAAGAATTAATTATTGGAAATCCAAATGATAAAGTCAAAACTCGGTCTTCCTTTAAAGATATTGCAAACATGGCTTTTGTTTCTATTATTGAACCTAAGAAGATATCTGAAGCTCTTAAAGATGACTATTGGATAATAGCAATGCAAGAAGAATTAAACCAATTCACTAAAAATGATGTATGGGTTTTAGTTCCTAAACCACAAGATAAAACCATCATTGGAACTAAATGGGTTTTTAGGAATAAGCTAAATGAGGCAGGAGAAGTAATAAGGAATAAAGCTCGGTTAGTAGCACAAGGATATAATCAACAAGAAGGAATAGATTTTGATGAAACGTCACCAGTAGCAAGACTTGAAGCTATTAGAATGTTACTAGCTATTGATGCACATAAAAACATCAAACTCTATCAAATGGATGTAAAAAGTGCATTTCTAAACGGAATCATTCAAGAAGAAGTATATGTTGCCCAACCACCTGGTTTTGAAATACCGGAAAAAGGTGACTATGTTTATAAACTTAAGAAAGCACTTTATGGTCTAAAACAAGCACCTAGGAACTGGTATGAAAGGCTCAAGACATATCTTTTTGATAATGGTTTTTCTATTGGAAATTCAGATTCTACTTTATTTTTCAAAACATATACATCTGATTTTCTAGTTGTTCAAATATATATTGATGACATTATTTTTGGAGCTTCTAATGAATCATTGTGTACACAATTCAGTGACATCATGCAAAAAGAATTTGAAATGAGCCTCATGGGTGAACTAACTTTCTTTCTTGGTTTCCAAATTAAACAAACGCCTGCCGGGATTTTTGTAAGCCAAGAAAAGTATACTAAAGAACTCTTAAAACGTTTTGGGATGGATCAGTGCATACATGCTACTACTCCTATGGCCACCTCTATTCAAATTGATAAGGATGAAAATGGGGAACCTATTGATGATTCCTTATATAGAGCCATGATTGGTAGTTTGCTTTACTTAACTGCTTCTAGACCAGACATCATGTTTTCCGTTGGTCTTTGTGCTCGATTTCAATCACAACCCATGCACTCTTATTTTCAAGCAGTTAAACGAATTCTTCGATACTTAGCCGGCACTACATGTTTTGGTTTATGGTATCCAAAAGGAGAATCCTTGGATTTTAAAGCTTATACTAATGTTGATTATGCTGGTTGTCGACTTGATCACAAGAGCACTAGTGGTGGTTGTTTCTTGTTAGGGAAAGCTTTAGTATCTTGGTTTAGCAAGAAACAAAACACGGTTGCCCTCTCTACAACTGAAGCTGAATATATGGAAGCCAGATCTTGTTGTGCTCAAGTGCTTTATATGCAACAAGTGTTAAATGATTATGGTTTTACTCTTTCATCTACGCCTATCTTTTGTGACAACACAAGTGCTATAAACTTAGCACACAATCCTATTTTACACAGCCGAGCTAAACATATTGAAATCCGTCATCACTTTTTAAGGGATCATATCTCTAAGCATCATGTTTCCCTTCATCATGTTGATACGGAAGATCAATTGGCTGATATTTTTACAAAACCGCTTCCACTAGATCAATTCAACAAAATCAGGAAGCAACTGCTTATCACTCCTTTAGAAGATGTTTTCTTTGATATTTGTGCTTCTTAACAATGTTTTTATTTGCATCATTTTGGCCTTTAATGGAAATATTTTTATTGGGACATCAAATTAAGGGGGAGTTTTATATTTAAACGGATATCTTTTTGAAATGACAAAGGGGGAGAAATACATATAAAACTTGGTAATTGTGCAAAACTCAATCAATGAATTTCATAAACTCTTGGCTTTACATTGAAAGTTGCTATATTCCCTAAAGAATTGGATTTCATGTTCCATAATTCATGGGGAATAATAAGCACACATTTTATAAACAAGAAGAAATTTACAAAGGTAATCTTTAGGTATGAAACTCACATGTGTTATATCTTCTTAATTCATATTTAGGAAATGTTTGTCATCTTCAAAAAGGGGGAGATTGTTGGCTAAATGCACATCTGTAAATCCCTTTGTTTTGATAATGACAAACATTTCATTCTTATTGATCTAACGTGCTACCTGAGTGTTGCAGGAATAAAGTGGATGACAAAGCACTAGGGAATCTATATGCTTGAATGCTTATAAATTTCATGAAATGTAATTTATTGTAAACTTGTACAAATATATAATGTATAAGTACTTAGACTTCATGTAAATCAAGTGTTAGATCTTCCCTAGCTAATCACCACACTTAGATAGGTCATCCCCTTCAATAGTGTCACATATGCACACTCATACACACACTTAATGTCTTTATTTGAAACATTGAAACAGGGTCAATCTCGGTCGACAAAATCCTCGACCGAGACACTCTCAGTCGACAAACTTCTCGACCGAGAAAGACCCAAGTAGCCGTTAGACACAGCTGACAAGGTAGTTGGTAGTTGGAGATGAACGTTGCAAACACTTGATCCAGAGTGCCTGTCAGTCGACAAGACCTCGACCGAGTAGGCATCTCGGTCGACCATTTCTCGACCGAGATGGTCTCTAACAGCAACTGCAGAATTAATTAACTAGTCATTGTTAAAGCAACTAACTTATACCTAACGGCTAGTTAAGCTCTTAGAAACCCCTAGAAAGTGTCTAGCACGTCCTTAAGTACTTGTAGGACATTCCTATAAATAGGACATACCTTAGGACACCTAAACACACTTGTTTTTCACACTTGAGCAATCTTTGAGTATACACTTGCATTGAGCAACTTGTTTGTGAGCAATTGAGCATATTTGCAATTGGCTAATTTTCTCTTGGCTCAAATTTCGTGTCCTATAGGCTAGCATCTCCTATCCACAGCAATTACAATTCCATACACATTGGCTAGGAGATCTACACGCTTGATCTAGGCAAATCAAGCCTTGTGCTTCAAAGGATAAGTTGTAATTTCCATTTTCCTTTCTTGTTCACTTTCATTGCTTGTACTCTCCTTGCTACTCCTAGGTTGGAGGCTGCGGATTGGAGAGGGTCGTGATCTTCTTGGTGAAGAAGGAGACTTTGAACTACTTCAAGAAGGCTGGTGCAACGGGAGGTTACTTCTAAGAGGAAGGCTACTTCAAGGGGGAGCTTGGAGTTACTTCAAGAAGGCTACCTCGAGTTGGTGCATCTACTTCATGTGAAGGCTGTTCAAAGGGGTGTAAGAAAGTATTGTATTTTGTGTAATTCCTTGAGAAGGTAATAAAATTAATATTTTCAAAATCCTGGTTGGGTAAGCAACCGGGTAGTGGACTGACAACCTCAGTATTTTCTAAGGTTGGAACCACTCTAAACCCTTTATCTCCTTCTTGGTTTCTTATTTGTGGTTGTTTGAGTTAAAAAATTGTTAAATTAGTTTAAAACCCTATTCACCCCCCTCTAGTGGTTTTTCACATTATTGAACACCTAATCTCACTAGTGAGTGTATAATGTGTATTGGGTTTTCAAAAAAAAATCGGTAGCATTTCCCCGTTGTTCTCCAAGTACATATGTACTTCGAGAACAAACGGGGAAATGCTACCAAAATTTTCTTGAAAACCCAATGCACATTATACACTTACATCCTAAGTGAGATTAGGTGTTCAGGAACAGTCCCAAACCAGGGACTATCCAAGATTTACTCCTAATGAGTAAATCTTGGACGGGTTTCTAGGCCAACAAATACATGTGTTGTCATTCTTATACCTACAATCCTAGTTTCATCATTCATATCCTAGTTCTTCAAGTTAGGGTGATTAACGATGTCTTTAGAAGCATCATTGGCAATCTAGGGAAAAGTTCATCATTTACATTCCAAGCATGTCATGTGTGTGCATTAGAGTTCATCATTAAGCAAGAAGGGTGGTTAGGATTTTCAATATACTCAACAAGGAAACAAGTTACCAATTTCATAGTGAGGATGGTAGAGATACCCTAGCTAAGATCTAGATCTAATGGTTCATAATGAGCCTGTGATAAAGTTACATCACTAAATGATTAAATAATTTCAAAATCAATAAATAAATAAATTCAAATGAGTAGATAACTAAATAAAAAATAGTAGATAAAAAATACAAATAAGTAGATGAATAAATACAAATCTATTGATAAACTAATATAAATCTGTAGATGATCAATTAATTCCTAAATCAGTACATAAATAAATACAAACAGTAGATGAATAAATACAGATCAATTGATAAATAAAGTTAAATTAGTTGATAAATAAAGTTAAATAAATAGATGATTAAATAATAACAAAATCAATACATAAATAAACACAAATCAGTAAATAACTTAATTAAAAATAATAATAATAACCCAGTAGCAGCCTAGGTGTGCCTTGGCGCCACCCAAGCGTCCACCCAGGCCGCCCAGAGGCCTCACTAGACAGCGGCGACAGTGGAGAAGTAGGCGGCGGCAGTGGAGGAAGCATACCTTTTGATCAAGAAGATGAGTGGCGCGGCGGTGGCGAGCAGGCGAGCAGGTCACAGCTGGGAGGAGCGGAGACAGTGAGCAGGGAGCCAGCGATCGAGTAGGGAATAGCGGAGGTGGCGAGCATGCAGAACGAGCGGCGGCGGCGGCGAGAAGGGAGAAGGAGTGGCACGGCGGCAGTGAGCAGGGAGCAACAGGCGGCGGCGCACAAGGAGGAGGGAGTACGGGTCAGAATCTCCAGACCTATTTCAATCAGCAATGATACAGAGAAAGGGGAAGAGTCTGCTTTGCGCGGGTGCTATTAAGTTAACAATTGGCGTCAGTTATTAAAAACAACTAACGCTTATAATAATAGGCGTCGGTTACCACAAAACAACCGATGCCAAAGGGGGTTGAAATATTTTGTGTGAACAACGTAGGAAAACACATCGGCGTCGGTTATTGCAAGAGAATCGATGATAAAAATGTGCCCAATTTCTATCTCGCAAAAAACCTTTAGTCATCGGTTAATTAGTTAACAACTGACATCGTATGTTATTTTTTTTCCACTGGAAAATTTTGGATTTGGCGGTCGATTTTAGGCGTCGGTTGCTTATTAAGGAACCGACGCTAAATTAAAAGTGATACCCGTGGCTGGCCGCTCTTCACAGATAGATGTCGGTTTGTGTATTCAACCGACGTTGTATGTTTTAGGCGTCAATTTCTTGTATACAATTGACGCCTATAAATGTGACGTTATAAGCCATTTCTGTATTAGTGCTACTTCCTAAGTTATCATAACCATGGCATCTTCTTCTTCTTTCTTGAGGTTATGTTGAGATAGAGTTGGGACTCTTGATGGGCTATCTTGAAGTTGAGGAACGTGTACTTTGGAGCCCTGATCATGGAGCTTGAACCCTTGTTGGAGAACTTATTGAGGTGGGTTATATAACTATTAACCTCCTTTGCTATTATCACTCTTCATATGCTTATGTTGTTCTTCATCTCTAGATCATTTATCTCATATATGGTAGTAGTTAGTAATGGATTTGAGGACTGTTTTGGTGAAGGAATTTATTTCAGTTGTTTCCTATGTCTTGCTCTTTCTTGCCATGATAGTAGTGGACTTGTGGTCGAGTTTCCTAAGGTTGAAGATGACCAAGTTGATACACACATGCACTATGTTGTGGATGGTCATCATGACTCATGGTGTTTAACCCAACACCACATGTAACAAGTCGTCATGACTTGGGAGTTCTTAGGTTGATAGGTTTGGATGGGTGCTAAATTGTCATGCCCTAGAGATGCCTAAACCGATATGTTGGCTAGGCCTATAGGCCTTGATGAGGAGCTAACTCATCATGCCCTAGAGGGTCTTAAACCAATATGTTTCTAAACCAATAATGGTGCTAGCCCGGTATGATCAAGAAGGATTAGACTAGTGTGTCTTGCTAGCCCATCATGACCAGGGTGGTATTGTGTGAACTGGTCTATTTTGAGTGCTAAACCATGACACCCTTGATTGTGTAAGAGGACGACATGACCTAACCCTAACTCTAACAACCCATCACCCCTAGTGTTTCCCGTCACACCTAGTGTTTCCCTTCACACTTCAAGTAGGGTTTCCTGATACACCTAAGGTGAGCTTTCCCGACACACCTTGATGTGGTCAGGGCAACATATGAGTATGATGAGATCGGGATCCTCCTAGCCATGAGAGATCGATATACTAAAGCTGACCCAAGAGGTTGCAAACTGATACACTCCATGAGTGCTAAACCAATACACCACAAGAGGGTCTAAACTGATACCTTGGATGAGCTCACCCAACATACCTAGATGTGTTAACCCAACACACCATGATGTAGTCAAATTGACACTTGTGGATGGGGTGAAACCGATATCACATGATGAGGGTTGAAGGGTATGCTTGGATACTCAAAGAAGTACACATATGAGCAATGCATGATATAGAAGAGTGTTGTTTTGGATAATGTGTGATTAATCTTAACTGCTTCTCCTAAACCTAGTGTACCATAGGATGATGTTACTATGAGTGGTCCATCCTTAACTAAAGAGTTCAACCCTAAACTCTCCAACACTGTGGGAAGTAATGGATATAGGGTTAAATGGTTGAATATATGCATGATAACCTTGATCATGGAAGAGTATGACCCATGTGCTCATTTTAGTGAAAGTTTATAATCCATTACAAGTGTCTACTATATATCCTTTTCATATAATCTTAACTTGTGAATTGAGGTTAATTACATGACTATGTGAATATATATATGATGATGGTGATGATAAGCCTCATTGGATTAAAAGGTGACAACATTTGTGTAGAAATCATATAGACAAGTCTAATGATCTAATAAGTTCCTTGTGAATAGTTTGAAGTGAAACCCTCTAGTTATGTAATCTAATGCTTGAATTTCCTCAATATGATATGGTTATAATGATTTGTGAGGGGTAATAATGTATGGACCACAAAATGATGAAACATTATGAATGGTGCATGGTCAACATGTTTACATAATACAGGGTTGTAATACACATGTACATGTATGCTATGGTGTTATTTAGTGTTGATGACACAATGATCTAATCATATCTAACTAATGTTGTTCAACCTAAATTAGACTCAAGAAAGTGGGAATTGGTGGATTTAGGGTTTGGTGACGTGACAATGAGGTAAAACCCTAATCGGCTACATGTAAAGAGTATTGACCATGATTCTAAGGGTAGGTCATATTATTGAATGCGTATGAGTGGAAATCATGATATTGTACTCTCTCTCTCTCTTAAATTACATGGCTTAACCTAATGAGTTAATTAGGTGTTATAACTTGTGAGTACTATGAAGATGGTAAATAATATTAAGTTGTGGGTATGAACCTTGATAAGGGAACACGGGAAGTATGAATATGTGAATGTGCATACTTGGTTAAATTTTCTGATTCTTAGCCTCATATATTCCAACTTATGGGAGGTAGTGGAAGCCAGAGTTTTGAGATAGAATAATGCTTCAGAACCTTATGCGGAATGAGCCTGAAGCCTAATCCGAATTAGGGAACTTATGATGCATTGCTTGTCTTATCCAATGGTGTTTGATGTGTTGAAACGTAATCTCTCTCTGATTATATAATCTTAACTTTGTCACAAAGATGAATGTATTAGATAATGGTTGCTATGAGATGTATATGTGGTATGGTACAAATGATGATTGGTATTAGTAATGCTTATATGCCCAATGAAGCATAATGAGGTAACCATGAATCATAAGTGTGATGTGATGGGTCTTAGGACCTGGTAAAGGCTTAGTGCCTGGTTGAGGTGATATCCTCTGATACTAGAATGATGGATTGATATCCCATGATAATATGTTGATGATGATAGCCTAGTGGATGCCAGTGATACAGTGTTATGAGATTATGGGAATCAGTTTGTAGTTTAAACGATGATATTTGTTATTGTAATACTATGCCCCTTTCTTTAAAAGGACTTGTTTGTGGTTTGTACGTTATAACTTGATTGATGTTGAAAGACACTTTAATTGGTCTAATTAATCAAAGCAGAATCTTATCATGTAGCTTGCCTTGTGCCATAGATCCATTCAGTGTCAGCATTTGCCAGATGGTGAAACGAGTAACTCCTACGAGAAAACTCAGAGCGCATACTGTTGAGTATGTCGAGACAGCTTGGTACCCTAATATCAAGCAATCGAGGGTGGGTTTGTCCATGCATGAGCCTCATAACATGCCTCAGGATATGTGATATAGGATTGGTTGTGGGCCATACTCTAGAAAGAGTGTGGCTTCGAGCCGTAGCTCAGTGATGTTATGTTTATGAAATTTTATAGGATTGGCTACGGGCCATACCCTAGAAGAGTGGTTGTGGGTCATATCTTACTTTCACTAGTGATGTGACTTGTACTAAGGCAGGCTAGGTTTGCATAGTTGGACTATATGTCGCTGGAAGCAGTTGACTTGTGATGTCACTGCAGGTTCACTCATACTGACTGAGGTGGTGAGGTCGTGGATTCCAGCTCTTTCATTAGACCTTGTATGGCACCGATTTCGACTTAGAAGTGGTAGGTTGGATTTGGGTAGTACGACTCGAATCCTCAAGGCACAACAAATATATGATTAAATATATGTAATCAATCGTGTAGTGTACGTATATAGGATTAAACATGAAAACATTGGATGAAGCCTTGCCTTGCTTTTATACTATTTAGTTTATAACAATTATATATGTTCTTCATATTCCTTTTAAATTTATTAATTGTTCTGCTACTCAGTGGCAAGTGCATATTACTTCTCTATTTACTTCATCCATGAGATATATGTCATTTCATTAATTCTATTCAATTTGCTCAGTATGTTAATCTATCTACTTAGTTATTTTTGATAATAATAGAGTTGGTGAAAAGTTATATCTCTCGTTGGGACTGTTGTCTCACCCCGTTGGTTAAATATATTTTTAGGTGGACGTGCATGTTGAGTTAAGGATCATGTGGTTGAGGACATAATACAAGGAGAAACTACACCTAGTGAAACATGGTATATGGATAGTGTCTAGTAATAGAGTCATGTGTGTCGTCCATGTACACTCAGGTCCATGGGGGTATTCTCGATGTGTTTTGTAGACATGATGATTGACATGTGGTTTCCGGCTTGTGTACATTTGGTGGTATGTACATATATGTGGAATTGTTATCTTATGTAATCAGATGATAGAAAGACAATGATGAAGCACCATGAATATATGTTATGAAATATAAGTATTGATTCTTGTGTAATAAATCTCAACTCATGGTGCTTGTTGCAAATCGGTTTTAATTTCTGTGATTTTTGGTAATCTGTTGTTAATGGTTGATCGTGGTTTAAGTTTTGAGTAATATTTCTATGTGGCAATAGGTGTCACACTTTTCAAGTCTAAGAATATGAATAATGCAAACTTAAAATTGAAGAACAAGGAAGGAGAGTGTATAGAAAACAAACTAGAACTGAAGATGTTGGTTCAAGAATACTTCAATGAGTTGTTTATTTAAAGGGGAACTGATACTTTTTTGTGCATGTTTCAAGGTTTCTTGGGACCTTCTATCCTATCCACCCAATCAACTGAGTCATTGTACATCTGCCCAAACTGAGGATAGGATCTAGATAGCCCTATTCAAAAGGAATCAATGAATGCATCCAAGCACGATGGAATTGATGTTTTTTTCTCTAAACCAGTTAGAATAAAGTTGGATAGTCCTTATGTGTAACAATCATTAAGTATATTTCAAGTGAACATATATTGAATGCAACGATGCATTCTAAGATGGTGCTAATCCCCAAGTCCAACAGATTACATCTTTCTCATTAGTAGGATGAGGGGTTGGGTCCAAAAGAACCTTTTTGGAGTACGGTGGTGTTTAGCTGGGTACCTTTTCTAATTGAGAGTTGATACTTGAGAGTGTTAAAAAGGTATTTAGAGTTGGTATAATCAAACAGGATGCAAACAATACTGGTGTATGGAAACCATTATCTAAGGAGGTTATACCATAGAGCAGAATATGATCGAAAAATCACAAATCATAGCTCCAAGTTTTATCAACACATATCCCTTTGCCAATAAGACCACATTGAAATCCAACAACAACATACATGGCTCCCAAGGCAAGTAATCCACATATTAGTAAGGTCCCTGGATTATGTCATTGACAAGCATGTTGAAGATAATATATGAGAGCTTTTAATCGTGAACAATGCAAACAAGAGGATAACACTGGTATAGTCTAGTTGAAATACAAAAAAATAAAAAGAAATTGTTGAAGCATGTAGATGTATATAGCAACATGACATTTGTGTTGACATCAGGGAAAAGATATATATCGACAAGTAATTAGTAGCGATCAATAAAAATAACCAAGTGCATAATTTTATCAATTGACTGAGCAGGTAATGCATCCAATTTTTGTATTTAAGACAAGGATATATGGAATAAGTATACTCAAGAAAATATGTTATTGTATTTAATATAATACCTATAGAGATTTTGTATTTTACCTTCAAATTTATCTAACCTTCACTTTGAACATTTAGTTTCTTGATGATAAGTGTGCACATATAAGTGTTTGTGTCTATATTATTATCTTTTTTGTGATGTACACGCCAACAATTTAGGAAATATTTATGTATGTATCATGTCTAGATACTTTTTCCCGCTTTCATTAGGGTGATATTTTTCATAAGAAAGAAGGTTTACTCTAAAGTATTAATACAATGAAACACACAAGTCTACTTGTGAAGAGTTAACAATACCTTTTTGGGTCATTAATTCTTGAGCTATGTTGGGATCGTGACCGACTGTTTGATATTTTCCTAAAACTTGGACGACTATTTCTGAATTCAATTTGTAGAACAACACTCATATTTCAGTGCACTTTTGCACATGCTGTTAAGCAATTGCTAGTTGGGAACTTATCGGGACAGCTAAGTTTCTTCATCAAAGGAAATCTAAATCTTCATATGGGATAAATTAAAAGAAAATTTGATTAGGGAATTGATTTTATGGTAATAATTGATGTTAAGTGTATATAGGTCATTAGCATCCTAATACTAAAGTGACATTTCACATGAAACTCTAGAGTAATGCATGTGCCAAATTGATAAGATTCAATTGCATACTTTTAATGCTCCTCCAAGAACCCTAATACGTTGTAGATAATAATATATTAGATGAAGGAGGACAATGTCAAGATTTGATATGTATAACAAAAATGGGAAATAAACACGTTTTGATCTAAAAATGACATTAATATAGTTTTTTATGAGATAAAAGGAGTCAACACGCATGTGTACAATTGAGTTCATTTTCTATAAGACAAAGTACAACTATAGTAATTAATTATGGGTTTTACTCCACTAAGGAAATGGTGACAAATATTTTATTCTTTTGGATTTTATATTTTTTTCTATAATGTTATTGTGAACTTATTGTCTACATTTTTGTAGATAGATTTCTTACAGGATAGAAGGTGGATGTATATTGGGAATAGAGTGCAAAGTGAAGTATTCCAGACTGGTTTACAAATATTCATTGAATTTTCACATACCCATCAAACACCTGCCAGACCGGGAAAATTAATTTGTCCTTGTAAAACATGATGTTATAGATACATTAAATATGAAGATGATGTATTCTTTCATGTTTTAAAATTAGGATTTGTCTGAAGATAAGATGTTTGAACATATCATGGGGAGATGATAGGAAGGAATACAACAAGTGCAGCATCATCTACACCTACATCGGACCATATGCATCAAATGCTAGGGGATATATTTGGAACGGGAGATACAAGACACGACACTGAGTTTGAAATAGAGGAGGAGCCAGAAAATCTAAACGCACAATGATTCTTCAAGATTCTCAAAGAGGCATATCAATCTCTATATAAAGGTTGTAAAACTCATTCTAAGTTGTCCTTTCTAATGCCTCTATTATATCTGAAGGAGGAGTTTGGATGGTCAAATAATTCTTTCACAATGCTCTTGAAGTTGATAATCTCAGCCCTCCCAGAAGAAGGTTGTGTATTTCCTAAGACTTATTATGATGCAAATGTAGTTTTCAAAGATCTTGGGACTTAAAAAATTAAAATTGATGCTTGTCGAAATGATTGTATGCTCTTTTGTAAAGGTTCGGCAATGAAATATATATGTGATACTTGTGGTGAGTCTAGATGGAATCAAAAGATATATAAAACAAAAGCCAAGAAAGTAGCTAAAAAGGTGATGTATAGTTTTCCTCTTATCCCTCGTCTAGAGAGACTTTATATGTGCCCTTTAGTTGCTAAAGATATGCTTTGGACTTTTAAAGAAAGAGGAAATGAAGGTCATGTTCATCATCCTTCTGATATGGAAGAATGGCTCTCAATAGATAGAATATATCAATACTCTGTTGTTGAATCATGCAATGTTAGATTTTCACTAGCTACAGATGGATTTAATCCACTTGGACTAATCATCTTTACAGCCAAGCAACCCCTTTTCTATTACTACTCCACAAGCAATTCTGAGAGAGAATCTTCAATGATCGGGTGGTACAATGACTCTGAGATCTCTCTCTCTCTCCCAATCTCCTTTAATGGCAAGCAAGCACCTCAAATAATAAGGACCCTCCTTTGCCATTGTCCTTCACAAACTAGTCCAGAATCTAACTCGGATCATTCAAGGCTTAGACAAGTAGGAGAAGTGTTACATCAAGCTTAAAAAACATGCACTTAAGGCTACAAGATACGGTGATAGGACCTTCATTTAAAGAGTTGAGTTTTTTTAAAACATGCAAAGG
Source organism: Alisma plantago-aquatica (assembly GCA_963693085.1). Classification (NCBI taxonomy): domain Eukaryota; kingdom Viridiplantae; phylum Streptophyta; class Magnoliopsida; order Alismatales; family Alismataceae; genus Alisma; species Alisma plantago-aquatica. The sequence goes on from OY856413.1 coordinate 845,752,508, forward strand.
GTGTGTGCGGGCCAAAGAATGACAATTGACTACCCCTTCTTTGTTGGTTGGCCAACATATGTGGAAATCACACTCGATTTCCTATCCTTTTTCAATATTTGGTTCCTCTAGAACCACACCAACATGGTGGAATGAGAAGATGGATGGGTGAAGTTCCATGATTTCAGTACCCTTCATCACGTCATGCTATTCAACTTCAACGCCATCTATGGATGGGCCAATCAAGGTTGTGGTGCAACCCAAAAAACTTCAACTGTGTTTTCTCTTGGCACAAGATGATGTCTCTACCTGCCATTGCCAAAATGAACTGGTATCTTTCTTATATCACCAACATTCAGCACCCCCTCGCTTTCCTTCTTCATTGCCTACAAACATACACATTGTGTGCCATGTCTACACAAGGACAGGGCAAGGTTGAATCAGTTGATCCTTATGTGTTGTGGGCCTTCTTCACACAAGGTAGTGAGAAGGCCAACATAGGTACATTATTTTTCACCCGTGCATATCAAGTAGCTAATAGTATAAAGAGGAAGCTTCCTATTCATTTCAAGGCCTAGTCAGTCATATTGCCCATTGTCTTTGCCTAGACAGTTCTGGACTCCACTTAGAAAAAAGGAGACTTGGACTTCAAGAATTTTAGAAGCTCGAAGCTCTTCACCAAAAACGGTTGCAAGATTTATGCTATATCCAAGCTAGGATGAGTAGGCACTCGTAGGACCAATCTTTGATGTCCACAATGTCAATCACCTTCATTGGACTTCTAATAATGAGGGGGTGAAGAGGAGGCTTCTGAAGAGGAAGTTGTTGATGAGAAGGAAGACATGAAGGAAGAGTCTACGCGAGTGAGGTCGAGAAGGCAACCACATCACACTCCCAGTCAGCATGGTGCATCTCCTTTGGTATCAGTTCCATAAACAGAAGTGCATGCATATTCTTTTGAGATCATGTACACCATGATCAACTCCATCCAAGAGGGAAAACAACAATAGCATACATATATGGCTCACTTCACCAACTATCAAGAGCAAATATTCCACAACCATGAGTAGATCTTCACATATCAACAAGCAATGTTCTACAACGAGCACATTCTTCTCCAGAATCAAGACCATATTCACACCCTCTTGGAGAGATTGAAGAGAATTCTGACCTCTCTTTGATCCTTTTTTTAGCCAAGGAACTTTGGAAGTTACACTCAACCACCACCACATCTCGCCAATCCACCAAACTTCACTGTCACATTTTATACTTTGGATCTAGACTTGTCATCATCCACTTTCTTCCCACCTCATGCATGATATATGGTAATCCATTCCACCTTTAATTTTGATTCTAGAGAATGATGTCATCGTTGAATTTAGGATTGGGGGTATGGAGTGACTCTGTGTATTTCATATTTAGTGATCTTACTATATTTTCATGTTTCTTTCTTAAGTTAAGCTACTATCTTTCTTGACTACTCCACATCTATCTAGTATAGTCGTGGATGTGGAACTTGTAGAAAGGGTATCCCATTGTCCAATTCTCCTATGTGTAAAAATTTGTATTCCTAACGTTTTACTCTTAAAGATAAAGTTTTCCATGTCTAAGAGTGTGAAATCTTAACGAATTGTTTGGACCAATCATCTTGAATACATAATGAATGATACATCTGACTTCACCATATGATGTGTTAACAATGATGATGTTTGAGTTCCAACCAACCAAAATGTAGTGTGGACTTTCATGTAACTTTTAGAAATAGACTTTATGGTCACTGTGTTTGACAATTTAATGTGAGAGGGACATATCATCATTGGAAAGACATATTTTCTTAGTCATGTGATATCATACACCTTCATTGCATATTCATTCACTGCCATAGGATGAACAAGTTAGACCCAAGTCATTTTCTTCTTGTTGCAATACATTGTGCGATAAGAAGCATATAGATAGATTTCCATTGCGAGAGAAAAAGATTTGCATGTTAATTCATTTGTGCATTTTATCTTTTCATACAAATCTTCATATAGATTGCAAATTACATTGCTCACTACATAAGGAGTTATGTTCATTTTCCACATCTATTTATCAATCAAGAAATAGACCAAATATAAGAATCCTTACTCCTCCACCAAAGTGTAACAACCCAATCATGAACTACTCATCTTGCTAAAATAAGGGGGGTGGAAAAAAAGAACAAAAAGTATATAATAAGAAAATGGATCTCTAAATCCAATGATATATCTATCAAAGAAATAAAGAAGGAAATTGTTGGGGTTTTATACATAAACACCTTTTCACCTATAATTACATTAGCATGAGACATCTAGTGTCTGAATCATACTACTAGAAAGAAAGTAGGCATCAGAAGTCATGCAATTTCATTTCATCTATAATTTAGGCGCATCATGTTTTCTTCATTGCATAAATGAGTTGGATTATTCTTGTCAACCCTATTTTGAGGCCACCAATTCCATCCACATGAGGTTACCACCATGATACTTCCTGTTATTCATTGTATTTGGAGAACTACTTCCATTTAGATGATATTTTTTATCAAAATATATGTAGTTAGGGAAATCACACGATACACCAAGTATATCCTTGTACTAGACATGATGATTTAAACTCCAAGTTAATTGTGTTTTCATTTATCTTATTGTTGACATATGATATAAGCATGATTATTCCTTTAGAGTGGTTACTTATTTTGTGGTTGACAGGGGTCAGTTTGGGACCAATTAGTCGAGGGTGGTTAGGAGAGTTATGTTCATTTGTGTTTTCTTCTTGTTGACTTTGTCAACCAACTTTGAGAGTAGTGTCGCTTGAGGATGAGTAACATTCAATTCTAGTGGGTTTTCATGCACAAATTTTATCATTATTTAATTGGCTATTTTAGGTGTTTTCACATTATATATTCTCTTATATATGTGTTTCCACTAATAATATGTCAAACTAGCCTATGGAACTCTTATACATCAATTTCAACTATTTTCATGCATTTGGTACAAAATTGCCATTTTATATTTCAAATCAATGATAACCCATTGCATTTTAGGTTCATTGGGTATATTCATTATCATTCAGTGCCAAAAACATTGGTCTCTATACCACCAACATTTCACCATAAATTGGACATCAAGTCATTGATAAAAGTTGAGAGTAATGATCATTTTGGTGCTATCAACAATCCAGATTGGTGCCATCGACCACCAGATGGCAGTCTCCAGAAGGCATTCAAAAAATCATAGTAACATTTTGGGTCCACTAACTCACCTTCCAGTGGTACTAAATTCCTTATGATCGGTTAAGGAAATAAAAGAGTCATTCACACCAAATATCTTGGTACCATCGACATAAATGTATTGATGGTCATGTTGTTTGAATTAAAAATTAACATTCTATATTATTTATTGGTACTGGTGAATTGTGAATCTATATGACCTAAGTCATGACATCCCTCATAGAGGATCACATAACCAGACATAGAACATAAGGAGGAGAGGATAAACATTAGAAATGTGGAGAAACGATCATCCTGACACCTTCAAGGAGCAACTTGACACCCAAAATGCCATACATTCACACTCGTCTTCAGAGGGCATCATCATTTCTCCTCAAATATCTAGTTCCATCTAGTGATTTTCATAATTTTCTTCTTCTTTGAAATTTAGTGTGATACCATGTATAATATGTGGGGTTAATCCTCTTATTCTCCAGAACCGAGGAGTATCCTGGTGTTAATTTGTACTTGACAATTTTCATCTACAAATAAATGTCATTTCTTGGAATTTGAATGATAAAGCACTTTATTTTCAATGTTCGTGATTGATAAACCTCGTGCATACTTCAAATATCAATTCACTTTGAAAGAGGGATTGAAAATTAGAACAATTTATCTTTAATACAATTAAGAATGCACTTTGAAAGAGGGATTGAAAGTGAGAACAATTTATCTTTAATATAATTAAGAATGCACTTTGAAAGAGGGATAACAAATGTAGGGTGAAGTATAAAAATAAAGATCTTTAATGTTTTAATCCATTACCAGAACAAGAAATAACCAATGTTGATCTTTAAATCTCCAACAAGAATTGACTTGGTTGTTTAAAATTGAGAATTAAAGTTAACACTATAATGAAGAAAGTTTTTATGAAATTGGAGATTTATATTCTCTAGGTAATCATTTCACCATAGTTTAATTCATAGATGATTTCATTCTTTCAAAAAACAATCAACATTGCTTATCTTGAATTAGGGATTTGTAGCTTGCACTACCTATTTTCATAGTGTAATGTCCTATTTTATTTTTATTGTTCTGGTATTTGCATAATAATAAGAATTTCATGGGCCTATGCTTAATTAACAAGAAATAAGAAATAAACCACTCATGCTAACACTCCCCCTCAATATGGGGAGTAGATATTGCGTGGTCCTAGCTTGGCTCTTACATACTAAAATAGTGATGGAGGAAGTGGTTTGGTTAAGATATCAACAATTTGATTGTCAGTCTGTACAAGAACAGTGACAATCCTCTTGGCTTTAACAAGATCCCCTACATAATGACAATCAACTTTGATGTCTTGTATACATTCATGGAATATTGGATTACTAGAAATAAGGATAGCAACCAAATTTACAAAAAAGATATGAGTTGGAGTTTGATAAGGAATCTCAAATTCAATCAAAATGGATTGAACCCACTGAAGATCACAACAGGAATGGGCCATCACACGATATTTAGTTTTGGTGCTATAAAGAGAAACTATTAATAGCTTTCTGCTTCTCAACGCCACTGGGTGATCCCCAATCATGACACAAAAAGTAGATGTTGAACAATGTTCTTTGGCATCTCCTTCCCAATCTAATCAGTACATGTAGAAATAGTGATAGTCTTCTCTTAAGGTCGTTTGTAGAATAGTCCTCTTCCTGGGGCACTCTCGAGTAAGCGAACAATATGTTGAATGTTGCACAAATGTTGTTGGAGGGGTGCACTCATATGTTTACTGAAAACTCTCACAACATAGGTTACATTGGGTCCAGTATCACTAGGTAGATCAATTTTTAACTACTTGATGATACTTTTTAGGATCAAGAAATAATTACCCCTTAAGAAGATCCTTGGTGTGGTAATCCATAGGGGTCAAAATGGTTTTATCATTTGTCACCCAGTTTCTTATAGTAGATCCCACAGATAGAGTCTTTGAGATAAACTATCAATGCAAATGAGAGAAGAACTTCTATCCGAAGGAAATATCTTAATTTTCCAAATCCTTTGTATGAAGATGGGCTTGTAGAGACAATTTTAGTTTTTTTAGACAATTTTAGATTATTGGTGCCAATATACACTGCATGTGATCACAATGTCATCAATACAAACAATAAGAACAATATTCCTATGTGGGGATTCTAATGAAATAGTAAATGATCTATGCATGATTGCTAAAAGCTCAACATTTCAGGTATTGTGTTGAGTTTGTTGAATCAGGCTCTAGGAGGTTTCCTAAGACCATATATCAATCTTATGAGGTGGAAGACTTTATGATAAGACTTCCCTTAGTATGAAAATGGGGAGGTTTCTGCATGTAAGCTTCTTCTAGAAGATATCCATTTAGGAAGGCATTCTTGATATCTAGGTGAAAGAGTGGCCAGTGAAAATGTGTTTCTAGAGAAAAAGAATATAGACCAAAGCAATCCGTGTAAAGAGAAAATGTCTCAAAATAATTCCCCCAAAGGTTTTACTAAATGGTTTGGAAACAATACAAGCATTTCGTCTTTCACTGGAGCCATTGGAATGATGTTTGACTGAGAAAACCTAGTGAAAACTAATGATATTTTGTCATGGTGGTGGATGAAAGTATGATTATGATGTAGAGAATGCATCTCTCCTATCATGGTAGACTTCCTCCCAGGGTGTTTCAAGTCATCTTTTAGAGGCTTGGATATATGGTGCCTAAAAGAGTGACAAAAGAAGAGTCACTAAAGAGAGGGGTGGCAAGCAGTGTGTGTTAGAAATGTGATGTTTAATGGAGCAAGATCATTTACCTTTATAGAGTATGTTGGTAATTCAGACTGATCAGGAAGGGGTAATGATTGTGGGGTTGCGTGTTGAGGACCATCTTTCATGTGTTGCTCAGGTTCTTAAGGCAAGGACACTAGAACTTACGAAGGGGAAGAACCTGATCCTGAGTGGGTGTAGAGGTATGACTTGAGGACAAAAAAAATTGTCCTCGTAGAAAGTTACATCAATGGATACATAGACATGACGGATTATGGGGTCAATGTATTTGCACCTTTATGAGAAAAGGGATATCCTAGAAAAACCATCTGAATGACAGCGGAGGGATATCTTATCAACCTTAGGATCAAAGTTATGAACAAAGGTAACGTAGACAAACACCTAAGGTGGTAAAAACAATGGTTTGTCATGTGGATATAAAATGGAAAAAAGGCTTTGGTTGTGAAGAACAAAGGATGGTTGGTGATTAATCAAAACACAAGTTGTGAGAACATTGGTCTACGTGTTTTTAGGTAGGTTTTCATGAATGGTAAGCGAGCATGTGATGCCAAAAAGATGATATAGGCAATAAGAGTAAAGTCCCTTGACTTGGGATACCATAGTCCAAAATTTTGAGTTTTGGTTGATACCTCAAAATCCTCATAATCGCTATGAGACATGATTTTCTAGGACTTGATTAAAATCGAGCACACAATCCAACACTAAACATTATGTTAGGTCAAGAGGTAGTTAAATATAATAAACTTCCAATCATACATCTATAGAGCTTCTCATCCACTTTTTCACCTTCTTCATCTTTGTCGAGCTTGGCGGTGTTTCACATAGGGGTGTCCATCAGCTTGGTGTTCTCCATCCAAAAGTGCTTCAAGATTATATTTGTGTACTTACCCTAGTTTATGAAGTTACCATCCTTGGTTTGCTTGATTTGGAAGCATGAGGAATAAAGTAAGCTCCCCCATCATGCTCATCTCAAACTCACTCTTCATAAGAGAACTAAACTCCTTGCAAAGATCAAGATCATTTTCTCCAAATATAATATCATATACATAAATTTAAATGATCAAAAAATTGTTAGAAGTGTGTTTTAGAAATAGAGTAAAATCGAATTTGCCCATGATGTAGCCATTGTCTAGCAAAAAGTTCTTCAGTTTCTCATACCAAGCTCTAGGGGCTTTTTTGAGTCCATAGAGAGTTTTTTGCAACAAATTAACATGGTTAGGCAATTTATCATGTTCAAAGCCAGGAGGTTGAGCCACAAAGACTTCCTCCTCCATTGTAACATTCAAAAACACACTTTTAACATTCATTTGATGAAGCAAGAAATTTTTATAGCCAGCAAAGGCAAGTAACATTCTTATAGATTCAATTCTAATAATAGGAGCATAAGTGTCATCAAAATTAATACCTTCTTGTTGATTGTAGCCTTGAGAAATTACCGTTGCTTTGTCTCATACGACCTTTGCCACTTTCATCTAGCTTATTGCGGTAGACCCACTTGGTGTCAATGATCTTCCTATCATTTGGTCTTGACACTAAGGTCCGCACTTTGTTCTTTTCGAATTGTTCTAAGTTTTCTTGCATGGCTAGGATCCATTCATGATCTTTAAGAGCTTCTTACACATTCTTGGGCTCATCTTGTGAGATGACGACATTGTCAGATTGTTCTTTATTGTATGCAAACTGTGTCTTCACCCTTTCAAAAGGATTACCTATGATAATCTCTTTAGGATGTTATTTTGCAAAGCGGGGAGTTGGATCATTCTTTTCTTCTTCTTTCTCTTCTTCATCAACTATCACCTCTTTTCCTTTGTCAACAATGTTGAGCTCTTTCAAGTGAGGGATCACCTCATTTACAACATCATCATTCACAATATTCTTGGAAATAGAGGGGTTAGTTTCAACAAATTTAACATTGATATATTCTTCAAATTTAGAAAATTTAATGTTAAATACTTTATAAACCCTATTGGTAGTTCTATATCCAAGAAAGAAAGCCTTGTAAGATTTCGCATCAAACTTGTCGAGACAATCCTTGGTGTTCAAAACAAAGTAAGGAAAATCAAAAACATGAAAGTAATCGATAAAAGGCTTTCTACCACACCATAAATCATAGGGGATTTTCTTTAAAGATGGATGAGTGAAAACCCAATTTTACACAAAACATGAAGTGCCAACGGCTTTGTCCCAAAATTTCTTTGGAGTGTCATACTCTAGAAGCATGGTCCTAGCCATTTCCTATAGTGAACTATTCTTCCTCTCTACATCCCCATTTTGTTGATGTGTTTGAGGTGAAGAAAAGTTATGTGCATTCCCGGATTTCTCACAAAAACGTTCAAACAAGTCATTTTCATATTCTCCCCATGGTCACTGTGGCAAGAAGTTTCATTTTCAATTCATTTACAAAAAGTCGAGAAAACATCAAGAGCATCACTTTTTAAACAATAAAGAAGGTCCAAGTAAAGTGAAAAAAACTCATTGGCAATCACAAGGCAACACTTCCTACCATGAAATGTTTGAGTTCTCATTGGTCCAAATAGAACAATGTGAAGAAGTTCAAGAGCTCTCTTGGTACTAAGGACTCCTTTGGATTTAAAAGAGTATTTGGTTTTTTTTCCTTGGGTACAAGTGTAACGACCTCACCTCCCGATAACCCCCACTTAAGGGAGACCAATAGGTCAGAGTCATTATCCTAATAAACCGGATCAAAGGTTCGACAAATAATCAGTAATAATTATTAAATTCTACCATGACTAAATTGAAATCTGGTATAAAAAACTTTGCATACCTTTTTTGAAAACTTTGGATATCTACTTCTATCCATAGCTTGAAACTATTCTATCTAATCCTCCTCGCATTTTATTTCTTATTTTCACAATGTGTCACTTTACTGTTTGTTCTTTTCAAGGTTGTACCTAAAATGTCGACAAACAAAATGTCGGTCAACATAAATGAATATGCATGTATGTGGGGACAACCAAAATTTCACAAATATGGCTAACAATCTAAATATCACAATCAAATTAATTAACATGCCAATTTACGCTTTCAATGTGACATTCTCCACCACTTTTTCCCTAACCCAGGAATACCCTCTTTAGGGTTTCTCTTTTGCCATTGACTTAAGGCCACCTTCTCAATCCCGATCTTGGTGACTGGGGTCACCTCTCATGGTGCCCATTAGTCATGCAACAAAGACCACCTTCTCAATCCCGAGCTTGGTGTCTGGGGTCACCACTCATGGTACCCATGGGTCTTCCCTCCTGGGCTTGAACTTTTTGCATCATCCATCAGGGTGGCATGTAGGTGTGAGAATACACACTTATATTATAATTGTGATAATCATAGTCACTCTATAGTTGCATGAAATAAAATTCATCCAAGTAGTTATTTTCAGGCAACTGATAAAACATCCGGGAATCGCCGTGAAACTAAAGTGATTAACCATAAGCGTAACCACATACCTGATCCAGAGCAACTTGATGTCCAAGCAATAATGATACAGAACAATCAAACAAGCAATCAACAATATCCTAAAATTAATGCAATACATCCAAGTGTTATAGTTTATCCAAAACATTCTTAAGATAGACTTAGATTCCATCTTAGGCTTTCTAGGCCACCTTTAGGGTTTCGTTAGGGTTTTAACCTCCATAATACATTTATCACATTTAATGCTCTCTTAGTTCACAAACCCTAATTTCAACATCATAAGTCCAATTGAATGTCAATTAAGTCTATTATGCCTCTTTTACACTAAAACTACCATCTCTATCCTTTTAAGTCATTCCAAGATCATTAGGCCCAAATATCATGTTTGGTTTCTTTCGAATTGACAACTTATATTTCATTATGGTCTAATTCACATATGGACTCCATTTATTACATTATTCCACTAGAAAACCCTAATTACCAAATTAAGGGTATTCATCCATAATTAGGAACTTTCATACTCAAAATATCTTAGAACCATCAAATCTCATCTTTATACATGAATTTGACCAATTAAAGCCATTATGAATCATAATTACTAACATTAGGATCCCAAGGCCCATTAATGCTCATTTATTCACATGGAACCCTAAATTAATCCATGTAAAGTTCATCCTTTTAGATCTTAATGTGTCTTTTATAATTAATAGGTTAAGATTCATCTTTATCACTACACAAGTTAACAATGCTCGAATTAACTTATTTGCAATATTAAATATATCCTTTATCATCAATTAGGGTTTCTAACCACAAATTAATACTTTTTCCATCAAAATCATACACTTTTGCAAAAAGATACTGATTTAGGTTTTCAAACTATTTTTAACTTATTCCTCGTATTTTTCTAATCAACTTTCATGTATAAACTTTTCTCATCAGAGTTTTCTAGTAAAAGATATGATTTTTGCAAGGAAAATCCTTTTTCTGATTTATGCTATAATCCTAGAAAATCGGGGACCGCTTGATCCATGGTCCGCTGGTCCACACAGGATCCAACGGCTCAGGATCCATGTGCCTATTCTGTGATCTGAAGTAAACGAAGGACCAAAATGTCCTTACCTTGAAAAAAGGAGACAAGGGGCACGCTGGTAATTTTATGGGGTCTCTTCTTCAACCTCACGACTCCTCTCTGCTGTTGCGATGATCAACCTCGTGGTTGACCTTGGGATTCCGGCCACCTACGAGCATGGTGAAGATCCAGAAAGTTCTGCCTTCCTCCACCAAACTTAACGAGGCCTTCAATTGCTTGCCACGACCTTCCCTTAGTCGCTGGACCCCGGCGTGGTTTGCTAAGAAGATGGTGGTACAGGTTAGGGTAGAAGAAGCAATTGAGAGCATGAGAGCACTCCTCACAGTCTGTTGTGGAGTTTGGGCTAGCAAGAGAACGTTCTGCTTCCCCCTATCACCCTCCTCTATATATAGGGTCGAAGGCAGGTTCGGGTGAATTGGGAACTTCCCCAATCGTCGATCAAAACCCTACAAAGTAGGGATGATTCTCGTCGGACTCCTCTCCTGAATCCAAAGGAAATAAAAATGGGCCTGCACACACTCAGGATCACGAGGAAATTGAGAGCGAAAATCCCTATGTAACTCAGCCAGAGTCCAAGTTCATGTGGAACTGGATGATGAGTGGCAATCATTGGATCAAGATCCAACGAGTCTCATCTCACGCGATCAACCAAAAAGGAAGATCATATTCCTATTTGCAAGATAATTTCATATTTTGGAGATAATTTGAGAAAATCATAACTCCTAATCTGTAGCTCCTTTTTATCTCAAATTTTAAGGAAAATTTCGTCTTGGCATTATCTAGCTATTTATTAAATTTGGGATTCCAACGGATGAGAAGGTTTCCTTCCCTCCCAAGTTATCCATTAATTAATCCAAAATTAATTAATATTTCTTTTCCCTTTGTCATTATCTTGTTATCTTGGGTCCCTTGGACCTCAAGAAATCCTAAAGGCACAAATTCCCATATTGGGGAATATCTATTTGCCTTTATCCTCTCATAGATGTCTATTTCACATATTTTCCTTTTATTTAATTAAATCCTTTTTCCTTTTTATTTCTCTTTTCTTTTCAATTGGCTCAATGGCCAACAAAGCCCATTATCAGTCAATCAAGGCCATTTCACACAAAATCTATCACAAATCAAAAATAGATTCCATTTATTCTTTAAAAGAGAATTTCATCTTTCATTACATACTTAGGAAATTGAGATTATAACATCCTCCCCTCCTTATAGGGATTTTGCCCTCAAAATTCAAGCAATTAAACAAACAAATCAGGGTATGCTTTCTCCATGTCTGCCTTCATCTCCCATATGGCCTCATCCTCTCCACGGTGCCTCCAAAGAATCTTTACCATCTCTATATTCTTGCATCTAAGCTCACCTTGGTATCTAGAATCTATAAAGGTGACTCAAGATAAGTCAGCTTCCCTTGAATCTCAATAGGTTCAATGCTCAGCACATGGCTCAGATCTTGCACATATCGCTTCAGGTTGGACACGTGAAACACATCAGGCATCATGCTATACTGAGGGGGTAACGCCAAACGAGATGTAGCTTCACCAATCCATTCTAACACCTCAAACAGACCCACGTATCGGGGACTCAGCTTTCCTCTATTCTTAGCTATAGTTCAGAGCAGTCGGATTTTCACATTGCATATTCTCCCACATTGAACTGCATGTCAGTCTACTTTGCATCAACTCACGACTGATGTTGCCCCTGGGCTTCCTCAGCCATTGCATGATCAAAGCGACTTCATCTGCACACACTGTGGTCATTTTCTGACCTTCACGAGGTCCCTTCACCAACATTATCTTAATGAAGTGGTGACCGACACAACCTCCCTTACAAAGCTTCTTTGCACCCCGATACTGTCTATGATGGTTATTATCACATCTCTCATAGGGTAAGAACTGCCCCCCCCCCATGTATCACCCTGGATGAGCACACATGCTCTCATCAGACCCTCTTGTCTAGATCATACTAACCATTAGTTAGGGGTGATAAGTTGTACTCGCATCGAGTTCTTCATGTATCTACTTCCACCTTATGGAAGTGAATCTTTAGGTTACACTCAAGAACTTTTGAACTCGCATTATGGTGTAGTTGAACCATCTCTCTCTCTCAAATGTACCTCAACCAGATCTGTCCCCTGACAGTATTCTCTCTTTTTCTTAGATTATGTCATCTAGGTAAGGCAATCTACCATAACCCATATTGCATCTTGACTTTCCTTGGTCTAGGGGAGACTTACCATGACATCCATAGTTATGAAATCCCATTCCCTCTCAGGGACCTTTTATCCTTTTGTATCAACTTACTGGGTTACTGGTGTTCGTCCTTCACCTCCTGGCATGCATGGCGACAAGCCACATGCAACTTCATCTTAGGTATCCAAAGTACTACTTCCACTTACTATCTTAGTAGTACCATGGTGTACGATGAACTTAAAATCATGATCTCCTGTATGTCATGATTCCTTAAGGTTGATTCCTCAGAAACCCTAAAACACTCTCATCGTGGTTTCATCACCTTCTTTTCCAGAGAAGTGCATCTGAGGTTCTACAACCATCCTTTTATTGCATCAAGGCCTAGGTTGTCTAACAAAACGACAACTAACTTGATCAACATATCTCGTTATATCTGAGCATTAGTGATAACACCAAATTTTGTGATATTTTAGACTATTTTTCTGTTATCAAAACTGCCCTTTTCTGCTATTTTCCTCTCTTTTATAAGCACTTTCGCAATAATTGGCCAAGCAATGCTCTTAATCCAATTTTCCTATCTTTTACAGAGTTTTCCTCATTTTTGGGCAATAAGGCCGCTCCGGCCCATGAATAAGTCCAAGCCTGTCTCGGCCTCCCTGACGCCCGATACAACCCCTGCCCGACAGGGGTTGGGCGACACAAAGACACTCGACGAAGAGGTGCCACGCGAGAAGAAGCTAACGGACGACACACTTTCTACCCGACAGGGAGCCCGGCTTGCCCCGACAACCCAGTTTGTCAGGTGACACAGCCACCCACCGGCAGGCGTGCCACCCGTCACGACTGATAGCCGGCACCATCTACATCAAGCAACTCCTCTGTATCGGCTTGTCCAACGGCTGGCGCATAGGGGAGCCACGTGGCGCTTCGAGCACCATGTCTTCTCCCCAACCAGCTGACTATAAATAGTAGCTACAGGGAGCCGAAAAGGGGGTTGGCAGTTGGCAGTCCACAGTTCGGAATTCGGAGTTCTAGAATTCGGACATTTGGGAGTTGAGCCATCTTCCGAGGAGACTGCGAGAGCATACATGTCGCGCCCCAGTGCCTGTCTCGGGCGACACTAGGTGAGGTTCTCCTCATCCCGAGAGGGAGGGGACAGTTCACTTAGGACCGTCCCAGGCAGCAGTGAGGGCCGGCATCGGCCGACGTAGATGAGCGACGCAAGTGCCCGACAACAACAATGCGTAGCTCTTAGCCCGACACGATATCAACCCGATACGCTTAGCTCCTCGAGCGTGCCGCCCGACATGAGTGTATCGGCAGGGTCCTTGAATGATACGGTCGACAGTCGGTGCGTGCCGCCTGACACCTCTGTATCAGGCTAGGCCTCTGACTGATATCGGGCAGGAGAGCTACTGCATCCTGTCGTCCTTCTACATCAAGGAGGCGATACCTATCTTTACTTTCTGTCATTTAATTCCTTACTTACGCATTGTAATTAAGACCATTTATTTGTTTATGGAATAGAAGATGCTTAATTACTTGTTGCTCTATGCTTGGTGCACAATGTTGGATGACTGCTATGTTTGATATCCGAACTCTAGCTTGCATGTTTGTATCGCGTTTCGCTTAGCTAACGAATCGTGTTTTCCCGTCGCAACAACTTTGAGAGTTGTGTTGTGGCTCTAGTGTTTGGTCCGATTCTGGAGTACGAGAGTGCCTAGAACGGAGTTGCCTTAGTGACCTTTCCACTCTAATTTTAGTCCAGTGACCTCGAGAGGGGTGCTGAAGCCTTGTTAGAGGTACCCGCTTCGAGAGGAAGGGTACATGACTGGTTCTACCGCCGCTTGTTTTACCGCAGTTTTATCCTTCGTACCTCGCTTTAGCTCGAGCAGTATCTTTCTATTTCTATTGCATGAAAACCCCTAAAAACTGCTAAATGACTAAAATCTTAAATCTCTCTTGTAATTCCACTTGGAGATAGTTTTCTTTGTTTTATTTGTGACATCTTACTGCTTCCCTTTTTGGGAATTTATCTCTCCTTATATACCCGTCGGAGTGTAGTGTGTCGATTCCATATTCTCGACACTACCCCCTTGTCCTTGTGTTCGACCCCGTATTTCTACTTCGACCCCGTAAACAAAGTTGCGGGGGCCTAGAAGGATTCGGGTTTATAAATGTAAAAGCTCGACTACCTCGAATCCGCCTCCAATTTTAGGACGCGCGATATAGGCCGGTCAACTTTTTGGCACCGTTGTCGGGGACAAGGCAAAAGCGGTACTGTTGACGAATCCGAATCCACTAACTACACTCTTGTGCCTCAAGCTTAGTAATGAGCTTGACATCACTCTTTTTCTTCTTTACTATTATTCTTTGCTTGAAATTAATAAATCTATCTTCTAACCTTGATTTCTCGTGCCATCTCATGAACCCTAAAGAACGGTGACCTATTCCTTCGAGATCTGACGCCATGTCTCGTTGTGAGCAATCTCCGTTCGAAGGTGAATGTCAAGGCCAAGATGAGATATCACACCAGCCCAGCCTGGTTGGCCAGTTGCATGCTTTCATAAAAAGACAAGACTCTATCATCAACTGGCTGGTGCAGGGTGCACTTCCCAGCCCTGGAGCTCAGAATTCCATGTAACACCAGATGGCGAGTCTGCGGATGCGCCAATGGGTGGTCGATCAACGATTGGCCCAGATGGAAGCTCTGATAAAGAACCCTACGGGAAAGACACTCTCATATCCAGAATCTGCCACAATGGCGGTACTAAGGTCTGGAAAGACGGTGGAGCGCACAGCCAATGTCAAACCAGAACCTGAACCGAGGTCGGAGAGTATCATTCCAGCAGAGGGAGAAGGTGGACAAGCAAAAGTTCAAGAGCCTGCACGGAAGCCTTCCGATGAGCTACCTGGTGGGAGGAATTCTTATGCTCCAAGGCTGCCGTTCTTGCATAAGCTGATAAAGGCTAATCTGAAGAAGCGTCACGAAAGGTTCATGGACTCGATCAGGAAACTGCATCTTGAAGTCCCCTTCCTTGATGCATTGGAAGAGATGCCTATGTATGCCAAGTTCCTCAAGGACCATATCACAAGGAAGAGAAGGGAAGGGGGGATAGAGACTGTGCATCTAGCTTCCGCGTCCTCCACCTTCTTGAAGCCCGACACACCAAATAAGAGAAGGGATCCCTGAGCCTTCACGATCCCGTTTGACATTGGAGACAACGTTGAGCGCAAGGGTCTAGCAGACAAATCAAGCAGATCTTGCAGAAAACTATCATCTGAACAAGGAAAGATTGGTCCATGAAGCTGGACGATGCACTTTAGGCCTACCGCACCGCTTACAAAACACCCATTGGAACCACCCCCTACCATCTCATCTACGGAAAATCCTGCCACCTACCGTTAGAATTGGAACACAAGGCCCTCTGGGCAATCAAGTTCCTAAATATGGACCTCGACAAAGCTAGAGAAAAGAGATTTTTTCAGCTTCAAGAGCTCGAAGAGTTGAGAATGAATGCCTACGAAAATGCAAAAATCTACAAACAGAGGACAAAGTTGTGGCATGATGCCCATCTCAGGAGAAAAGATGTAAGCGAAGGGGATAAGGTCTTGTTATTTAAGTCCTCTATTCATCTTTTCCCTGGGAAGTTGCAAACGAGGTGGTCTGGACCGTTCACAGTGTCAAAAATATATCAATCAGGGATGATGGAGCTCTACGACAAAGACGACCCGACCAAGGCCTTTCAGGTGAATGGGCACAGGGTGAAAAGGTTCTACGAAGATGAAGTGTTTGTCAGGAGAGCAGAGATCAGTCTGCTAGATATGGGTATAGTTGAGGGCAGATCAAGATGATCTTACACCGGTCGAGCTGGCGACGCAAACCCCAGCACTCCTCGGGAGGCAGCCCGAGTTCTCTTTCCTTTCATAGAATAGGCTGCATTTTTATAACAAGTAAAAACAACTTTATGGATTGTAATAAGGCCCGAGTCAGAGCATACGTCGAGCGTGCCGACTCCTCTATTTTATGGGTCATCGCGGAATTTTCCGAAACTTTGAAGAGTATTGCACTCTGAGGTCAGGGGCTTAACCCTTGGCCGATGATGTTTTACCCTTTGATCGATGTTTCTGTTGGCACGTAGGACCGCCCGTACCGGGCTTTGGTCTCTCGGGCATCGCAACGGCCGTGACGGTTGGCATTCCCGGGCGGCATGCACCCTATCGTGCATGGGAATAAATGCCCTTAATGAGACTGATATGACCATCATCTCAGGAACCGCCTGACCCGTTGGACGACGCGCGCCTCAGAGATGTCCGTTTCGCACCCGGCCGAGCCGGCTATAAATAAGAACAGAGGTTTTACCGTGTCGAGCTGACACACTTTACTCATTTTAGCCACCTATAATGCATGCAGTAGTCCACCCTTTTGCTCCCGTGTCGGCCAGTTGCCTTCACCGTGGTATCGGGAGATGGCTCCTATGAGCAAAGGTATAGCCAGACACACCGTTTGCCCGACACGTTTTCTTTAACCCGACACAGTTTTGTATCGTGCGCGGGGTATCGGTTGACATGTTGTTTTCCTATCGCCCGACGCAGATTTTGTATCACACGCAGTATGCCGGGTTGACGAGCTTAGTTGGATTTTTCTCCTATCGCCCGACATGTTTGACGCACGACACGCCAGCCGACAGTGCTTGCCCGATACGCCATATCGGGCGACATGCTTTTCACGACGCACTATCGGGTTTTTGTTTCATGTGACCTTGTCGCCCAATACGCCAGTGCCGGGCGGCAAGTCATATCGCGCTGCAACCTCGTGTCGTCCGATCTCGTATCACCCTGGACTTACCCTTTTGATTAGCGACACCTGGGGTTTTACGGAGGCAGGTTTTAACAGTTTTTCCTTGCCTAACGTGTAAATAAATTTTAAATCTGAATAACAGGTATGTCTCGTACGGAGCAAACCACCGGCCGCGCCAGCAAGCACAACGCGGGGATCAGCAACAACTGTCAGACAGAAACGGTACAAAAAAGAAAGGGATGGATTCTTCTTCATGTGATAGCTCAAATGGAGGATCACCTTGTTATCAGCATGTCTCTGTAGTGGTTTAGGACCATCTCCAGAGACAGCACGAGTACGGCGACCAAGGCCTCTGAACAAGTTCGGGGCATTCCGGTTCCGTCCTCCTAAGGGAGAGGGCCCACCCTGACTACACACTCCTGGGATTGAACTGGGACCGATAATCAGTCCTTTTGTTCATGTTCACAACGGAGATCTGGAGAAAAGGTGGGCCAGAAGTGAATTTTGAGGGTTTACGCTCCTGCTCAACCTCTCATTGGCCGCAGCAAACCCGCTAGACAACCTCCCAATGGCATGCTGCAACTTCGTAGGAGCATATTGCAGCACATTACCGAGCTAACCCTCACTGGCTAAACATTACCTTACCCTGCCTTCTTCACCACTCTGGGACAGAGTGTGGAGTAAGTTTGGGGGGGGGGGTACCCGTGTGCCAGTGAGGGAGGTATAAATTTTTTAACTCTTCAAGCTTTCTACGCTTAGGGTTCCATTTTTATCTGATGTGCTCTTATAGATTCATGTATATCTGATCTACACATGTATGCCATATAAAAAATTTCAAAAATCTGCCCCTTACAAATTTTTGTCCCTATGTATATGTACAAAGTTGTTGTAATAATAATAAAAACATGTTGTGACTTCTTGCAAAGTTTGCTTTCTGTATGTTTAATGAGTTACAAGTTTTTTTATATCTTTTTGATAATGCTGCTTCAAACGAACAAAAGAATGTGTTTTGTCATGTCAAAAATTTCAAAAATACAATAATCTCACAAACAGCTAAGAGATGAGTATGGAGAAGGAAAAAGCTGCCCAAATAGTAGAAATCTCTTTTGTTCCCCCTTACCCAACAACAATCCCAAAAAGAGAGAAAAGCCTTATGAGTGTGAATAAAAGCATGAGAGTTGTGCCCAATAAAAGAAAAAGAAAAAAATATATACACACTTGTCTTCCAAAAGTACCCATCTTTAGGCATGGTAGATCTGGGGCAGTGGTACGTAGGATGTGAAATCACTGCTCTAAAGCCAACTGGCTTGGACTGCAGGGACCACTTGCCCACTAACGGACCCTTACCTGGATGGACTGATGGGAGACAAGAATGAAAAAAACCCAAAAAGACTTAGCCTACCCTATACACAACTTTCTGCCCCAAAAATAAAGATGTTTGGTGTGTAAGCTAACTTCAGAATCATACAACTAAGTCTCGCCGAAGCTGTAGAGAAAAATCTTACTTAAACAATAAGGCAGGGAAAACTAAGTCTTTTGTTCGTATTGAGACAGCATTATCTTTAAGGCATTACGATCTTTGTTTCACTTTTTGAACAAGAAGCTTTCCCAAGCAAGAAGAAGCATCACAAAATATAGTTTAAATATTGATTGAGGACAATCAAAATGCTAAGTTTGGGGGAGTTGATAACACCAAATTTTGTGATATTTTAGACTATTTTCTATTATCAAAACTGCCCTTTTCTGCTATTTTCCTCTCTTTTATAAGCACTTTCGCAATAATTGGCCAAGCAATGCTCTTAATCCAATTTTCCTATCTTTTGCAGAGTTTTCCTCATTTTTGGGCAATAAGGCCGCTCCGGCCCATGAATAAGTCCAAACCTGTCTCAGCCTCCCTGACGCCCGATACAACCCCTGCCCGATAGGGGTTGGGCGACACAAAGACGCTCAACGAAGAGGAGCCACGCGAGAAGAAGCTGACGGATGACACACCTTCTACCCGACAGGGAGCCCGGCTCGCCCCGACAACCCAGCTTGTCAGGCGACACAGCCACCCACCGGCAGGTGCGCCGCCCGTCACAACTGATAGCCGACACCATCTACGTCGAGCGACTCCTCTGTATCGGCCTGTCCAACGACTGGCGCATAGGGGAGCCACGTGGCGCTTCAAGCACCATGTCTTCTCCCCAACCAGCTGACTATAAATAGCAGCTACAGGGAGCCGAAAAGGGGGTTGGCAGTTGGAAGTCCACAGTTTGGAATTTGGAGTTCTAGAATTCGGACAGTTGGGAGTTGAGCCATCTTCCGAGGAGACTGTGAGAGCATACGTGTCGCGCCCCAGTGCCTGTCTCGGGCGACACCAGGTGAGCTTCTCCTCATCCCGAGAGGGAGGGGACAGTTCACTTAGGACCGTCCCGGGCGGCACTGAGGGCCGGCATCGGCCGACGTAGATGAGCGACGCAAGTGCCCGACAACAACAATGCGTAGCTCTTAGCCCGACACGATATCAACCCGATACGCTTAGCTCCTCGAGCGTGCCGCCCGAGAGGGTGTGCCGCCCAACATGAGCGTATCGGTAGGGTCCTTGAACAATACGGTCGACAGTCGGTGCGTGCCGCCCGACACCTCTGTATCGGGCTAGGCCTCTGACTGATATCGAGCAGGAGAGCTACTGCATCCTGTCGTCCTTCTACATCAAGGAGGCGATACCTATCTTTACTTTCTGTCATTTAATTCCTTACTTACGCATTGTAATTAAGACCCTTTATTTGTTTATGGAATAGAAGATGCTTAATTACTTGTTTCTCTATGCTTGGTGCACAATGTTGGATGACTGGTATGTTTGATATCCGAACTCTAGCTTGCATGTTTGGATCGTGTTTCGCTTAGCTAACGAATCGTGTTTTCCCGTCGCAACAACTTCGAGAGTTGTGTTGTGGCTCTAGTGTTTGGTCTGATTCTGGAGTACGAGAGTGCCTGGAACATAGTTGCCTTAGTGACCTTTCCACTCTAATTTTAGTCCAGTGACCTCGAGAGGGGCGTTGAAGCCTTATTAGAGGTACCCGCTTCGAGAGGAGGGGTACATGACTGGTTCTACCGCCGCTTGTTTTACCGCAGTTTTATCCTTCGTACCTCGCTTTAGCTCGAGCAGTATCTTTCTGTTTCTGTTGCATGAAAACCCCTAAAAACTGCTAAATGACTAAAATTTTAAATCTCTCTTGTAACTCCACTTGGAGATAGTTTTCTTTGTTTTATTCGTGACATCTTACTGCTTCCCTTTTTGGGAATTTATCTCTCCTTATATACCCGCCGGAGTGTAGCGTGTCAATTCCGTGTTCTCGACACTACCCCCTTGTCCCTGTGTTCGACCCTGTATTTCTACTTCGACCCCGTAAACAAAGTTGTGGGGGCCTAGAAGGATTCGGGTTTATAAATGTAAAAGCTCGACTACCTCGAATCCGCCTCCAATTTTAGGACGCGCGATTTAGGTCGGTCAATCAGCCAAACTTATCTCCTGAACTTAGGGTTCACCTAACCACCTCTTCCAGCCTTTCCACTAGTTAGACTAGGCATCTGCATCTTAACAAGAGCATCCATCACCACCTCACATCCTTGTGTGTTAGGTAATGTTGAAGACATACACCTCCATGTATTCCACTTATTATCTCATCTTAACTCTAAGTCTATCTTCATCAACAAAACTTTGAGCTCATCCTCTTAGTTTTTGAACTCAACCTTGTATACCTCACAAATTCCACATAGCTCATGATAAAAACATCCTTACAAGATGACTACCTTAGTACTCTTGGTGTTTGTACAACATACACACATCATACACTCCACAAGGGTACGTTATTATCTTCATCCTCATGCATCATAGCAATGTTTCCACTCACATTATCTCTATTCTTGGTGTATGTCATGCGTATTGTTCTATCTCTCACTCCCATAACAAGAGGAAATAAGCATTTGGCTACAATACAAATACATAGTTCTTCCCATTCCAAGAGTAGAGATGGTACATACCACATTTCCAGTACACCTACAAATCTAAATTGAAACGTTCCTCGCATGCATCTACATCATGAACATCTCAATATCTAGGTTACTTCCATGAAAAACTGGTCTCAACCCCACTTGGGTCCACACACCATCCTTGGTCACTCCTCTAGATCTGTAGGGTGCCGGCACTTTTAGGGTCATCCTTCTTCCCTTATGCATCAGAGAGTGCCCTCTTCGTCTGTCCTTTGGGTCCCATGAGTTCATGAAGGTGATCAATCTCCTAACCCATGGCCCTCAGACAATGATAGTTGTGACCTCCTGACCCTATGGTCATGTGCAACTAGGGAATTAGGTAACTCCTACTTCCATCAGTCATATCCCTACCTGACCCTAGGATAGACTTAGGATTCTAACATAGTACATGTCCAACTTAGAACCTTACCCAAGTCTCCATCATCTCTCTCAGCATTTGTGATCTGACTTACATCCTTTCATAGGGGTCATGGTGACCTATCTACCTCAGTCAAGCCCCATACTGGTTACCTCCATGGTAACACATCCACATGTACTCAGAGATGATCATCTATGGGTCTAAGGTTCACTCTTATACTATGTACTATCCACTTAGCTTCTCAAAATCCTATGAGACCTCTTAGGGTTTCCTCAAACCCAACAAAATATGATGTACACCCTACAAAAGGGTCCCTCTCCCAGGATGGGAGGAAACTACATCTTGATAATAAAGGTCACAATGTCTTTATGTCCAGGGTTTACCTTCACATGAGCATGCTTAGCCCTAGCAAGCTACTAATGCACATAGCTAACAAACATACCACCTTCTAAACCATGCTAGGTCTTCATGGTAGGTCCTACTTGCTTCTATTCTTTCACGTTTGGCCATCAACATACCTGCCCATGTCACCAACTTATAGACGAGGGATTCATCAAACATACCCCTTAACCAAGGGGTTTCCTTTTCCTCCAAACATGAGGGTGTCATGCTCAAATCTATGGAAACTCAAATCTCGTCATGAGCATCAGATACACCCAGCACTACTACTTCCCCTCTTAGGTCTAGCTACCCTAGGTTCAACTTTCTGATGTCCAACTGCATGCTCAACCATGTACCAAGCATGTACAAGCTACGACATGCACTTCCTATTATCATTCCACTTGAATAACACCTCAGAGTGGAGTCCTCCTCAAGGACAACCAACTAGGTATAAGGCCTCACAACTTGTTACTAAACCTCTTCATGGCCTAAGGAACTCTTCTTCCTAACCCTAAAAGGGTAAACACCTATATGATATGCACATAGGTACCAGTAGCCTTATCCTCTCTCTAGGGTTTGCTTCCTTTAAAGGCAACCAAGATACCATCAGCCTCCATGGATCGTGCATGAGGCAACCACAACCATCCTCTTAGGTTGCATCATCCTCGACTTCTCAGGGTTTCTCCTAGCCCGGAGTCTAAACTTCCAACCTTCTAGCTCGGGCCATGTTCTCTCTCTCTCTATAGAGCTTAACCCTACAACAACCTTACTACTAGAGGTCCTCTCTCTAAGGTGGATAAAGCTCACAAGCATACACCTACATGAGAGAAACATGTGTTCAAACCTATGTTCTCTCAAGATTATCCATAACTCTTTATGCTTATCTCATAAGCTATCCAACATACTCTCCTGGCCAGGGTTTTAGTCTATTGCCAGCCCTACTGACATACTTTGGGTGCAACTTTGCCATGCTCAAATAAGCCCATAGGGTTTCTATATGGTCATCACTAACCATTATCAATGAAGGAGATATCCTTCACTCTGCCATGCACGACCCTTCCCAGGGTTGGGTCGCCAAAGGTATTAGGTCATCCAACCTCACATGGCTCATATCATCATGGGTATCCAACCAAAAGCATGTCCACCCACACACATGGTCTACCATGACATCTAACTCATCGTGTCATCCCTCTCTAACCACCACTTAGGGTTAGGGTTATCATCATCCTCAGAGGGTGTGCCAGGTCTCTACCTTTAATGGAGATCTCTACTTCTAAGACCAACTCTCTACTCATCCTCCTGACCATAGGGTCTAACCTTAGGTCTCCCCTAAGGGCATGACAACACATGTCATATGACCTAAGCATGCAGCTATTCTTTAGTTTACGCTTAAACTATTAAGCTTATGTCCATGACATCTTATTTACATGCTTTTTCTTAATTTTAGTGGAGGATTCCTTAACCTTATCATGCATACCCTATCCTCAAGAGGGTGAGGAAGAGAGAGAGAGAACCCTAATCCTTAAAATCCTTAATAGAATTTGAGTTGAGAAGGGATGAACAAGATGAGAGGGTCCTAAAGGTATCTTATTTCGAGTCAAATCCTAAGACATTGGCCAGGAAGTCACACTAATCTGGGAGTCCTCATATTCTGACTAGCGGTGCAGAGGAAAATCTTGCCAGCCCATGTACGTGATCCTTTTCTAGACACCTCTGTCTTTTAGAAAATCCTCTAATAACTCCCTCGGTTCTATGGAATTTGTAAAATTTAATAATCACTAAAGATTAAATGAGGAACCAACACTTTGATACCAAATGTAACAACCCCACCTCCCGGTAACCCCCACTTAAGGGAGACCAAGAGGTCAGAACCGTTATCCCAATAAACCAGATCAAAGGTTCAACAAATAATCAGTAATAATTATTAAATTCTACCATGACTAAACTGAAATCTGGTATAAAAAAACTTTGCATACCTTTTTCGAAAACTTTGGATATCTACTTTATCCACAGCTTGAAACTATTCTATCTAATCCTCCTCGCACTTTATTTCTTATTTTCACAATGTGTCACTTTACTATTTGTTCTTTTCAAGGTTGTACCTAAAACGCCGACAAACAAAACGTCGGTCAGCATAAATGAATATGCCGGTATGTGGGGACAACCAAAATTTAACAAATATGGCTAACAATCTAAATATCACAATCAAATTAGTTAACAAGCCAATTTACGCTTTCAGTGTGACATTCTCCACCACTTTTTCCCTAACCCTGGAATACCCTCTTTAGGGTTTCTCTTTTGCCATTGACTTAATTCCACCTTCCCAATCCTGAGCTTGGTGCCTAGGGTCACCTCTCATGGTTCCCATTAGTCATGCAACAAAGACCACCTTCTCAATCTCGAGTTTGGTGTCTGGGGTCACCACTCATGGTACCCATGGGTCTTCCCTCCTAGGCTTGACCTTTTTGCATCATCCATCAGGGTGGCATGTAGGTGTGAGAATACACACTTATATTATAGTTGTGATAATCATAGTCACTCTATAGTTGCAGGAAATAAAAGTCATCCAAGCAATTATTTTCAGGCAACTGATAAAACATTCGGCATTCGTCGTGAAACTAAAGTGATTAACCATAAGCGTAACCACATACCTGATCCAGAGCAACTTTATGTCTAAGCAATAATGATAAAGAACAATCAAACAAGTAATCAACAATATCCTAAAATCAATGCAATACATCCAAGTGTTATAATTTATCCAAAACATTCTTAAGATAGACTTGGATTCCATCTTAGGCTTTCTAGGCCACCTTTAGGGTTTCATTAGGGTTTTAGCCTCCATAATACATTTATCACATTTAATGCTCTCTTAGTTCGAAAACCCTAATTTCAACATCATAAGCCCGATTGAATGTCAATTAAGTCTATTATGCCTCTTTTACACTAAAACTACCATCTTTATCCTTTTAATTCATGCCAAGATCATTAGGCCCAAATATCATCTTTGGTTTCTTTCAAATTGACAACTCATATTTCATTATGGTCTAATTCACATATGGACTCCATTTATTATATTATTCCACTAGAAAACCCTAATTACCAAATTAAGGGTATTCATCCATAATTAGGAACTTTTATACTCAAAATATCTTAGAACCATCAAATCTCAGCTTTATACTTGAATTTGACCAATTAAAGCCATTATTTTTGGCGAAATCATGGGCATTCGTGCCAATTATGGGCTCTTAAGTGAGCAAATCATAGAGAGTGCATATTTTACTTATTCAATTCTTATTTATGTCAAGAAATTAATTTCAGGAATGCTTAAGTCAAATTCATGTCCAGATTTTCTTTCAAATCAATTATATGTAGTTTCTGTTCTTATAATGTGTATAGTGCCACTTACTTATGTATGTCTCTATTTTCGCATGGTCGTGGGATGAGATGTCCTTAGATTAAGGAGCAAAGGAGAACTGAAGTGAGCCCTTCAGAGTAGCTGACATTAAAGGAGACTTTAGTTTGGTGGGGTGCCATCTACCATTCAATAGATGGTCTAGTTTAGTTTTTAGTTCATGCTTTAGATTTGTTTAGTCTACATGTATTAAGTTTGTATTAAGATGAGACCATTTATGTTTTCCCCTTTCAACAACATGTATGACTCGATATTTTGAGTTAATGCATGGTGTTTCATTTATCTTGTTGCTATTGTATATCATGTTTTGAGATGTTCTTTCAAGACAAGTGACCCATGTTATGGACAACATAGGGTTTGCTTCCGTTGTCATGTATGTGCTTGGAGGGGCATCACAATATGGTATCAGAGAAATGAGTAGATGGCCACTAAGCTAAAGATTCACATGTTCTAACCCTAAATATACCTTGTTTTTCTAGATGGATCTTAAGAAATCTGACAAGGGAAAGGATAATGATGGTGCTAGCTCTTCTAGTGAGGGAAGTGGATCAAGAAGGAACCCAAAGGCAACCTTGGAGGACTTAGTCCAAATGCTCACCAATGCCATAGGACAAGGAAAACATCAACCCAGACATTATGAGCTAACTTTAGTGGACTTCTTGAAGATCAGACCCGACTCCTTTGCTAGAGAAGGAGAAGTTGATGTTGTCACAAAGGGAGAAGAATGGATTAGGAGCATGGAGCATTGTTTTCATGACCTGGACTTCCCTTAATAGTGTAGGGTTCATTTTGCAACCCACATGCTGAAAGGAGAAGACCGTACATGGTGGGAGAACTTCCTCAACTCAAGGGCAGCCAATGCACCTACACTCACACGAGAGTTTTTTGTTGAATCCTTCCAGGAGAACTATGTGTATGAAGCCATTATAGAGAAGAAGGAGTTAGAGTTTGCTAATCTAGCTCAGGTTGATGACATGATGGTGACCCAATATGCCATGAAGTTCAGAATCATGTAGAAGTATGGTTATGATTATGATGAGCGACGTAGAACAAAGAAGTTCATTCAAGGACTCAAGCCCGAACTAATCTTCTCCCTGTCAGGAAGAGGCCACATGACCCTTCAGGCTGTTCTTGATGCAGCCCTAGAGCTAGAAGACCACCCTAGAAGATCCTATAGGAAAGAGGTTTCTTAGAAGAACATCCAATATCAACATCAACCTCCCAACAACCATAAGAGGAAGGCACCCAAACCTGCTGTGGGAGTTGAGAAGCCCTTATGCCCAACATGCAAGAAGAACCATGCAGGTCCATGGAGATATGGTATAAGAGCATGCTTCTACTGTGGAGAGAATGGATACCTTAGGCCGATTTGCCCAAAGCTGCTGAAGAAGGATGCATCTTTGAATCAGAATAGAAACTAGGATCCTCCTCCTAAGAAGCAAGCTAGGGTTTTTTCCATGGACTTAGAAGATGACGATCAAGGTAACCTTGAATTCATATATTTCCAGCCTTAAATGTTGAATTTACGTGTTTATAAAGAGCTATGAAACTTAGCAAAAGGATAAGTGAAACCCTAAGGTAGGTAGTAAATAATGAAAATTTTGAGGACAAATTTTATTTAAGGCGGGTAGAATTATAACATCCCAAATTTGTAAATAAAATAAGTTTAAGGTCTTTAATGTAATTTTTCAACTTTTAATTTTAAAATCCTAAGAATTTATTCAAATTACCCAAATATAATGAAATATCCCATCAACTTCAAATTTTGGCTCAAACAACTCACTAAGGAAAAGATAATTCCCTTAATCTCACCTTTTAATTATATATGCGTTAAGATAATGGCCTTTAAGAGATTCTTGGACAAAAGCTTATGAAAACCTAGATCTATTTGAATAGGTAGATTTTAGACTCCTTAATACACCTATGGTCTAAATTTGAAGTCATTAGGACTTCATTTGGCCCCTTAAACCCAATTTGAAAGGATCATACGTAGTTATTAATTGAATTTAATCGAAATATCATTGATTTTTCAATCTAACCTATAGTCCCAGGTTTTTTTATTCCTATCACGTGGTGTATGAGTTCGGGTTGGACTCTAGGACCCACAACTTTCCACGAGTGGGGGTGCCTCCTCCCCTGTCCGGTTTCCCTGTCCAGGTTCAAATCTACACCGGTCACAGTTCATCCATCCCGATCTCTCTCTAGGATGAGTCCCCATTTCTAATGACTTCACCCATACATCCGTCTCACCCTCCTAAACTTCTCCATCCTAGGTTTCATAGGACTTCTTGCCTTAGTAGAGAAATGGCCAATCGGGCTGGAACTCTCTTCGTTACCTGAAGGTCTTGGCACCTCCATGATGCCTCCCCTCTCTATTAAAGGGGTCAGAAATAATGGGCAGATCTCACACATCTCTCCTTAACAATAAATTCAATCTCCAAGTCCTTGAGAAAGCCTCACCATTCTAGTTTTCATCTCCAGTGACTACCTTGCTAGAATGGTCTTCCCTTCCCCCTGGACAAATTGACAACTCAGTAAGCATCGCAGACCCTTTCTCCTTGTTTTCCTATTAGTGTTTTTTCATTTGGGTCCCCAGAACGTGTGTCCTAGAGGTCATCTTTTGACTTCCATCGGTGTTCACCACCTTGGCCATCTGGAAGCCCTACAACCATGGAACTTGCATCTTTGGCTCCACTTTCTACCGAAAGTCCTTCTCTGAGTTTTGGTTGGCGATTCCATGATGTGCATTGATGGTTTTAGGGCTCTGAGCCTTTTCCCATGTTCTTCCCCTATGATGGAGCTTCCATGATCGCCAGACCACCGTAAGACCCACGACTGGGCTCATCAGTTTCGTACAATAATGTGGATGACCGCGAGATCCTTGGTTTTCATCGACATGTATCAGTCCATGGTCTGGATCCTCAAATGGAGCCCCTTGGCGCTATGCTTCATCTTCCCCCTGGAGGAGGAAGATACAAGGTGTTGTTTTTTTAGATTCACCCTTGGTTGGCGATTCCTTTTTGTTACGCTTCCAGGGGCGTGTTTGTCCTTTTTTCCTTTTTAAGCATTGTGCACACTACTTTAGGTGGGTCCTACTACCCAGGCAGCGTTCCCCCATTGGGCCAGGTGAGAAAGGGCCCCGCTAGTTAGTTCTTGGTCTGTTTATGTGATTTATCAATTTTCCTTGATTTCTAATTGACACATTCTCCACAAAATCACAGTAAATCGATAGCTTTTATCAAAAAATTATGAAAAAATAGTCATTGGAATGGATTTTAAAAGAGGAACCTATTTTTCTAGTTTTCAAATGATATTTCCATTGTTTCTAACATTTTTCCTTAAAAGACCCAAATTACGATTTAGGATGGTGTTTAAAGTGATGAATAATGCAAGACCTATTGTAGAGGTTGCCCTCTACATTATTCATCACTTTAAACACCATCCTAAACCCTAATATGGGTCTTTTAAGGAAAATATGTCAGAGACAATGGAATTAGGGTTGGAAAACTAGAAAAATAGGTTCCTCTTTGAAAACCCATTCCAACGACTATTTTTCATAATTTTCTAATAAACCAATTAGAAATCAAGGAAAATCGATGAATCGCATTAAGGAACCAAGACCTGACTAGTGGGGCCCTTACTTGCCTGGCCCAATGGGAGAACATAGCCTGGGTAGTGGGACCCACCTAAAAGCATCATGCACAATGCTTGAAAAAGTTAAGAAAAGGATAAACATGCCACTGGAAGCGTGACAGAAAGGAATCACCAACCAGGGGTGAAATTGAGAAAATAACACCTTGTATCTTCCTCCTCCAGGGGGAAGACAAAGCATAGTTCCAAGGGGCTCTGTTCGAGGATCCAGATCATGAACCAATACATGTCGATGAAAATCAAGGAGCTCTCTATCATCCACATTGCCTTACAAACCTAATGAGCCTATTTGTGGGTCTCGTAGTGGTCTGATGATCAGGAAAGCTCCATCACAGGGGAAGAACATGGGAAAAAGGATCAGAGCCCTGAAACCATCAAAGCACATCGTGGAATCACCAACCAAAACATAGAGAAGGATCTTCGGTAGAAAGCGGAGCCAAAGATACAAGTTCCATGGTTGTAGGGGTGCCAGATGGCCAAGGCGGTGAATGTCAGCGGCAATCAAAAGATGACTTTAGGACACGACGTTCTAGGGACCTGAACGCAAAAAAACATGATAGGAAAGAAGGATAAAGGGTCTGCGATGATTAAAGAGTTTTCAATTTTTCTAGGGGAAGTAGGGAAGACCATCGTAGCAAGGTAGTCATTGGAGATGAAAACTAGAACGGCGGGGCTTTCTCAGGGACATAGAGATCGAATTGATCATTAAGGAGAGATGTGCGAGAGTTGCCCATTATTTCTAACCCTTTTAATAGGGAGGGGAGGCATCGAGGAGGAGGCCAAGACCTTTGGGTAACAAGGAGAGTTCCAACCCGATTGGGTGTTCCTCCACTAGGGCAAGAAGTCCTATGAAACCTGGGATGGAGAAGTTCGGGAGGGTGAGATGGATGTAAGGGTG